>KK121315.1:532389-581778 GCA_000611955.2 Stegodyphus mimosarum
CCATAGTGCTTACTACGTGATTGCTTTGTAAAATAAATTAAAGTGCGGTAGTATTTAGTATATCTTGCTACGCACCCTTTTCGGTAGAGGCCAACTTCCGCGAATTGCTCTGCGAAGCAAAGTTTAATTTAAGTTCCATTTTAATTTATTTAAATTTATTTGATTGTTAAGTTCGACCAAAGTGTGGTCTGTTACGTTCTGTATCTCTCCCGAATTGGGAGGTTTGTATTTAATAGTGAGTGAATAAAAGAGGATTTCAAATCCCTTCACGTGCAGTTATTCTCCAGCCCAGCAGTTACATCAGAACATAGCGTACCTTCCGCTCCCTGTTCCAGTTCAGGACTTAGATTTTGAGGATAAGAACCTTGTAAGTAATTCACCATGTTTGCAAAGAGTATGCACAGAACACTAAGTCCTGATAACTTTAATGAGCACTTCTCTACTTTTTTTTAGAGCTCTGTGTTTCAAGAAATGATTTTAAGAATTGATTAGAAGGTAAGATTAAGGAACGTAAATCACTATAAAAAAGCTATTGAATTTCTTACTACAGGAAGTGATGGAGTTGTGGAGACATTAGAATTTTTTGAAGCTGGAGACATGAAAAATGAGCAATGCCCTCGCCGGGACTCGGACCTCTCGAATACCCGCCGAGTGTGCTGACCACTATACCACGAAGGCATGCTAAGAAGGCGGGAAAACATAATATTTGGAAAACATAATATAATGGTACATAATATTTTGGAAATATAAATACAATATTCGAAATGATATATATCTTGATAGGTATATTTTCTTGATTCCTTGCGAATATAACAAAGAGTTTTACTGAACTCGCGCCAAATTTTGCCAAACTTAAAAGAATATTGCTGCCAGAAAAGAATTCAGTAGCTTTTAGAAAACTTACAATCCTCTGAAAAAAAAGGGGGGAAATAGGTTCTTTCTGAAACCTATATTAAACTATACTATTGCTTATTATACTATACTATTGCTTATTACTGACAAGAGCAATATTTTTTACTATTTCAGTTTACTGAATTTCACTGATAATGAGATAAATATTTATAATCCTAATATCAAGAATATGTGAGCTTATTTTATGACAGCGTTTTCGGATAAAAGCTCAACGAACAGTTAGTTATATTACGAAGGATGTTCAAATACAAACGAGAACCTTCATAAGAGTATGGAGAGTGCAAAGACTTCAACCTAATCATGACACATTGAGTAAGCAAGATTACTGGTTCTAGTTTATTTTCCATCGCTTCTACTAGCTGTAGGTTCAGAGATGTGTTGCGCTGTGAATTATCATAAGATTCTTGATTACCAAAGGTGTCATTCCTCCGCAGATTTATCCGAGCCATAAAAGGGAGGCTTTCAATCTTGAATACATGGTTGACGAAATTTTTTTAAAGAAAGCTAGTCCTAAACGATGTCTATAAAAATTGAGGTAGGCTTTCCAATTAGTACTGTGGGACTATACCTATAAAACCAACGGTGAAATTTTGGTGTCTCACCCCTCGTACCTGTATTGGCTCGTTAACTGTGAATCCCAGCTGATGAAAATAAGTTGACTGCCACTAATGTACTAATTCGGAGAATCACCGTTAGAGATGTCAACAAGGAAAGTAAAATAAGTATTGGTAGTGTGGGAGTATTAGTTAAAGATTGTCTTATATTTAGCAAAGTTGAAGCCAGAGGTTCCCTATCTTCTGATGCCAGAATATATTGATAGACAATTGATTGCGATCACACAACAAAAGTAAGATATCTGACGTTACATCCCAAATAGTCCAGATTTAGCAACATTAGGCTTTTATCTTTTCGATCCATTTTAAAAAAAAATTCGGAAGAAAAAATTCAAAACTAAGCAGCAAGTTATTGACACTTTGCAACAATGGGTTAACATGCAATCAAGATTTCTATTCTTCTGGAATTAAGAAACTTCCTAGGTACTAGAACAACTGCATTGCAGCGACAGTGACGCTAAATAGAAAAACAATGCGTTTAATGGTTTCATTGTATTCAATAAATAAAATTTAGTTACTGAATTCCTGTTTATAACTGAACGTTCCTCGCTCCTATTTTATAAACATGCTGGCGCACTTCTACCAAACAACAAAACTGAATACATATTTATATCGTGTATTCATCGTCATCGTTGGAATTATCAACAGATAAGATATCCGCAAAAACTACTAACAATTGCCATTACCTGTTATTATAACGTTATTTAAATTAGGACCCAGAATTTAATTTCCAAAAGGAAGTAGAGAAATTTAAAAATGGAAACTAGGCTTCGCGTGGAAGACACGGAATTCTCATTTGTTTTTCATCCGTTGAAAGCGAAAATCGCTCAACCCCTTCCCTGGACACTAAGCGGACGTGCTGCAGCTTCCACCCTTCCAGTAATATACTACATCGTTATAACCGAAATTAAACGTCGGCAAAGTCAACAGAAAAAAGGTTATTGACACAAATATACGGAGACGACCTGCTTCTTCTTCTTCTTCTTCTCTCTCTCCTCGGTTTCTTTCTTTCCTGATCGCCAATTAATGAAATATGTAGCAGGATCCAAAGAGGCACCATAAGTGGGTTAAGGAGCTATTTCGGGAAAGCTCTGGCCTTAAAAATTTTTTAACTATTGTTATTTTGTTTGTTGCCAGACATACTGTGCAACATGAGTCTAGATAAGAAACTTGTCTGGCCGAGATCCACAGGTGGTGGTAAGAAAAAAAGATGGGATTCCAGTTGAAAAAAATTGAAAACAATATGTTATTTTCGTACGTTTTGGAAAGACATGTAACGCAAGAGCTTTAAGTAGACTCCGAGGATAATTGTGAGGGAAAAATGATCATTGGAAAATTTATCCAGCGGTGAGACATTCGATTTCTCGAAAACTTCCTCAGTTGAATCTTTGGAATCCTAACTGTAAAAATAATTAAACGTTTGAACTACATAAAATTTTGCAAATGTTAGTGTTTAATGAATTTTAATGGTGTTCATTAAAAAAAGCATACGATGTTGAAATTCCAGTGGCACATAAATCTCTATTCTTAACCTCGTAACGGACGTGCCAAACTGCAAGTGTGTTTTTAAAAGATTTTGATATTTTTTAAAAAATTTCTGAAGTGAATTTAGCGGTTCATATTTATTGTTTGTTTACATTAACCTTTGAAATTATTCTCTCCTTCTTTACATTTGCTATAATGTAGTAATGGTCTGAAAAAAATATAAAAATTTTGAGCTGTTATTCAAATACTTTATGTCTACTTACGTTCAGAAAATCAACCTTGGGTTCAAGAGTTTTAATTATATACATAATTACTAAATTTCATTTGTATCTTTCAGCAAATATGGATATAGTTTTGTTGTTACTCACTTGTCTGATCAAGCCCACGAAATTCCTCGTGGCAAGGAGCGCAAAATACGTTTGTCTTTTGCAATAGACTTGATCACCATACAGGTGCCAGTGCGATTTAGCTCAGTTCCACCCCCAATTTTGATGGAGAGCACGTCGAGGGGATGGGTTGGAGCGTCTCCCTTCCCTACCACAAACTTCTCGAGAGGACTTCAGCTCGCCGCATATTTAGAGTGCCCCCATTCCGCATGAAAACTATAAATTTACAAACATCCATGCCTTCTCCGGGATTCGAACTCGGACACTTTGCCACGGCAGTCAGCGACGCTAACCACTGTACCGATTGGGAGGAGGATAAACTATAAGGATTAAAAATTATATTCTGAAATTTATCTTTCTTAAAGCAGATTTCGAATTTTGCTCCAGTTAAAATTTTAATGTTAAATAAAATATTTTTCTTTATAATTATTATTCTTAAATGACGAATAGGAGGGATTCCATATTCTAAAGATTTGAGTACCTTTTAGGATTTTGATTCTAGGTTTTTAGGAAATTAAGGATTCACCTCACTATAATTTTAACTCTACCAGAGTCGGTTATGATAATCTCATGCAGACATAAACTATGAATAAAGTAATAAGCACTGCAGTGCTTGGTTAAATATTTGTCTAATATTGAACATAATAATGGAGGATATCGACCTTTTCACTGTTAGAAACATCTATTGTTTTGATGTGATTGGTGAAAAAATTTCATTTTTTATATTACACACTAACTCTTTTTTGTCAAAAATGTACAGAATCAAATAACTCTCCGGGTTAGCGATTTAAATGCGCTGTCCTCTTGGGATAGTGGACAGCCATCTGCCATTTCCTTGGGTCAGATTCGAATTCCGGAGAAGGTATAGATGTTTTTAGTGTATTTGCAGCGTTGATACACTTAAAATATTGCCAAGCCGAAAGTCCTCTCGTGGAGGTAGCGGTAAAGGAGAATGCTTAGAAGACTTTCATACTAGCCCTCAAAGTGTGGCAAACTTTATACATACAGTGCCCAAAGCTTAGACCAGAAATTTCCATCTTTTTTCTTGCATCAACCCCTTTTAAAAGAATGATTTCTTCCTTCAATCCCTAACATTTTTCTCCGTAAAGTACAGAATACAACATAACCATAATGCAAATAGTTGAACATAAGTAGCTTGAAACATAGCAAGTAGACTAAGATCATGAACAAAGGTTTTCGAAAAAATTGTTCATTAGATTTATGGCTTTTTTTTGCATTATTATTACTTTTAGTTATGGAATATAAATAAGTTTTCAGAAATAAAATCACAGCCTCTAATTGCAAAAACGTTCGATATTAATTAATGTGATGGGTGCGTATGTATAGATGAGATTTTTTTTAATATTTGGCATAAAATTGCTTAACTTAATTCTTAAATCTCTTCGCACAAAAACACTCAACCTGTTTCTAGGGAAAATATTTCCGTAGAAAATTACTGATCTGACTAAAGCCTGCTTTCACTAGGTAAGAGAGAAGAGGGAAAAGTCAATAACATTGGTTCGGTAAAAGTCACATATTTAAAAAAAACAAGCATTATTAATTAAAATATATTAAATAATTTTTGGGTATTTTCTCTCATATTTATTTTATATTATTTCATCCTTACTACATGATATAGCTTTATATCTATAAACAATTAATTATCAATTTGCCAATACTCATAATATTTTTAAATCAATGGTATCTTTACTATGCCGATAAATTAATTACATTTTTGGCTATCGACACCCAATCAACTCCTTAATCATCACCACTCCTTTAAAATTCCATCGATCCCCAGGGAATCAGTATCGAACTCGCGGGAATCCCTGTCCTAGGTCAACAATAGCACAACCGTGTGCCTTTCAGCTGTAATAAAATTTGTGGCTCTGATCTAGCTTAAGTTCTGATATCAGGAGGATACGTAACAATAACGATTTAAAGGAGGTCTAGAAGTTTTGACAGTATTTCGATTAGATGTACAAAAAAGAAAATATATTGCCATTACAAACTTTTTTTAATTAGTCAGAACATGGAAAAATATACTTCCTGTTTTTTCCATTAGGCGAACAACGCCCACGACACTCCGAACTGATTCTTTAGCTGAGTATACACAACTGCTTAAATGTAATATTTCAACTAGAAGAAAGTGAAAATGAAATAGAAGCCGGGAAAATCTTATCATAACACCTTGTGTTCCGATGACGTAGGTTTGGTAGTTATTAACAACTTAATTCTAAGAGTGCGTCAAGAAAAGTCATAAATAAGTGAATCAACAGAGCAATCGTACATGTTTTGTCTTAAAACTTTAAAATCCAGATATAGCACATGTTAAAATATAAAATTAAATGTCAAGTATTAAACAGTATATCTGAAATAACTTCGTAGACTCCCGAAGATATTTTTATTTATTATGACTTTTTAAACTATTGGATCAATAAACCAATTAATAATTTTAAAATAAACTTCTTTCTTTTATAGAAATTAAAACAAATTTCATGTGTATCGCTTCATACGCTCACATTTTAATGACAAGAATGTATAGAAACATTTCGAAAAGTTAAGTCTATTAATTGATTTATCACCGTTACATTTTCAAATTTCATAATAATTAAGACTTTTTTTTCATAAATGCAATCCTGCGTTCTTCAGACCTTTGAACCAAATAGCAATTCAAAATTAGTTCATAAACTTTTCTTACTATCAGAAACAGCAGAAAGGGGTTCTTTCGAATCCTACCCCGTAGTTTTCTTATAATAATTAGATATAATAATATAATTTTAGATAATAATTTCAGCCACTCGAAATGTATTAAAAAAATAAAAAAACTCGGTTCTCCATTATTTAAAATAAAAAAAAAACTGATGTAGACACCACATGACTTCCTTGTACGACCTATCAAATTATACACATTTTTGGCTACATTTCGTTTCAACTTATTTCCTCGAATTTCATTAGAGACATGTTTCTCATTCAATTAATTCAGTTCTCACTTCGCGGCAATATAGTTAAAAAATTTTTTTACAATTAAAATTAGGGTTCTTACTCAAAAATAAGCAACTTGGCCTGCGGGAAAGAAGACAGATGTTTCGGTGCACAAAACCAAAAGTTTACTTTCGGTCCCACTCGGCAAAAAGACACTGAAATTGGTGCAGAAACTGACATAATTTACTATTCTACTAAGAGCTTCAAATGTAAACAAATGGCAGCCCAGTAGGCTTAGTAGCATTAAAGAACTTTTAAATTGTTGATGATTCTATAACTATTGCATGGAGATTAACTAAAGGCATAAATACCTTAACCGGAACATGAGAACAACATCATTCAATCACTTCATAAGGTATTTCTCTCGCCTTCGTGGTGTAGTGGTCAGCACGCTCGACGCATAACCGAGAGGTCCGTGGTTCGATTCCTGGCGAAGACGCTGCTCATTTTTCATGTCTCTTCAAAAAATCCTAATGACTCGACACTGGCGCCCAAACTAAAAAGATGGTGGATGATGATTCTCCGCCACCGGGTTTGGCGATTAAGTCCCTTTAAAAAAGGGGGAGCATATAAGGTATTTCTCCCGCTTTCTTCGCATGCTTAAAATCTTGTGTTTCCGAATCAAGCAACAAATGCGGAATATAGGCAGAAACGTTGCCGAAGAGCCTTGGCGTCATTTTTTACTCGCAACTTGAAAATTTTCGAAAAGTTCTAGAAAAACGCGATTTCGAAACTCTAGAAGCGATTTCTCTCTAAGCTTCCAGAGACTCGTACAACGCCAGGTATAGAGACTCAGAAGAGTATTGGGGCATAAGAAACTTTCAAACATTTAGTGATAAAAATTCAGCTATGATTTCAAAAATAAATATTTTTTATTTCTTTGTCTAAATACCACGCTAAATCTACACAGTCCAGTCACATTAATGTGACCATCTGTCAAAAGCCAGAATAACCATCTTTCGCAGAGCGGACTGCTGCGAGACGTGGAGGAAGAGAGTCACATAGGTCCCTGAAGGTGTTCTCTGGGATGTTGAGCCATGCCGACTCTAATGCCGTGGCCAGCTGCGCTAGATTACGCGGTTGAGGATCCATGGCGCGAACAACTCGATCGAGATGCTCGATTGGGTTCTCGATTGGGTTTAAGTCAGGTGAGTTTGCTGGCCAGGGGAGGACGGTAAACTCATCCTGGTGCTCTTCGAACCACGCACGTACACTGGCAGCTGTATGGCACCTCGCATTGTCCTGCTGGAAGATGCCATCATCCTGAGGAAAAACAATGCGCATGTAGGGGTGAACATGGTCCGCAAGGACAGATGCGTACTTGTATTGATCCATTGTGCCTTCCACAATGATCAGTGAACCTAGAGAATGCCAGGAAAACATTCCCCAGACCATAATGCTCCCGCCTCCAGCTTGGACCGTTCCGGCAATGGTTGCAGGGTGGTTCCTTTCAGAGGTTTCACGCCTTATACGCCAACGTCCATCTGTCCGATGGAGCATAAAACGCGATTCATCCGAAAACGCAACCTGTCGCCACTCAGTGGACGTCCAGCTGCTGTACTGGCGTGCAAATTCTAGCCTTCGCCGTCGATGAACAGCAGTCAGCATAGGTGCACGAACCAGGCGTCTGCTTCGGAGGCCCAGACGCAGCAATGTTCGCTGAATAGTACTTTGGGAGACACTTTTGGTAGCCCCTTGGTTCATTTTGGTGGTCAGTTGCTCAACGGTAGCCCGTCTATCTGCCCGAACGCATCTCCGCAACCGTCGTTCGCCTCTGTCATCTATGGCCCGTGGTGCACCACATTTGCCACGTCGCTGATTTTGGACAGTCCCATTTTGCCATGCACGGTACACTTTTACCACGGCGGCACGCGAACAGTTCACAAACTCAGCCGTTTCGGAAATGCTTCCACCCTTGGCCCGAAAGCCAATGATCATGCCCTTTTGGAAGTCGGATAAATCGCTTCGTTTCTGCATTACGCCAACGATTGAAATGTTTTCCGAAGCCCTCACACACCCTTTATATACGCTCAACTGCACTGTGCTGCCACCTGCCTTCTGTGATTGGTTATTTAACTCTGACATGGAAAGTACGTGGTGGTCACATTAATGTGACTGGACTGTGTATTACAAGGAATAATATTAAATAACACTAATAAATAAATGATATATTTTAATTATCTTGTCTTTAAATACAAAATTAAGGTAAAAAGTGTTGGGGCATTCAGATACAAATTTACAAACTGACAGTTATAGCAGGCTTTTCTTATAAAACATTTGGAAGATGCATTTTAAATCTGGAAAAGAGTTAAGATTCAGGAGTTACTCTGTTAACTTGGGTCAAAGAAACTGAGATTCGTTTTGATAACAGCAAAATTACGCTAATTTTTCTTTGGAATCGCGAAAAATCTGAAAAACAAAAATAACTGAATCATTGAACTTAACTACCGAACTATAGATAAAACCTATTGTTCAGTTAAATTCTGAAATACTGTAAAGCAAATTTGCATAAAAAAGCAAACCACGAGCAAGACATCCGAGAAGATTCCCTAAACATGAAGATATGTGAATCGTTAGAAATGTTACTTATAATCTCCAAACCAGCAAAATCAGAGTGACTTTGAACTCTCAACGAATACTTAGAAAATCAAACAAAATTTGAAGTACAGCTTACAAAAAATGGGCATATTGTCGTATTAAAGCTTTACCAAGAAGATGAAGCAATGCATTGTGTTCACTGTAGATTTTATGGAAATCTATACCCATGTAATCAAAACACTTGTATTTAGTCCAGACTTCATTCCCTTTGAGTATATTTGGTATAATTTGCAAAACAAAATTAATAAAGTCCAATAGAAATGTACTCGAAGCAAAACACATCACAAAAAGGGGAAGAATATAAGCAAATTTCAATGAAACTCTTACGAAATCCATGTCTAGAAGACTCAGTGAATTCATGAAAAGATCCAATACATTATTACAGCAATTTTTATTTTGTTTATAACATTTTTGGGTGCTCCAATACGTTCTCGCTTGTACCCAAAAGATGTAAAATTTTGTATTTATTTAACTTTATTTGCAATTAATTTTAAGGTTTTACGATTTTGTTCAGCTGTAAGATATGGCACGTAATAAAAGCATTTCGTTAAAATTAAATATTTAATTATTCTTTCAAAAACGTCTGAAAGCTTCTTCTACCCCGATACTTTTTTGACTCACTATAAATACTGTTTTGACAGCCATCGGAATCATTAATACTGTACTGCCTTCATCATAATGTGTCTTATCAAGGCAACTGTGTAGTGATAATAATATCACAGTCACACTGCCCATGAAAAAATAAAGTATTCAAATAAAGTATTCAAATAAAGTATCCATCAGTTTTCAGAAGGATTGAGGAGCAAGCAGATTTTACAATAAACTACCAATTTCCTTTACTCATTTGGAGGGATTATTTAAATAGACATCTACGAACCCGCAGCGCTCAATAATATGAAGAATTCACAGTAAAAGAACAACTTTCAATCAAATTATTAACCCACATTTAACTAAATTTTATATCTAATTTCACTTAATATAATAAATTAAATACTAAATAAGCTTATCAGTTCTAATCAAGTTTAATACTCAATTACCTAAAACGTAATTCTTAAAATTAGTCAAAGCTAACAAGGCAATAAATCATTATTAGGTTTTTTTTTCTTCCTTGTGTGAAGTAAAGGAAATATTGTAATCAGGAAAAATTTCGAGTACCATATTTCAACACAAATATCCATTTTGACCGTTCCCGAATCCATTTATACGATTTTTTGCGTGACGTCTGTACATACGGACAGAATAAAGGACTGTTTTCCCAAAACGGATTGCAGAATGGATTTAAAGTGGATTCGAAACTGATTTTTTTCCTGACGTCTGTACGTAAGTACATACGTACGTACATATGTATATATGTATTTTACATAACTCAAAAAGGATTAACAGTGAAACGTTGAAATTTTGTATATGGGGCTGCTATAACATATCTAATCATGCATTTCTTTCTTTTTTCTTTTGTTAGTGCAATCGGTAGAATGAAACGTACATAGATACCCACCCCTTCAGCTGGCTTGATTGCCCTTACCCAGCCTTTATATTCGCAATTATTGGTCACAGTCATATACTTCCAATTACAGAAGTGTTTTAACTGACGAAAATATTCATGTTTTGGCGATATCAAGTTTTAAAAAAATTAATTTTCGACTACTACCGAAATTTAACTTTTAATGAGGTCTCACGGTTTCTAAACTTATATTTGTGAAAGTTTTATATTCGTTACGAAAAAATAAAATTAGAAGAAGTTTGATTTCCGTGTGACAAAAATTGAGAAGGATATTTAATTTCAAAATTTGCAGTTTTTGATGTCATTTTCAACTTGCAACAAAAAATGTGTACAATTTAATAGGCTGAACAAAGAAAATCATGTGGTGCCGACATCAGATTTTTCATTTTTGACGCAGAGCATTTATTACACTTTTGCTTTTTATTTACTTTAGATGCAGTCGTTCAATGGATTAATCATTTAATTAATTACTGAAATTATATTAGTAATGTATTAATGAATTATATTAGTAATGTGCATAGAAATGAACTGTATCACAAAAAACAATTTAGATTTCACATCTAACATTCACTAGCGAAAGAAAGGATAAATATATGTACAAGTTACTATAGCAACAGGAAACTTTCTTCTTGTTAGACTTCCCTTTTAGCGCCATTATGCCTGTCTCATTAAAATGTCTGGGAAAATGGCTTTAGAAATAGCGTAGTTTCCTGCGTACTGTTTCCGGCTGAAATTTAAAGGTTATCTAACTTTAGAATAACACCGGATAGGTTTAATGGTTTCTTGCCTGCATATTCAGAAAAATTCATTAAAAATACTTATTTGTTTGCAGCCTGTATTGAAGTTTTCTCAAACAGTTTGCTGAAAAAAATCTTCAATAATCTTTTCATTCTACAGGGAACTACTCTACTCATTTAACTAAACTTGATCCCTAGTGAGATCGCTAGTCGCCCTCTCCATTAAAGTGACTGCAACTCAGAAGATTCAAACATCTTTTTCATTAACTTCATTTCATTTCATAAACTTAACAACTGCAAGGCTTGGGCTTTGAAAATAACCTCCGCTGCTTGTGGGATTTTAATCTTAATATAAAATGTAAATTAAAATTTAAAGAAATTTAATTCCGGGATAATTTAACTAATGATCGAATGCATAGATTGCAGAAGCGTGGTGTCCACCAAAGTACACGCAGACGATCAACTAAGTCCTTTCTGTAATAACTAGGTTTCGTTAGACAAATTCCTTCAAATGTCCCCACAAGAAGAAATAAGAAATCCAAAGGTGCAAGATCTGGCGATCGTGGCGGCCTAAGCGGACCGTTAATTTGGATCGCTGTGTCGAATCCAGCAGCCTGGGGACTCCATATCCACCCAGTCGCGTACAGAAGCGCTGAAATTCGCCGGAGCTGCATCACATTGGAACCACAGGCGATGTGATGAATATGAGGTCATACTTTTCTTTCGCATTTATCTCGAAACTATATGTCGGACAGGCAAAGACCTTTGGCCATTTTTTATTTTTATGTATTCCAACGAGGAATCTGTCTGTACGGAGTTTGGGCGGTCTTGATGAGACACCCTGTATATTCTTAAATATACATAGCTAATGTGCATCCTAGTAAGAGACGGTGAATAGAAGCAGTGATAGTACTGATAAAATAACAAAACAATGGGCTTAAAATAAAATCTTCCATATTACAACGTGGCGTTATTTATAAGTTTGACAACGTTAACAATGTTTTGATATTTTTCTGTTTATATCCATTTTATTCAGAAACGAAATATAAGAACGAGCATTCTAACTTTTCAAATTTAATTTTTACTAATTTGTGATCGTAATATCTATTTCTCAGATACTTTTCAAAATGCTTTAAAAGTATCTATGGAATAAGCTTCTAACCATTGCTTCTAAGTTTTTTACATGCTTGCTTACTTAATATTATTTCAGGCCAAGATATTTCTTTGCTTTTGGCAAAGTTATATCTCTGACAATTATTCACCTAACTACTAATTAATCAACTTTCGTAAATAGACATATTAAAATTTAATTTATGTACTTCTGATAGGTTATAACCGAAGTTAAAATGTACAAAAAAAAAAAAAAAAAAAAAAAAAAAAAACGCTTAATTTATCAACAGTAGCATTGACGAAATTGAGCCTATCTGCCTCTGAATATTTACAAACTTAAAAAAAAAATTCACAAACACCACATCTAATTGTTTCTTACCAGTTAAACACGTCCACTTACCAACTAGAACGCCAAACGGGAAACTTCTGGTCTCTGACGAACTACAACCTGGCCCTAACTTTCTCCAAAGCAGCATGCGACCCATCATTCTAATAGGAATGATTTGCAGTTAATTAATCTAGTTTATAAACCTTTTTTCGTGTGCTCTTCATTTACTTAACCTTCTGGTCTGAACGATTATATATGCCGTGAATTAAAGAGAACCAGGACAGTGATTATTTTAAGCTTAACTATTGGTAAAAGTTAAAAATAATTGTTCCAAGCAGACATTAACTTTCTCTAGAATTACAAAGGCGTATGTTGTTTGTAAGGAGTAATTCTGACTGTTGTAATTCTATATTTTTAGATTAGGATTATTGCAAACCCCGCCTAGACGGATGCTTTCATGGAGAACTCCTTAAAGGGAGATTGCTCAAATTCCTGTTACATATGGGAAAACTATGAAAACTCCTGTGTAACTCGTCTATTTGCCGGGATTTGAGTACGGGTCCAAATACCAGTGTTCATCAGTTTTACCGCTCTGCCTGTCGTGGTCCACAGTTATTCTGCATCGAAATAAGCAATACAGCATTGGAACATCATTTATCTAGAACAATGGTGCAAATATTCACTCTAATTACCTATTAAACGTATTATTAATCATATCAGTTAAATGTATCAAATAAATATATTAATAATTATGTATCAAATAAATATAAATTATATTTATTTGATACATCATTAAAAATAAAATGCAAATATAAATTAAGAAAAATATTTGTTGCATTTAATTGCTCAGATTTTAAAGCAACTACGCTTAAGACTTTTACTACCCAACGGGATAATAGTTAGTGACTACCGCAGGGTTCGAATCCCGGAGAAATCGTGGATGTTGTAAATGTATAGTGTCTTAGCGGCATGAGGGCATTCTAAATGCAGGGTGTCTATAATTAAAGAACCTTATTTCAAAGTTGCTACAAGCAAAGCCATTGATCAGAAAATTGCGAAATTTCGGGGTGGAATTAATGAAAAGATGAGAATTTCTTTCGGAGAAAAAACAAAATTAGTTACAAAAAGCGTCACCAGAGGGCATTATATTAATAAAATCGCAAGATGGCATGTTCCACAGTTGACCGAAGTGTGTGCTGGGAAATGTTGGCTCTAAGATTAGGTAAAGTTGTTGGAATGTCACGACTTACGAGATGTTTCAATGTCCTCAAATCCAAAAACCACATGGATTGAGGTCTGGGGATCGGGCAGGCCACACATTACGAAAGTTCAGGCTAATAACACATTGTTCTGTAAAATGAAGTTTAAGAACATTCATAACACATCATTCAATATGTGGAGGAGCTCCAGTTTGCATAAAGATTGTGCGTGCAAGGCACTTTCGTGCTTGCAGAGATGTATAAATTTCGTTTTCTAACAGCGGTGCATATCGCATTTCGGTGATCCAGCATGTTACTGGACCTATGGAACTCCTCGAAAAAGTATAGGCCGAGAATAAATGACGCAGAAAATTCACACCATATCGTCACTTTTGGCGTATGCAGTGACAGGTGAATAAGACTTTTCGTGAATAAGAGACCGGGCGCGCATTTTCTGATTCCCAAATTCGGCAGTTGTGAGTATTCAGTGCACCGTCCAAATGAAAATGCACTTCGTCTGCACAGAGGATATTCCAGGTCCATTCTGAATCGACTTCAAAGCGAGCAAGAAACCGGAGTCGAGCATCAAAATCATGCGGAAGCAACCGCTGCAATAATGAAAGTTTGGAAGGGTAATATCGGAGGATATTTCGCAAGATCTTATGGACAGCAAAACGTGGTCTATCCAGCGCCTCTGCTGTACGCCGAACACTAGTACTGCTTCTGCAGAAATAGGTTTTCTTCCTCTTCCTGGACTAACAGAAAATGATCATGCTTTTCAAAATTTCGTTATCAGTTTCCGAAGGTTTTCATTCACTGGACCTCTTAAAAATCCCCTTCACAGTCCGAAATTTTAGAGCAACTACTGCGGAATTACTGTTTTGATAGAACAATTTTACTAATAAAGTTCGATCTCGTAAACTTATCGTCATTGTGAACATGCACATTGAAAACAAAGTCTCCGCGAATGTTTCTAGGTTTTACAACAGCTGCTGCATGACGTCGACAAGATTTGCGTTTTTACTGCAGGTTTTAAAAGTAAAACGCCCCCTGGTGACTACATTTTTTTTCTGAAAAAATCCTCATGCTTCCATTAAGTCCGCCAAAAATTTCCGAATTTTCTGATCACTGGTTTCGCTCGTAGGCAGCTTTGAAATAGGGTTCTTTATTTATAGACACCCTGTATATGGCCAGCTGAAATTCCTCTCGTGTAGTTTGGCAGCAGAGGAAGAGGAATGGGGAACCCTCGAAACATCCGGGAGTGTTCTCTCTCAAAACTGGGCTGGAACTGGGCTAAATCATTCTGTCATCTATATGGCACCCAAGGCTTTTGCCAACGGCAAATGCAATCTTGCACTCTTTGCCATGATAAAACTGGTGTATTAGGTCAGGCAAGTGAGATCAGTCACAACAACAAAGTGAAATTAATCTTTTAGAGGCAATACTTGCCTGGCTACGTGTATGAAAATTGCCTTTGCAATGTTATAAAATCTAAAATTAGAAAATGACATAGACCTAAAATTACGAAGATTTGTTACAAAATCTCTAACGCCTAAAGCCTTTCAGGATCTCTGCTAAACTGGATTACCTGACAATGGAAAAGTACACTAGTGCTTCTGTCTATGCTTTCAATGTCAGATTTTCCCGTATTTACATTACAAAAAAGGATAACTATGAAAACTTATAAAAGAAGTGTTTGGCAGCATTAGCCTCGTCAACTGATGACGTTCTGCTGTTAGAAAGAAATCTGAAGAGTCAAACTGAATTAATAATAACAATGTTAGTTAGGAAATCTCATAACTAAAGCCACCTCATACCTGAATTCAGATTGCAGTAAGAATAACTGAATATAATGCCATATCGTAAATAATATTTTTTGTAAAAAAAAAAAAGAAATTCAGTGCAACGCGTTGCTGATTTCAATGAGAAAATTTCCAGATATAGTTATAAGAAGTGATACTAGATAAATACGACGTGAATTTTGTTAATAAAGATAATATTAAATAATTGAAACAGATAATTTACATGTGATTAAATAGATAATTTATTAATCCTGTTGATTTCTTCCCCTATTTATTACAATTAGAAACTGTTTTTATCTCTCTCCCTTCCCCCTCCCCCTAAAAAAACTGCATTTAAATTTTGATTAGGAAAACGACAATTTTAATTTTGCTGAAAAGTGTATCGCGTAACAAACTAAATAATAAAATAAAACTGAAATTAGTGGTTACGAGAGACGAACGCAAATTTTAACCACACAAGTAAGCAAAATTCAATTTAAAACAAGCATTAGTTTTATAGAAAATATTTAGCAGCTGGAAAGAATCTGAAAAAGCCATTTTTCTTTTCAAGAAGCAAATTATTCTACGCTATTTTGCCGAAATATATTCTTTATAAACAGACTAAATAAAAATAAATAAGCACAAATCAAAATTACAGCATTACAGTTTGAGGTGAAAAAAGACGAAGAGTGAAATCGAAAGAAACAAACAACGACATTGCTCAGCAGCAGCTGTCATTGTGTCATAGTACACTTGAAACGTTTCTTGTAAAGAATTTCCCAATCCCGGCCCTCAATATTTCTGGAATAAAATATACAAATCTACTCGCATTCAAATATGTAACAATAAAAAAAGTAACTGTTAATAATCTATAGACAGAGAATTAAAAATTATAAAAGAAAAAAAAAGAGATACAGTGTTGCTTGGCGACTTTCCAGATTTTCCAAATGCGGTTTAGAATATTTGGAAAGTCGACAATTTGATCCATTCGCGCAGTTAAAATTTAGAACTATAACTGAAGCGTCGAAAATCGAAAAATACATGTTTTTGCTGCTTATATTTTGAGTAATAACTTAGCATGAAAGGTTAAAAAGAATTGGCGGAATTTTTAATCCCTAAAAAACAAGGACAGAATAAAAGAAATTCTTAACTTTTGTTATAAAAAATGCCTCAGACTGCAATTTTAGCATAATACGAATTATAAACACTTAATTTATTTAATGGCAAATGCGCAGAAATACAGCCTGAATCTATAAATGCCTAGATGAGGGGCATTAAAATAATCAAAGCAGTAATCTGTTTTACACAGCCGCATTTAACGAATTGAATTAAATTATAAATTTCACACCTGCAAATAACAGCAGGTGGTTTACGAAACATTAATTCAACATAGTTATTTAAATGACTAGCGTGTGTAAGCACGGTTATAGATAAGACAAAGAAATGAAAATATAATGCAATATAAAATTAATGTTTTTAAATTATTGTTTTGACAGTGAGTTTGACTGTAAGTCAAAATTAATTTATTTTCAGTTTGCAGAAATAGCAATATCTCCAAAAAAGGTGACAGCAATTTGCATTTTTTGAATAGATATATAAGATAAGGTAAATAAAAGGTAAGGAATTAGAGTATAACTAACTTCAAAGGAACGACTGTAATATTTTGAAAGATGAAATGTTTTTGAGTGGTTTCTTGACCAATGGTTATCGATAGGTTACGTTAGATTAGGTTTTTGAATACAGCAAACAGAAGAGAGCTATCTATCTAAAGGTTTGGTTTCTTCAGTTATGGCAAAGCACAGGAGGACTATCTGCTTAAGAGGAGGTATGCCTTCGTGGTGGATTTTCTAAAAGAAGCTCGCTTGTATCCACGTTACACATGGAGAAAACCACAGAAACGGCGATACAACAGCCGTTCGCCGAGATTGGACCCTTGGGTTGAATTACCTAACAGAGTGGATTCGTTCGAGGAGGAATTTTTAGAGAAGCTACCTCGTATACCACATGAAGAAAAAACTACTATTCTATTCAAGATTTTAACCATTCGGCCACCGGTGAGAGCAACTCCTGAATGAAATGAACTCTTAAAGTTTGGCCAATCTTGACAGAAAGTTTGCCTTTGATAACTAAAAATTCTATTTTTTTGTTTGTTAATTTTTGTTTTATCTATAGAAAGTAAACAGCTAGTTTTAACTCGGCAGTTTTCTTTCTAAATGCGTAGAACAAACTCAGTCTTCCTCCGAACAAGTTTAAGGTGCAGACTGCAATTCGGAGATGAATTTTCACTAAAACATAGAATTACTAGAGATAAAACAATGTTTATCTCTAGTAACAACTCTAAATGTTTTCGCAAATGGAAATCAAAACCTTCACATCTGATAATTTCTTTGTTATTTTCAGAATAGTAACAGCTAATTTTCACTATTATATATTTCTAGGTAAATAGGTTCATATATAATTTTATTTCCAGATGAGTAGGTTCATATATAAGGTTTTGAAAAAAAAACTTGAAATTTCAAAATGTTGGACTTCTTTTGTTAATTAGAATAATCGCGATAAAAGTTTATAAAATTTTTCAGCGAGATACTTTTGTTATTAGCTACATTAAAGAAATGAATCATTAAAAATAAAATAACGATTAACTGCTTTAAGAGTTAAATATGTTGTTTTTAAATCCCTAGTTTGTTAAGCCTATATGCGATATGGCTTTGTAATTTGAAATATCAGTTAGATATCGTCTGTCGGAAAACTGTCAGTAGCGTTAGGGCGCGTCATGTTAAAGTTATGTTGTTGTCTTGTTTCATATAATTTCACGGAAGAATGGTTGCCAGAGCCTCAAAAAGGTTGGACTTCCTCCCCCCCCAATTTTGAGGAAGAACACTCGGGGGTTGATCCGGGGGTCTCCCATCCCTCTCCCCGACCACCAAATACACATGAGAACTTTCGGCTCACCCTATATTTAGACTGCCCCTATGCGTCAGAGACACTATATATTTACGAACATGCTTGCCTTCTCTGGGATTCGAACCCGGCCTTTCGATACCGCAGTAAAATCCCCTAACCAATATGCCGCCTAGGCGGCATGTTACAGTTATGGCGCGCTAATGTAACATAACGTAATCCCAAAAATAAAGAGAGTACACTTTATATATATGAAGTGTTTTAGAAACAAGAACAAGAGTTACATTTTTTACTTCAGTTACTCACGTTCAAAACCGTTTTAGTAACTCTAAATAGATTTGCTTTAGAAAATAATTTTATTTTATTACAATATATTAATAAATCTATTTTATAATAAAATTATTTTACAACACATACTTATTTACCATGAATATTGGTTTGGAAATCGTTGTTCCTCAACTGAAAATTAATTGCTGTTTTATTCAATACAGAGTAAAACCTTCCACTCCATGGATGTAATTTGGCACTTTTTTATACCTTTAGTGAAAATTTTATTTATTTTTTGGCGGAGGAGGATAAAGTACAGAAAGTTCAGAAAGTTTTACAAAAAACATTGCTAGAGTAAAGTTTAAAGATTACGAAAGTGCATCTGTTTGGAAGATAAACACACTCTACTATTTACGGTTTTTATACTTCCCTCCAATTAAGAAAGGATTAGGAAAAAATAGATAAATTAGATGGAAGATGGTTAGCAGAAAAATTTATAGCATGTACTGAAGATTAAAGCTCGAATTCTATCAAAAAGTAACGGGTGACGTGAGTTTCTATAGCGCTACTATGACAATCATTCCAAATAAGCCACAATATAAGTCAATTAAATTTAATTAGTCGATTTTAATCTTACGTCAAATTACAAGTTAGTAAAAAATTGCTTAAAAAATTGAACAACTATGAATAATATAATGATCCATTTATTTATCGTTTCCAACTAATAACAACTTATTTAAATTATTTTAACTACTTGAACGTTTCTATTAAAATATCATTATAAAGTATTTAGCTTTGACAGCTTATAGTTCTTGCATCTTTTCTCGTGGTTTAAGATTAATTTTGACCGAAGCTTGGGTATATTATAAAGTAATAATTTACAAACCCCAAATACTAACGCTGTGCTTTTGGCTGTATTCTACATAGTTGTGAAATCCATAATGATAAATCGTAGTAATGTATGGCAGTTGCACAGTTTCCATTAAGCCTGCTTGGCTTAGCTGAATGAATTAAATAAAAAGCAACTTCCCATATTCATCCAGGCAGTTGAAACATAGCATATAATGAACAGATCGCTAAATGAATATATGTTCAAGTGCATATAGAATGAAAAAAGTAGAGCGGCGACATAATTATGTCTTTCATCGGTTACTAGGTTAGCGCGTACCAATATGCAAATTCATTTCGGTCTGAATGCCTAATAAAACGAATTAATATAGCGTGAAACTTTGGTCGCCCTTGATGATGACAATGGTAGTGGAAAGCACAACGGTATATAAAACGTTAAAATTACGCTTTCGCGTGCTACTTGAATTCTAAACTATTGTTTTTACCTTCCTGAAAACATGGTTATTAATGGAAAGGAGCAGAAATGTCGATTAGCGTTGGTTAAGCTAATCCAGCACCTGGGAAACCACAAAGTCGATGATAGCGTAGCCAAAGCGCTGCAACGCTTCATTTTTTTATAACAGCGCGCTGTAGTAATAAAATATATGCAATTTTGGCACTTATTTTTTGAGAAAAGAGAAAGAAATCCAAATATTTGCATACATACTACAACATGAAAGAACAAAAGTGCAAATACGATTGAAGTTTTAACAGTTTTTACTGATCTGCATTATATTTATTTCCCGTTCTGTGCCACACATAACATCTAGCACCACTTTTTTAAATTACAAAAATTGCCACTCTTCTTTGAAATGTGATATTGGTTTATGATACAATTTACGATATGATATGATTTATGATACAATAATCTGATTATCTTGTACGCCCACCATTGGCCGAGCGCTAAGGTTGCTAAACACTAATAGTTCGGTCAGGGATTCGAATCCCGGGGAACGAAATAGCTATATGGGAGTTTTCGTCGTTTTCCCCATATATAACGTGTATACGAGCTAGTTTCCTTCAGGAAGTCCACCACGAAGACATCCATCATCTTAGGCAAACAGCCCTCGAGTGCTTTCCCAAAATCAAATAAATCAAACGATTGTCTTATACAAAACAACCACCTACCTGTCGTTCTGACAATGAGCATTTTTTTAAGCTTTAGTAAAAAATTAGAATCAAAAAGTTCATTTATGCTAGTTTAATATCACATTTCTTCGATTCTAACGCTTTAATTACAGTACCTCTAACAAAAATAAATAGATAAATAAAGTTATACTAAAAGATTTCGGTTTGGTTCGAAGCAAACGTAATAAATGAATTACAATGCTAAATAATATTTAGCAAATACATTTTTGGTATCAAGATCAATTTATTAAATAAAAATAACATATCTGTAAGGAATTATCGTATTCTCCCTTGCACCCTCTTGTGGAGCGTTAGCGGTTAGCACTCCCAGCTAGCAAATGAAAGATCCGTGGTTCGATTTCCGGCGAAAGTATAGTTACTTTCTAATGTTTCTTAGTCCAAAAATTCGGAAGTCTCCACATAGCTGTTTAAATTAGTAGTTTGGAAAAATTAATTACTTAAAAATAATTCTCATTTTAGAAAAATCTGCGATTCTATGAAGCATTCTATTTTAGAGGCCAAAAAAAAAAGCGTTTGTTCAACATATACAGTAAGAATAACAAATAACACTGGAACCAGAAATTAAATTTAAATATCAGGCTACATAGTATAGTATTATCGAATTTTTAAATTTTAAATATATGCTTCAGAGATAAAAGGTATAAAGAATTTAGACATTTATTTTCGTATAATTGCTTCTGTATATCAGCATTCTTTATAATACATAAGTCTGTCAAAAAGTAACGCCCAATCCACTGTAGCTTGGCAATGGGTAAATAAACTTTTGTATGCAGAAAGAAGCATTTGTCCTTTACCAGTTAACTTATATCTCCTTTTTATTTCTTGTTGTTGCAAGCAAGCCACCATGGATGATCAATGTGTGCCAGCATGAAGTTACATGCCAGCGTGAATCTAAGGATAGCTCAACAACGTGGATTCACAGCTGTTGCTAAACTATCAGACCAAAGCAATGAATCGAAGGGTTACAGCCAAAAACATCGCGGCAAAAACGTCGCGGATGAAAACGTCGTAAGGCGAAAACGTCGTGGTACAAAATAACGTCGGAGAAAATAAAGCAAAGAGAAAACATAGCAGTTCTGAAACGTCGTGGTACAAAATCGTCGTCGAAAATAAAGCGGTTCAAAAACCTCGCAGTTTAAAAACATCGTTGTCGAAAATATCGTGGTAAAAAATAAAGTACCTACAAATCATCGTATGACGATAACATCGCAGACATGCGTTTTTCATGCTTTAATAATTGTAAATGGATATTCGCTTTTGAGCGCAAAATGGAACGAAGGATAGTTTTTACTTTCATATTTTTGATAACTACTAAATTTCTAAAAAACAGAACAAAAAATTTAAACAAAACAAGAAATAATTTACACTATAAGAGTATCAGATTAACAAAAGTGAAGAAAATAATCTCATAATTAACTTAGCAATTTTTTTATAGATAAAGTCATGCAGTTTATCTTTCTTTTTCTATTCTTTTTTAGTTTTCCCAATGCGAGAAACATAGATAATTCAGGCATATTCTTCATTTTATTTTCTTTAACTATAATACAGAGTGATAATATTTGGTAGCAACAAGTTGAAAAGTGAAACGGATATTTACAGTGAACCGAAGCAAAATGGCGTTTCGAGACTAATAGCTCCTCTGGTCTAAAGCCCGTTTGAGCTAAAAAGGGGGAGTTACAGAAGTTGATTTTAGCAGATTGGTAAGCTACGAGCTCAACAACAGCGTAAAAAGAAGACGTAACAAATCCTTTTTTTAGCAACCGTTAAGATCCGAAACCTTTCAGATCTCTATCACTCTCTTTTTTTTTTTTTTTTTTTTTTTTTTTTTTACAATCAGCTTTTGAAGATAAAGATTGTTAAACTACATACGAATGAATAGTTTCTTAAAAGATAGGAAACACAGAGTAAATGATATTGTTTCACTTAACTGTCATCCAACTGAAATTCAAAGAGTACACTAATAAATACGAAATGCATATCTTCATGACAACTATGACCGATGGTTACGAATATTATTAATTTCCGATAGAAAGTCTCAGCGCTAGAGATAAAAAAAGATTTTTTTCGTACAGTGTTGCCATTGCTCGCTTTGAAATCGTTGAGTCTGTTAAACAAAAATTCGTTACAATTTCACAGAATATGAAATAGATAAGAAAAGAAATTCCGAATTCCAAATTGGGGCTTTGACATGCCCATATTCGAAAAGGGAGGACTACGTTATTCAAAATCTGATGTCTGTAGGTACCGTTGTTCTTTCACACTGCGAGAAACATACATAAATTCATGTAGATTCTTCATTATTTAATTTCTTTAAATATAATACAGGGTCCTAATATTGGGTAGCAACAATTTTAAAAGAGAAACGCTGTTTATAGTGGAGCAACGCAAAATGCCAAAACGAAATTAATAGCCCTTCTGGACAAATTGCCCCGTTGGGCTAATAAAGCAACGCAAAGGACTGAAATTTCGATATTTAAGACCAACGAAAAGGGACCTAAATTTTTTTATCAAAAAACGAACGGAATGAAATTCATGAAAGTCATCTGGGAAATAATTTCGAGGAAACAAATGAGGGAAATAAAAGCGAAAAATAACTATTACATTAAAGCAACAAGTCTTAAATTGTTTTTGTTTACGTGATACTTTAAATTTGAATGCCGTAAAAATAAGGAAATCACGCTTAGAAGACACTCAAATGACGCTAATTGAGGAATCAAAAGCGTAATACCTGCATCAAAAGCGTAATACTTTATTAATAGGTTACGTGCTCTCCTTTGAAGGTCAGTACAGCAATGTCACTGTTTGGAAATGAGAGAATTAAGTCTTCTACAATCATTAAAAATATCTATAGCCACTTTGCTCTCGCAAAACAATGAATGTATCATTTCTTGAAGTTCTAAATAGAAAACGTTTCTAACTCTGTCCTATAACATATCCCAGATGGGTTCAATGTATCTAAAGCCGGGAACTGTGCAAGAATGTGAGACATTTTCAAATTCACTTTCATACTCTTTAACCACTCTGTAACTAGTTCCACAAAGTGAATTAATGCATCCTTATCCTGATGCACTGCACGTCCTTCGAAATACAACGTTTGAATAACTGGGTCGACTTAGAACATGCTTTGATGTGACCGTCAAGAATGATCAATATTCCCAGTGACTTTCAGAATATTGGCAAGCCAAACTATTATCAGTCCACCTCCATGCTTAGCTCTGGTCATGAAGCAGTTTAGATCAGGGGTTCTCAACCAGAGGGGAATTGCGTAGTATCAGAGTGAAAAGGCGGTTAAACTTTTAATTAACTCTTAGGTATTTAGTTTTAGTTTATGAACATAAAACAAGCTACTTTTATTCAAGTTTTGGTATTTATCCACATTTTTTGTACTTTTTGCTGTTTAATTAATCAAAAACGTTAAAAAATAATCTAAATTTAAATAAATTTATACGTATTTTTCAAGTTTTGGAAAGAAGGGGGCGAATGAACTTCTAGAAATGGTGAAAGGTGTGCAAAAGAGGTCGAAAACCACTGGTCTAGATTACGTATCTCTAAAGAAGCTTTCTAGGTATGAATTATCTCAGAATTTAGAAACACGTTAAAAGGTGACTCAACTAAATAATACATAGTTTACATTGCATATTGTTCAAGTTCTGCGTTCTTGAAACCAATGAAACTAACATTTAATATTCGCAAAATAATTGCATTGGTTATCAGGGGCCAGTGAATTTTAAACCCAGTGAGTTCATGAGACTGTTAAGTTCTGCCACATGTTGACTAATAATTTTTGTATGGGTTGCGGGTTACAGTTCTTTTTAACAGTCTTACATCTTACAGAGATATAAGTTTTTTTTTTTGGAAGAAGGAAATGTTAAAAATGATCAGTGCTCTAGCCAGGACTCGAACCTGGACCTCTCGATACGCACCGAGTGTGCTAACCATTACACCACAAAGGCGTGCTGGACCGAGGGAGAAAATAAGGCGACTTGGCATTAGGGGACAGAGGGAGAAAATACAGCGACTTGGGATTCATTCTTCACCACCAAATCTTGGTGGTGAAGAATTATCATCCACCACCTTTTTGTTCGGGCGCCACTGTAAAGACATTAGGTTGTTTTGAAGCAGGAAGGGCGAAAAATGTGGAATGCCCTCGATGGAACTCGAACCTGGACCTCTTGCTTATACCCCGAGTGTGGTAACCCTTATACCACGAAGGCGTGTAGAAGGAGGGAGAAAACATCTTATAATCTTTTTTCAGGTAACAATGCTTCCACAACAGTTATTCCCACTGAACAACATTCCTCACTTTCTAGATCAGTAGACATGAGTTGTGCCTCACGGTACCTACACTGCCATTTCGATTGAACAGAATCATAGAATGCAAAAACTCTCTGTAGTACGGCATATTTAGAGCAAGATTTACTTATGTTATTATCAATTAACGAAATGGCGTCAAAAGAACTAATAGTACAAATCAGTCTTAATGCACCACTAGCTAAATTTTTTTCTAATAAGTTAATTTTTTTTCACAACTAATAGATGATGTACGAAATAAATTTAAAAATATTACTAAAAACTTGTATTTCTAATAACAGTTTAACACATCAGAGAAGATCATATAAACAAATTTTTAGAAAATGCTCCTCTGTTGCTAACTGATAAAACTAAATCATTATTTCTAAATATAATTAAAATTGAACTAAAAGAATTTCAGAGTCGAAAAATCTGGTTTTCCTTTCTGAATATCTTTTTTGAAAGTAAAATAATATAAAGAGAAATTTATCGAAGTACTAAAAAATATATTGGCATTTAAAAGTAAACTGCAGACTGAATGAATAAAAACGAAAAAAGTGTATAGAGAAGACTGCAATCTAAATCTTAGTATTAATAGTTAATTAATTGTTAATCGTTTAATTACCATTAGAGTATATTTTTGATGCAAGTGAATAATTGTTTGCATTTTATCGTATTAAAATAAAATTAAAGAAGTGATTTTTATCTGCCTAAAGCGGGATGTATAACTTGCATCTCTTCAACTAAAATTAAGGTAAAACGCTAGAAAAATTTCGAGTATCATATTACAACGAAAATATCCATTTTTATTATTTTTTTACGTGATGTTATGCACATACGGACAGGATAAAGTACTTTTTTCCAAAATAAACAATAAAATGGGTTTTTCTGACGTCTGTACGTTAGGGTGGAGCGAAAACACTCTTTTTACTTCCTTCTACGAAGTAAAAAAGAAGTATTGTCATCGCGAAAAATTTCGGGTCTCATATTTCAACGAAAATATCCATTTTGGTCGCCATCGAATGCAATTTAACGATGTTTTTACGTAATGTCTAAACTTAAGGACAGAATAAAGGACTCTTTTTTCCCAATAAAATTATAAAACTGTCTTAAAATGGATTCCGAAGAGATTTTTTCATGGCGTCTGTGCGTACGTACTTATGTATATATGTATCTCGCAGAACTCAAGAACGAGTCGCCTGAAAAAACGTTGAAATTTTGTATATAGGACTGCTATAACATGTAGATGTGCACCTCCTGTTTTGGTTGCAATCGAACTCACCAAAGTATATAAAAAAATGTATATATATATATATACACTATGTTACACGACTCACTGAACTCAGTTTCTTTATTCTTATATGTTTGTAAATTGTGCATCTTTTGCTTTAAAAATGATTGAATTATGTTGTTTATAGCTTCCGGTTAAGGTTTTTATGCCTTTAGTTAACCTGCATGCAATAATTGTGGAATTATCAACAATTTAAAAGCTGTTTAAGTGCGGTTAAGCCTAATTTTTGTTTACCATAGCAGTCATATTTGTTTACATTTGAAACTTAGCAGAAAAATGGATTTGTTGTCGATGTATAGAAACTAAGCTTTTAAGATAAAGTCTTCTTTTATTATCGCGAATTAAATCATGCTTAATCCATTCTGGAATTATCATTTAAGTTATTAGCTTTTTTTTTTCGTACAAACTGTAAAAATTGCTTTTTAATTGTTTTAACTGTACTTGGTGTTTTATGTTTTTCTATATCTTTCAATTTTTGATGAAAATATTTCGAATTTTTATATATTTTTTACTTACCGCGAAGTAAGAACTGAATTAATTAGTAGCGCATGCGCATTAGGTAAGTGGCCCTGGATCGTCTGTGAAAAGTTTTTTTTTTTTATTTGTTTAATTTCTTTTATACATCGTTTGAAATTTATTATAGTATTTGAATAGAACTTGTGATAATTCTACAGATGCTTTAATGTTTGCGCACTGTGAGAGTATAAAATGAATGAACTTAACGCTGTTAAGTGAACCTAGTCCTGATAGTGAACTTTAAAGAGTGCATTTATTCTATTGTGGTTTATGCGGTATCGACGAAGTAGATTTAAATCAAAATTCGTTACCTGTTAAATCAATATGTTTAAATGAAATTCAGGAAAATTGCGTATAATTTAATATTCCGTACAAGGAAGTCATGTGGTGTACACATCAGATTTTTTTTATTATTATTCGTATTGTCTGAGTCATTATACGGTTCCAAATGGGCTAAAGCAAATTGTGTTCAAATTTCAGCCCAAAATATTGACATTTTGTGGTTCCACACCTCCAGTGAATGCCTGTATTGAGCTTTTTAATGGTTTTACTCTCTTTTTATGACTTTCTTTGTTAAAACGCCATTATTACCGCGAGAAATTGCTTCCAACACCAAAATATCAAATTTAATGCCAAAATATGCTACTAGATGCAGAACGGGTTGTTATCTGACTATTGGTTCTAGCTTTGGGCAAGCAATCACGTGGCTTCCGTGATCTTTCAACCACTTTTTATTGCTAATTAGTTGGTTGTTTGGTGTCTTTTGTCAATCTTACTTTATCAGCCATTGTTTATGTTGGACTAAGATGGCGTGAACTAGAAGTGGATCCTTTTGAGATCTTTATTAGTCATAAACTGCACTGTTTTGTACGCTTGTTTGAAACCAATGAATTGCCTCTTCGTCATCGTTTCAAGAAGATTGATGGAAATACATCTGGCTCACAAAAATTTTCTGGAACAATAGGAAAATCCGTGAAAACGTTGAAATGCTTCTCGTGACAAGTTATGTCCTTATTCTAGTTGATCTATCCGAAATTGACAAAAAATACCTCAGTGCTGACCAAAAATACCTCCTTGATATTTCCAAAGCGGTATCCTCGGAGACGCGCATTCAGAACTAGTAAAGAGAAGTCCTGGGAAGATAGCCCACTCAAGATAGCTGACTACAGCCAACAGTATTCTCATTTATGTATCAACCGCCGAACCAACAGACGACTTGAAGTTACTAGCCGAATATGTTATAAAAGTTTGTGTGCCATCCTGGTTTGAAGTAAAGAAAATCCAGAGAGCAACACATGGAGGTCAAGTTTCCGGAATGATCGAGAAAATTTCATTCTTGCAAGAAAATTTTAAGGCAATCCTTCACGAAGTTTTTCAAAGTTCGTGAAAGGATTGCCTTCAAATTGTTCACTGTTATTTTGTTCACTCTGAAAACATCCTGTTGGCGATGTTGGAAAATGAACCAGCACATATTCGTGAACTTGGCTTGAGAAGAATACTAAAGCAAGAAAAACTGGAAGGGAAAAATACGACTATTTATGCTTCCCAATTTGAATTTCAAAGCAGAGGAGTATTTTGAGATGATTTGCTGGGACAATCCCTTGGAACCGCAGATCCTCAGCGACGAAGACGTAAGATTGATTAGAAGCGGTTCTCAGTTTGAAATAGGAAAGTTCCCTTACCATTCTCAAGTAGTAGAGACGCATGTGAGACTGGTGATAGAAACGTGGTTGGCAACATGTGGTGCAGAAGCCAGGGATGAATCCACACGCAATTCATAAATACGTCTCGGAACGTATGTACGAAGTTCGATACCAAGATGAATTTCTTTGGTGCTCTTGTGGAACCTGAAGATGACGAGTGATTAACTGAAACTTTTTTACTGGGATTTTTTTACCAGTTACACCCAGAAGTTGGGTCAGGAAGCAAAAATGTTGTAAAAAAAGTCATTAAAAATATTGTTAAAAAATAGCTTGATGTTTTCATTAGTATTAACACCGATTTTTTTATTTACCTCATGTTGAACCTGAAGATGACGAGCGATTTAGCTGGAATTTTTTCATCGAAACGAACAATTTCAAGAACAAGATGAGGAAATAATAAAATTTGAAAAACATAATTTTTGCCTTTTTTCACTGCGCCCTACTGTACGTACGTACGTATGTATCTCACATGATCAAAAACGATTAGCCGTAGAACATTGAAATTTTGTATATGGGACTGCTATAACATCTAGTTGTGCTTATCCATTTTTTACTGCAATCGGCAGAACCAAAAAAAAAATATATATACATATACCCAACCCCCTTATCCGGCTTAAACGTCCTCATCCGGCCTTTATTTTCGCAGTCGTTGGTCACATACATTTTCTTACAGTTACAGAAGTATTTTAAGTGACGAAAATATTCATGTCAGACAAAAAAGAAAAAAAAAAGAAAGAAAAATTAAAAAGAAAAATCAATAAATTGAGAAATAACAAAATCTAACTTTTAATGCGGTTTCCGGGTTTCTATACTTATAGTTGGGAAAATTTTATTTTCGTTATGAAAATATATAATTATAAGAAGCTTGACTTCCATACGACAAAAATTGACCCGAGATATTTAATTTCGAAATTTGCAGTTTTTTGATGTCATTTTCAGCTTGTCTCGAGGGATCGGTTAATTAAGTTAGAATAATCCGAGGTAATAAGTTTAAATGAAGTACAACAAAAAATATATATAATTTAATAGGCCGTACAAGGGATTCATGTTCTGTACATCTCAAATTTTTTATTGCAATAAAACATTAAAAATTAACTGTAGGTATTATAACATACATATTATTCAATTAAAATTAAAATTGCATAAATACCAGTATTAACAGCTTTATTTTACTTTGAAAGAACATTTCTGATAACTGGAGTCCGTTTAATTTCATTTATGTTATGCTTAGAACTACTCCAATGAACCGAAATTGTCAGATTTATGTCAGAGGTGTGATAATAAAGGAAAAGATCCACACCAAAGTTAGGTAAATACACGTTCAAAAATCGTATTGTCCATATTTAAACCAACATTTGTGTCTCTTTGGTTGGAAACATTAAAATTTTCCAATGGCATCTATCAAAGTTGTCTTCAGCATTAAATATTTAGTCTTTAGCTGAAATCTGAGAATTTTACACAAATATTAATTAAAACAACACCCAAAAAGTACCCTTAAATATAGACGGAATAACATTTTAAATGAAACCCAAATAGTACATAATGAATGGAGTAATTTGTTTCCATTATTACTGGAAAATATTTTATCTTTAAATTATAAACAACAGCTTTTAACATCTCGTACGGGCTTTTTTCTTAACAGTTTTTAATAACTACAAATATAGACCAAAAACTTCTTCAAAATTGATTAACTCTTAAAATTTTTCATTTACTATTTCTCCTGTGTTGCTCTAGCGCAGCAAACGAATCATTCAGAGAGTAAGTGATATCTACTTACAATTATAATAAATTAGTCTCACTTTTACGTAATGAAACTCGGCAACGTGAAAAACAAACGTGCGCCAAACGATATATTGACGAGAGAGAAGTCTACTTATGTTCTCATGCAGAAGTTTTAAAAAGATTTTTTGCTTCATTCTTTTCAGCATCTACCTTCTTTTATGGAATATACTTCTGATAATATTGCCTAACAGGTAAGCCTGAAGCTATTTAAAACTTATAAATGAGTATCTTGTAAGTGCTTTATTTCATTACTTATATTTAAATGTTTGTAAAGACTTAAGTTTAATTTGTATTCTATTTGTGTTCTATTTTAGTTAAGCAAACTCTCTAACTTGTTAAATAAAGGTTTCTTATTCTATCTTACGATTCTTTAATAAAACTGTGATAAATAGAGGATAATGTAATTCAAACGCCTCAACAGCGTTAAATACACAACACATCACTTACATACAGCATTCTGAAACAAGCATTACTTTATGCCGTTATTGTACGAAAAAAAGCCATTTCTCATACATTCAGACCGCAAAATTTCTAACTCAAACGCTTGTGTACGGTATCGTCTGCAGCGAAAAGTAACATATCGACTTTAAATTTCATTGATTTTATTGAATTACGGTTTTACTTGTTAGAAGTATTTCAGTTTTAACATTTATTAAATTATTTTTTACATTTATAGTATTTTATGAAATTTATTACTTATGAATTTAAATTTTTGGTCTTATTGAAAAATTGGCTCTAAATTTCTTACTTTATGTCTTTACTGGACTTATATATATATATATATCAAACTTCAAGATAATGTATAAAGTTCAAGATGCGCGAAAATTAAGATTATCTTATCTAAGAAAAAAGGTGTAGGCGGAATATTTAAGAGGTTTCAGAAATTAAAATTAAAATTTAGAAAGGTGAAAGGGTGTATTGTACGAGACGCAAAGGTAGCAAAAAACATTGGTTACCTCATAATTAAAGAAGCAATAAGAATTCAACCGATGAAAAAGTAAACAAATGGCTAAAAATTAAAAATTATTATTCTTCCCTGTTTAATGTTTCGAACAGAACTTGTTAAAAGGTGAGTATTTGAAACATTAAACTAGGTTCCTTAATGAGAGATGAACAACATGTTTCTTTCTTCTTAGCATTGTAAGATATCGAACCGTTGTAAATTAATTTGCATTAATTAAAAAATACATCTAGATCGTCTTCCATTGCTGAAGGGTACTCCGACACGTTCTTCTTCTTCTCGATTTAAAATAAAAAAAAAATCTGAAAGGTTTCAGATTTTAATTACGTCCAAAGGTGCGTTTATTTAACATTTTGTGTGTTACCTTTATTTGTTAAATACCATGTTCTTCGCACTTAAACCATAAAATTCAGTTCAACAGCAATATCGCAAAGTAATTTTAAATTGATGCATATCTTTAGAAATTTCGGTACGCACTCTCACGCGCTGGAGATAAAAATGTTTTCCTGTACAACGTTGGTATTGCTGGCTTTGAAATCACGCAGTAGGATTACGTCATTCAAAATTCGATGTCTCTAGGTTTTATCACAATGCGAGAAACATGAATACATTTATGCAGATTTTTCATTTTTTAAAATTTAATGCAGAGCGATAACATTTAGTGGCAACAATTTGAAAAGTGAAACGGGCATTCAGAGTGAATCGACGCAAAATCGCAAAACGAAAGTAATAGTCCTTCGGGACTAAATCCCTTTGGACTAATAAACATTAAAATTTATTAAAGTAAAATGCTAACAAATCAATTAAAATCAAAACACCAAAGGCTAAGCACTTTTTAATATTTTGATTTATTTAAAACAATTTTAATGAAAAAAAAAGTAAATGTAGAAACGAAAGCATGGGTTTTCAAAATTAATATTCCCCTCTTTTTTAATTTTGTTTAAAAGTAAATATTTAATTTTGTGAATTAGCAATAACAAATGTTATTTTTCTCTTATTTAAACTCCGTCAGAGGTGATAGACCATAACATGAAGTTTTCAGAATGCAAGATTCCTCTCTCTTCGTTTTCCCAACTTTTTAGAAAAGACAAAAGAAATTATAATTGAAAAAAAAATTAATACTTTAAACGTTTACATTTGTACATAAATATTACGAAAATAATAAATAGGCAAAAGCACACATCAAATAAAAAACTGACGTTATACTAATACACGAGATCTGGCATTTTCAATAAAAGACTCAATGAACGAATGTTAACAATGGCAATTAAAAAAAGAAGAAAAGAATTTAAATAAAAAATAAATATAAAAGAAACGTGCACAATCGTTTTACTTCAGTGACCATTAAAGCCTTTCTTGGAAATGTCATCCACAATTAGATTTTTAGCCTTTGGCAAACTCCAAACCGCGCTTAGCAATTTCATTTTTAACATCTTTGTACATATAATTTCTAGCCGGCCTCGGTTAGGAAAATTGTCAAACTTCAAAATAGAAGATATTTCCATTTCATCATTCATTCTCAATGATAAGCAGAAGCTTATTTTTCTTACGTTATTTAGTAGTAATGAATTATTGCTTTATACAGTTTCATACTTACTTTGAATAAACAAAATTTCATTTCAGTCCAATGTACGTATTAAATGTTTAACGATTTTTAATAGTAAAAATTAAGATATAATTCTATTAATATATTAAAAACAATTTGAAAATTCCTTTATTTGTTTTATTTTATGTAGATAACTTAGTATGAATTAAGCATTGTTTTTTATTATTATTTAAATTCCTAGTTCACATTTTATGAAAATTATGTATATTCAAATATGTGTTTCATTTTTGAAGACCGTTTAAATATGGTTAGAATACAGTAACTGACATTAACTAAGATGATTGACATTTTAATAACTTTTAAAAAACATAAACTGCGTTTATATTTAAAGGATTAGCTTATTATACAATTAACGATTAGATTATTAATCAGATATCTTTACTCTAAACATTACTAACGTATATAAATATATAATAAGTAATCTTAATTTTTGATACTGTTTAAATTGGAATACACTCAGAAAAGTACATTGATGTGATAGTATAAAGCTGACATAAAAATGTAGAAATGAAACTTTTTGAAAGAGAGAAAATGGAGAAAAATTATGATTGTAAAATTTGAATTTATACTTACTTAAATGAAGCGAATCATCTTGAATATTATTCCAGACATATAATTAGAAGTCTTTAATGTTTTTTCCATCACATTTAATAGATAGAATTATAAACAGAATGTAAGAAATAAAAACAAAAGTTTCCACATAATTCTAAATTTAATACAGTTATATAATCAGAATATTCTAAATTTAATACAGTTAATATAATCAGAAAATGGTAAACTTACCACATAAAAAATTCTTCAAAATTTCTCTTGAGATCAAAACAATGTCCCTATTTGAATCATATATCCTTTCACTTTATGAAAGAATAAAAAGTAAACCTCTTCACAAAATCACAAATCCAAAGTTTCTTTTACACTAACAACCGAAGAAATTAATAGAGTCCGAAAATCGGACAGTTGTTCTCTTGAAAGAGATGCGAACATCTGCAATCCCTTCCTCAAAAGTTTCTTTTTCAACCTCTAAAGGGATTTATTAGATCAGCACTATGAGAAGTTGCTTCTCTGAAAGCATACGAGCATCTAGCTGTGTTTGATATTCGCGAAAATACTGACACATGCGCAGTTGGAGCGCTAACTGTGACGTCAGAATAGAGAAACGAATCAAAGAATCTGCTCCGGTTTTGCACTGAAACAGTCACTTTTATTGCAACACTTATTACCGTGCTTTTACTACCTTACAAAACTTTTTTTTAAATTGTTTTCTTGTGGCCTGCATCATTTTAGCGCAATAGTATATTTCAATGCAATAATCGTTGTGCATTATACCGTATATGTTTATTTACATTTAAAATTGAGGACTTTCTCAAAAATATGTCGAATTAATGTAATTCTTTCGTTCTGCATCTCTATTTTTTTGAAAGAAATTTGCTGATTCGTTTCCTACAAGGTTGTAAACATTGGGAAACGTGAATAAATATTTGCCTTTTCGAATTTTGTTTTACTTACTCATTGTAAGTAATTTGGTTACTTTATTAATTTAAATATTTCTATTTAATTTTAAATAGCAAATAGAAGACATTAGCTAACTGAAATTAGTTTAAATCTCTAAGAAATCTCACATATTAAAAAGAGAAAAATCATAATTATACTAATTTGAAAAAAAAAAAAAAAAAAAAAAAAAAAAAAAAAAAAAAAAAAAAAAAAAAAAGATGGTTCGTAAAACTTAGAATTAATGTTGCATCACCTATGAAACACTATTGTTTTGGGAGGCGGGGCTTTACTGCAAGAATTGATTTATTTTATTTTTTAAAGTTCTGTGATAACGAATAAGGGAGAAAATTTTGTACATTTTATTCCCCTTCATTTTGAATTCTTTTTCTTATTCTTTCTTTCTGTATCAATATTTTTTCTAAACTTTGAACTAACGTTTAGCTTTAAAAACTGAATTCTTAATTTTTTTTTAGTCCGAAGGGGCTTTGTCCCTGAAGAACTATTGTTTTCGTTTTGCGATTTTGCTTCGAATCACTCTGAATATCCGTTTCACTTTTCAAATTGTTGCCACCAAATATTACCGCCCTGTATTATATTTGAAGAAATTAAATAATAAAGAATCTGCACAAATGTACGTATGTTTCTCGCACTGTGACAAAACAACGGTACCTATCGCCATCCAATTTTGCATGACGTAATCCTACTGCGAATATGGGCATCTGAAAGCCCAAGTTTAAGATTTGGAATTTGTTTTATTATCGATTTCATATTTTGTAAAACTTTAACGAATTTTTGATTAACAAACTCAAGGATTTCAAAGCGAGAATTAGCAACGTTGTACAGAAAAAAACATTTTTATCTCCAGCGCGTGAGACTGTGTATCGGAAATTCTAAAGATATGCTGAATTAAAAAATATTTTGCATTATTGCTCTTGAACTGAATTTTATGGTTTAAGTGCGAAGAACATGATATTTACTAAATACAGGTAACCCACAAAATGTTAAAAAAACGCCCCTTTGGACGTAATTTAAAATTTGAAACCTTTCAGATTTTTTTTCCCGCCCTAATTGTTTTTTTTCCCCAATGACTCACATTTGTTTTCGGAAACTTGTGTTTTTTAATTTCATTTGCAATCATCAGTTACTAATCACTTTCAAAATAACTTTATTTTTTCTTTCACATATACTAATGATCATTTTTTTTAAAACCTATTTGTTTTGAAATTGTCCTGCTAGTTTAAATAAGCAGTTTATATTTAATAAAAACTTGAAAATAATGAGACATTCAGTATTTCATTGGATAGCCCTTATGTAAAATATTTCATTCTTATGTAAGAACTGCTTTTAGTAGAGCTTTCGAAGAAGTATCATGTTTTCTCATTATCATTTTTTTTTTGTCCAACTCACTCCATACGGAAACTAAATGCATTTTGATAGAAACTGAATTCATTTAAAGTTTTCTTCACGATTCTTTCAGGTTTTCATTAAAAATATTTATATATTTATACTAATCTATATTATTTCCTATAAACAATAAATTTCTTAATTAAGATTCAGCTAACCCAGGTCATAATGCTTTTACCCGTACATAACATTAGGCAATAGTTTTATCGAATTCAGTTCTTAATTCGGATATTAATTCGTCTACCGGGTCAAAATATATTAAATTTTGACTTTTCAACAAATACAGTGATATTGTTACTTTTGTACGGGTTCGTGGATTTTCAGTGTTTAACGACAACACTTGATGAAGAATGAAAACACAATTTATTAGCCAGTATTACTGATGACAGCTCAAAAATCACGTTTACAGTCGTCGAAAAACTACGACAAACACGCTGAAGCAATCAGCAACACAGCTTTTAGACTATCAGGCTATAACGGTGAAGACAGTTTCACGGCAAAGCACTAGAGTATTGCTCCCGACTCGGTTCGGTCGTTCTCGGAACTCAATGAACTTTCGAGACTCTCCACGCTACAGCTCGCGATGCACTCGCCGATACATTCTATAGCCCCAACGATGCACACTCTCGATGCATTAACTCAGGATACACTGTTACTGCAATACCAATATTGAATTATAACTGATTTATCGCGCTAGCGCGACGTTATCAGTTCTGTTGAAATACAGCCGTAATCGGTACATGATTGTATCGCATATGGGTGAAAGCTGGTTGTCAAATGACGGAAGCGATGCGGAAGAGCCCAGAGATGTGGTAACAGTTGATTACCATGATGGAACTTTCCGCTGCGATGTTAGAGCAGAAGTGAGAAATGAGGCCTCGGGAGAGAATCTGGAATTGGTGGAGTGGTGAAAGGTCACGTGAGCTGGTTCCATCAATGAAAAGAGCGCTCAGAAGAAACGTGGTAATTGGTCAAGAGAGGTTATGTGACGCTGGAACAACTCGACGATGAGAAACATAGCTTGCAATGACTGCTACTCCTAACCCTAAAACTGCTTTGCGGGGAAGCTATTTTACCTCAGCTGGGCGTTTCGTAACGATATGATAAAAATTTGTTCCAATATAAAATAAAACTTTGCTTATTATAGATTTTGCGAACACCAGGGGTATTTTCCTTGTTTTCCTGTTGAGAAAGAATTTCTTTCTTGCTGTTGTATCCATGTGTCTTAAATGAATGGTCTCAAAGTGCTGGCCCACGAATACATTTCAGTTATATATTTGTTCAAAGGATTCCAAGAATTTAGTTATTTGAAGTCCGAGTTTATATTATTTTCATTACGAACGAATATGAATAATGCACCAGGAAATCTATAAATAGAGCTAATTAATTTGCAATGTGAATAAAATTCATTCAAATATTAGAAGATAAAGATTTTATTAATTATTATTCATAGTTCACAAAAACAGTATATAATAACTGTTACAATTTTTGAGCTAAGAATCATCGTTTTGTTTGGGAATTCATTTATATGTGAGCAGAACCTTTTTTTTTCACAGCTGAAAATTAATAAGAAAAGAGCCCGATTGACTGATGAGCACTCATAATCTGTGATAATTTCCAGCAATTTCACTCCAAGGCTACAAACTTTATCAGAATTTACACGCTAATAAGCATCAGGGTGTAGGTCGGTAAGTGACGGAGGACGGGGACGCCTGATGTATAACAGGCATATGTCCCGCGTCCTCCCAGGGCCGAATCGGGAGTTTATTAGTTTTAAAAGGAAATGCATACATTGCCATATAGGGGCGCTTTTGACATATTCGTTGTACATTGCTATATTTTTGACATGTGTTCAAATGATGGCGGACGTATACATACATAAAAACATAACATATAATAAAAGGCGTACAATTAAACACATAAGTAAACATATAAATAAACACATAAATAAACATAAATAAATACCTATTTAAAGAAGTCGAAACAGTTTTTACAAATATTAACATATATAAATGAAGTATAATAAAAATATAAATACAAATAGAAAGAACAAATACAATAATATAATAGCTTAAAAACAACTAATCATATATAAAGTAACTAATTTAAATATAAATAACACGTAATTAAATAGTCATATAAGGCTTTCATCAAAATATGTAAGGGCAGAGTATAATTATAGTAAATGCACACAACATGATGGATGTGTGTATACTAATTATTGATGCATTGTATTACAATTATTGTTGGCGGAGATCTTGTCCAAGTGATGCTATTGTGTCGATTATTTTACAGATTTTATTTACATCAGGGTGTAGTAAAATATAAAGATGTTTATAATTATTTGTGTAAAAACATATGCATTTTTACTTCCTTGTACGAAGTAAAGGAAGTATTGCAATGGCGAAAAGTTTCGTGTATCATATTTCAACTAAAATATGCATTTTGACCGCTTTCGAATCCATTTTAACGATTATTTTTTGAGTGACATCTGTACGTACGGACAGAATAAAGCATCTTATTTTCAAAATAGATTGTAAAATGGATTTGAAATGGATTCATAGAGTTTTTTTTTTCGTTACATCTGCATGTACATATTTATCTCTCATAACTCAAAAACGAATAACCGTAAAATATTGAAATTTTGTATGAGGGAGTGCTATAATATGTAGTTGTGCACCTCCCTTTTTGGTTGTAATATATCTAAAAAAACGTATATATATATACGCGGTTTGGTGAGCTCAGTTATTTATTCTTATACGTTGGCAAATTGTGCACTTTTCGCTTTAAATGTGATTAAATTGTCTTTATTTTTTTTCTTGTGTTTCGGTTAAGATTTTAATAACTTTAATTAATCTGCATGCAATAGTAGTAGAATTATCAACAATTTAAAGTTTAAGAAGAGCTAAGCCTAACGAAGCCGGCAACTGTTTACATTTGAAAACTCTTAGTGGAATAGAGAGGTAAGTTAGTTGGTGCAACAACTTCAGTGTTAGCTCCATGGGACCAAGGTTAACTTTCAGTTTTGTGCACTAAAATATGTCTTCTTGCCCGCTGGTCGAATCCCTTGTTTTTGAGTAGCAATTCTAATTTTAATTGCAATTTTTTTGATTGCTTTTAACTATATTTGGTGTTTTATGTTTTACTGTACCGTACAATTTTTAATGAAGATGCTTTGAGTTTTTATGTATTTTTGCCTTGCTGCGAAGTGAGAACTGAGTTAACTGAATACGAAATATGTATCTAATAAAATTCGAGGAAATAAGCTTAAATGAAATGCAGCAAAAAAAGTGCTTAATTTAATAGACCGTACAAGGAACTCATGTGGTATAAACATCACATACTTTTTTGTACGTCAAAGAAAAATTTAATAAATAAAAGAAACAGACTAAGTTATTGATACGTATTCTTAAGTTTTGCCCCAGTTGATAAATTTCTCTGAAAACTTAGAAAGTTTTTATAATTTGTTTATTTTTACTCTAAGCTAAAATAAATTATTAATGATTAATTAAACACGATAGAATTATTTGAAAGAATTATGAATCTAAGAATATTTAGCTAACAGTATATTTTAATTAAAAAGTATAACAATCGAAAATGTCTTACGGATAACAAACTTTAGGTTTCATACAGGAATTTACATGAATTTGAATTTTTTCATTTGCGATGTTATTATTATCGTTTTTGTATTTTATGACAGAAATTTAGCAAACGAAATTTAAAATTCATTAAAATGTATTTTATTTTGTTTGTAAAAATTTTCATTTTGTTTAATAAAAAAATATTCTTACCCTTAAACTGTTTTCTGATCGAGCCTTAGACCCGCATGCAATTTGAGTTAGAAACTACTGCCTGAAATGCCTCTTCTCAAAGCTTCGGAGTTAACTTTATTGCAAACTGTTCATCTGAATCAGCTGTACGCTTTGCTGTATTAATTTTTTGGTTTTTATTAGCATAAATCAGTCACTTCTTGGTGTTAGTTTGGGATATGGTCCAGAGTTCAAAGCATTTTTATCAGTTCTAGGCAATTTCCATCGTTTTATTACATCAAAGAAAGTTAAACGCTCAAAGAGTTTTTAGGATATTTCGAATATTTTACCATCCTTAAAAAGATGAATTACTAAATTTTTAGCAGAACTGTTCGTTAAACTATAGAGTCTTGAAATGTTCACTTCAGATATAGAACTATTAATATATTTTGCTCAATAAATAAAAATTTCCAAATGCAGATGATAATTCTTTCAATGCATTTTCACTAAAAAAATTACAACAAGAAAAATTGTCTGACAAAACAATTCATCAAAAATTTAGAGTTATGTGAGTTCTCATTAACGCCTTTTGAACATATTATTTTAGAATATTTTGATGATATTCATTTTACAAAAAACAAGAGTTAAAATAGAAAGGAAAGATATGTTAGAAAAAAAATTTAGTTTATGTTTCAATATTTAGCACAAGATCTATGCTAATAAATTTCAAAAATACAAGCGTCCGAAAACAAATTTCAGCCACTCTGTATAACTTATTCAGTTATTTTCATTTAATACGTTTTTATACGCATTATTGTTAGCCCAGAAGAGCTATTAATTTCGTTTTGGCATCTTACGTAGATTCACTTTCTGCGTTGATTCACTTTTCAAACTGTTGCCACCAAGTATTACAGCCCTGTATTATATTTAAAAAAATTAAATGATGAAGAATCTGCATAAATGTATGTATGTTTTTCGCACTGCGGTGAAACAACGGTACCTAGAGTTATCCAATTTTGAATAACGCAATCCTCCACTGAATATTGGCATCTGAAAGCCCTAATTTGGAATTTGGAACTTGTATGTAATAAAACTTATCGATTTCATATTCTTATAACACTCAACCGAATTCTTGATTAACAAACTTAACGATTTCAAAGCAAGCAATAGCAACACCGTACGAGTAAAAAAAAAAATCTGAAAGGTTTCAGATTTTAAATTACGTCCAAAGGGGTCTTTTTTTTTTTTTTTTTAACATTTTGTGGGTTACCTTTATTTAGTAAATATCACGTTCTTCGCACTTAAACCATAAGGTTCAGTTCAAGAGAAATATCGCAAAATAATTTTAAATGGAACATATCTTTAGAATTTCCGACACACAGTCTCACGCGCTGGAGATAAAATTGCTTTTTTCTGTACAACGTTGCCATTGCTCGTTTTCAAATCCTTGAGTTTGTTAATCAAAAATTCGTTAAAGCTTTACAAAATATAAAATCGATAATAAAACAAATTCCAAATTTCAATTTGGACTTCAAGATGCCCATATTCGCAGCAGGATTACGTCATTCAAAATTGGATGGCTCTAAGTACCGTTGTTTTATCCCAGTGCGAGAAATATGCATGCATTTATGTAGGTTCTTTATTATTTAATTTCTTCAAATATAATAGAAGGCGGTAATATTGGTGGCAATAATTTGAAAAGTAAAACGGATATTCAGAGTGATTCAACGCAAAATTGCAAAACGAAAACAATAGTCCGTCAGGGACCCTTTGGACTAAAAAAAAACAAACTATCTGCAGCGCGCGAGACTATGTATCGGAAAGTGTAAAGATATGATCATTTTAAAATTATTTTGCGATATTGCAGTTGAATTGAATTTTATGGTTTCAAGTGCAAAGAACATGATATTTACGATTCCTGTTGTTTGCGACACCAGGGTGCCTGGGCCTAGGCCCTACCCCTTGTAGAATGAGTTAGTCGCTTCGAAAAATGATGGAACATTAACCAGGTTTAAACATAATTTTTTTTGTATGAATAATGCATTAAAGATACTTAAAGTTATTCAGTGACCCTACTAAATTACTCAGGTAACCAAACTAGTGGGAAAACGCTGCAAAGCTAAGAAGGCACAGAGGCTGTCGAGCAGGTGAGTAAATGCAAGAAACATATGTAAGTACAAATATTACTGTAGCACTAAACCCACAATAAAATGAGTAAAAAATAAGCACAATTAAAGAATACAGTGAAAGAGATATGTAATTTCAAATAAATAACACAAAACAGAAATATTTACAGTAACACGGAACAAATACAGAGCGATAGAATGGTGGTGCTTAGCAACTGGTGAGAGAGGAATGGAGAGGTTACATTATCCAAATGTTTAACTCGGCAAGAGGTCGGTCTATATTATTAAGATAAAAGTAGTCATAGTTACAGATTTTGATGCAAGAATTTGCGATGGTCTGCTGTCTATTATGAAAGTTCTTGGCTAGTTTGTAGTAGTGAGTCCTGAGTTGTTCGACGCCCAGTTCCTCGTGGATCCTATTGTTACGTATGTACCATTCTGCGCTGATGATGAACATGATATTTAATAAATAAAGGTAGCAGACAAAACGTTAAAAAAAGTCCCCTTGGGCGTAATGTGAAATCTGAAAGCTTTCAGTTTTTTTTATTTACTTGTTCATTTTTAACGCTCTGCGGACTTTTTTTTTTTATTTGTTTTTATAAGTCGTAGGTTTTTTTTCTTGAGGGGGGGAGGGGGAACTGTTATGTTCTTACTGAAGCAACCCATGGAAGAGAAAACATGTTAAAATAAGAAAGCAGAAAGTAATCTTTGCGAGTTTCCAAAGGATTTTAAAATAATTTTTAATCTTAAGTAAATAATAATTACAAAGAACTAAATCGTCATTAAATTAAATTATGAATAACTGAATGTTGTATATTAATTGGGTAGTTTAACCGTAAGCTTTGATTATGTATTAGTCGTCTTTAATTATTAAACTAATTCATTTATAAAAGATATATTATTTTAATACATTCTCTATCAATCAGTGCGACTTTTCAAAGGCTTATATATATTCGAAAACTTTAGTTAAAAGTTATATGGCGTATTTCCGTATAGGATTAACTACCCATCGAAATATTTTTATTGGGGAAAAAACTTTACTTAAGAAAATGAATATTTAGTAAGGCGTTAAATTAATTCTAGAAGAATCTACAGCTCCTGTTCCTATCTATTCATCTGTCCGCCAGCAGTTATTAGTGTGCTTAAGAACTGCCCTAAAGGTTTTAACTCTTCATCCTTTGATTATCTGCTATATATAGATATTGTATAAATGTAAAACTACAGAACTATAAAATTAATCAATTCTTGTACTATTTATAATGGAGAAAAATTGTAATAAGTTAGCTTGAACAAATAAAAACCAATTATTAAACAACAAATATAACCAATTATTACCAACTACAGAACTAAAAAATTAATCAATTCTTGTATTATTTATAATGGATAAAAATTGTAATAAGTGAGCTTGACCAAATAAAAAATCGATTTTCATGATAACGAAGTATGTCATGAATAAATGTCAAAAACTATAATCTAAACTATATTACTAAAATGTCAAAAGTGAATAACTAGATATTTTTAATATAATTTTCACTTTAGTTACTCCTGGCATTTCTCTCTAGTTACTGAAGACAAGGGTGGGAGAGGATTAAACAAAAATGCCAATCGAATAAATTCAAAATGCAAGAGAAAAAACAGTATCTAAGAAGAGCTTTCTAAAAATAAAACGATGCCAAGAAATAAATATATAAAATAGAATAAAATAAAATAAATCATAATACAATGTTAAAATAACAATGTTCGTAAACATCATTAAAAGAATTGCACAAAACTACCGCTAATAGAAAGTATGGACGTGAGGAGCAGATGTGTATTTCTCAAATACATGTCTGGGCAGGTTATCTGTTATGTTAACGAATACTTGGAGTGAATGCAAGTGATTAAATATATAAAAAATAGATTTATTAACCTAATTTCTAAAACTGCTCAAGTAAGCCATCCTTTTTTCCCTATCCATCCAATATGCTATAACATACAAACAAATTCAGTTTAACATATTCATTTGCCGAAGGATAACGAAAAGAATATTAAGGTAAGAAATTTTAAAGACAAGTACAATTTTTAACTCGGTTAAAAAATAACTAACCATGCTTTCCATTCTTTAAAATTTTAATCCGAAGTCAATAAAAGTTAATATTTTAATTATTATAACAATTACTACAGGTAAACCAACTGTTTTTGTTGCAATTTTTTTAAGCAATTAGAGGATAGTTGCTCGTCATTAGCCCCATAACTAAGTAATGCCAACGTCAGCTTCATAATTAAAATTCTATCGATTTTGTGATAATACTGCTTTCTGCCTAGAACTGCAAAATATATTAGTATTTCTAAATAAAATTTTTACTTATTCTGTTTCTTAATAATAATTATTTTTTACACCGTTTCTGCGAGAATTCAAAAAAGTTCTTCGGTGTAAATTCATAATCCAATTTAAAAACAGCAGTATTAGCAGTAGTAAATTAATATCGCATTTTTCATGTTCTTTGCAATAAGGGGAGCTAGGTAAAACAGCTTTACGTTTCGCAATCAATTTTACATTTTCATTAAATACATGTTTATTTTACTAGCAGAAATATTAGATTAGAATGTGCAACAAAAAAGTGAATTCAGTACGTTTGATTACGCTGTTAGGAAATTAATCTGATAAGCTTTAATATTTCAAAGCAATTTAAAAGAAATATATATTCTATTCGTAGTTATTTTTTATACAGTTGCGTAGAGTACATTTTCAGATAAAAATGTTATCTGCCCCGGGTGAGGATCGAACTCACGACCTTCAGATTCCTCTTACGAGTGATTATGAGACTGACGCGCTGCCTACTGCGCTACCGAGGCTTACGGTTCAGGTGCTCGAAATAACTACTACACAAAAGTGGCCCTGAAAGCAGTTTCTTTCCGTTGTAATAGTATGGATATTTAGTATGTTCCGTATCCTCATTTTAGAGATTTACATTTGCATTACCTTCTGTTCATTATTAATGTAAATTATATTGTCAGCAACAAGATTCAAATACTAAACTTTTTTTACGTATTCTTAAAGTTAAAAATTATCATGTAAATATTAAGTGGTTTGGGATTTAGGAACATGCCTCAGGGTTGCATATTTATTTTTACTTTTGATTGAAGGAAAAAAAAATCGGAATATTTGTTCTTTAAAACCGATCTAATTCTATTTACTGTGTTTTCCCCATTATTCTCCGTTTTTACGTAAAGAAGGTTATTGATTTCGTTTTTCCTAAACATCATAAATATTAGTAGTTTTTCAGAAATTTTCTCTCTACTTTGAATTTTTGTTTATTCGCATTTTAAGGGTAACGAAATCATGTAAACGTTTATAGTCCGAAATTTTTTAAGGTATGAGCAGTTGTTAATTATCAGCAGATGAAAACAAAACAGGAAATGAAAAATAGGTTTCGTTATTTTTTTGAACAGTTCTTGTATGATCTGTGATGTCCATGGTCATTTTAACAGCTATAAACAGTGTTTAAATCTAACTGGAGTTCACTGGCCTCGACTTCTGTACAGAAATGGATTTCAGGTATCCTGTATTTCGTATCCTTCACATTTCTTGTTCTTATTTAAATATCGCAGAAAAATTCTTATGAAAATTAGGGCGTCATTAGGCAAATTTTCTTATTTAAAATTAGGGAGGGAAAATTCAAAAAATAAACTAAATTGAGATTTTTTTGCCCCTTTAGCCCAAAGGATCCTTAGCTCAGAAGGGCTATTAATTTCGTTTTGGCATTTTGCGTTGGTTCACTAAAAATGTCGGATCACTTTTAAAATTATTGCCACCAAATATTAGAGGTCTGCATTATATTTAAAGAAATTAAATAATGAAAAATCTATATGAATGTATGTATGTATGTATGTTTTCGCGCTGCGAAAAAACAAGGGTACCTACAGACATCAAATTTTCAATAAGCTGTCCTCCACTAGAATATGGGCATTCGAAAGCCCGAGCTTGGCATTTGTTTTATTATCGATTTCATATTTTCTAAAACTTTCACGAATTTTTTATTAACAAACTCAAGGATTTCAAAGAGAGCAATGGCAACGTTGTACAGAAAAAACGTTTTTAACACCAGCGCGTGAGGCTGTGTATCGGAAATTCTAAAGATACGCTCATTTTAAAATTATTTTGCGATATTGCTGTTGAACTGAATTTTATGGTTTAAGTGAGAAGAACGTGATTTTTAATAAATAAAGGTAACGCACAGAACGTTAAAAAAACGCCCCTTTGGGCGTAATATAAAATCTGAAAGCTTTCAGATTTTTTTCTTCTTTATTATAAATGCCATGTTGGAGCGTTTCTCTTTTTTTGCTATTAATTTATTTCAGTATTTTTAATTTCCTCCCTCTTAATAACATAAAATGGTAATGCAATATAATAAGTGCCAAAACTTAAAAATGTGCATGATATTGTTAACTACATTACTATATTATTTTACACCAATAAAAATAATTTTAATAAGAATGATTTAATTTCGTTTCAGTGCAACAGAAATAATTTAAGCATTTTCTTGCAGATAAACAAAAATGTCTTTATTAATTAATTCACTTTAGTACAGTAAAATAAAATGACTATGTAGTATTTAATTAAGCCTTACATAAATGAAAATTGTTTTCATTGTTTTATTTTATTTTACTTTAAATGGAAGCAAATAATGTATTTAAATAAATGAGATATAATTTCCTGATTCAATTTTGCGCAAAAAATGCACCCTTCGTATCCTGTTTTATGGAAAATATAATAACTGTAAAATGTTTTTTGAAAATAAAGTATTACAAGCGGGGGGATTCTTATTTCGTGAGGGGGTGGGAGAGTTACAGAGATTATTTCAACTATTCTGTTGGTTTCTTATCCCAGTTAGTTCGGATATTTAAATTTGATGAAAGAAAATTAAAATATCAGAAAATCACATTTTGGGCGGGGGAGATGTTTCAAAGTTTTGGGCCATTATAGCCATTAATGGTATCAGAACATTTATTATAAGTACGAAACTTAGAATGCATTATTAGGCCATGATGATCTGATTTTCTTTTATTCCTAGGCTACCACTTATTCTCAGAAACTTCTGTACATATAAATGGCTTTGATATCCGGTTTGTGATTTCCTTCAGTGGGAAGCATGAAGAAAGGTAATAATAGCAAGCAGCGCCATTTTTTCAATTTAATCGTTTAAATGCAATGGAGAATAACATATTTTAACAGCGTCCTCGGTCCCAAGAGTATATGACCTTTAATTTACTTAAAAAAATTATAGATCATATACATTTAGCTGATATATAATTTAAGATGCATTTAAATTGTAGCTGAAGAGTTATAAATTTTACTGAGCATTTGTGGTTTTCTGTAATTAATAAAAGAAGCTTCTAATGCCATTATAACATAGACCATGCAAACATAGATCCTCTTTGCTCAGAATACAAAGTGGCTTTATGAACAAATATTTTTTTTTTAAATCTAACATTTTGAATGAAAATTTTATGACTCAAATTTAAAATAAATAAATAAATAAATAAAAAGAAGTTACAAATTTAAAACAGTATTAAAATTTTTAAAGATTCTTTGTAATATATGATGTTGGTAAACAAAATATGCGAGTATTACATCTACTTAAGGGAAGCACCATCTGCTTCATGGACGCCTTTCTAAGGAAAACTGGCTTATATTTGCATTACCCACGAGAACTCTAAACTGAACTTGGCCCATCAGCGGCCGAGCGGTAAAGACGCTGAACACTGGTAGTTCGGTCCGAGGTGCGAATCCCGCGAACGGGTTGGCTGCATGGGCGCTTTCGTGGTTTTCCCCATGTGTAACGTGTATACGAGCCAGTTTCCCTTAGAAAGTCCTCCACGAAGGCATCCCTCCCTTTAAGTAGATAGCCCTCGTGTGATTTGCCATGATTGAATAACCTAACCTAACCCTAACCTAAACTGAACTACCAGTGCTCAGAGGTCTTACTGCTCGGCAGCTTTTTAACATACACGATATCATCAATCTTTTGTTATGCTACAACAAGGCTCCAAATGTTCATTAAAATTATCAGCTGTATATACTTTAAATTAAATTTTAATTCAGGTCAATTATATACACTATTAAAAATTTAAAATAATAAAGGGATTTAAATTACTAAGGAGTGCATTTATTGGTTTTCAGTTGTACAGTGCTTTAAACAAAAAGAGTCATTAAATTTGAAAAGAAAAATTTAATTAAATTAAAGATCTTATTCACAGCTGAATGGCAGTTTACTAAGAAGCGGTTACAAGGAAGAAAACTTAAAGGTCCTTCATTTCATGCAATTGCGACACATTGCTCTTAAATAACTGAATCTGTTAACAAGTATCAGACTGACTATATTTGATAGTTTGCCAATTGGCAAAGCTGTAACAATTCGCTACGCACATAGCACGTGCAAAATAAATTAAAGGCCTTATGCTTCCCACACAGAACGCTTGATACGGATTGCTTCTTCTCATCCATATGTTCTGAGACATGATAGTGTCTACGAATCTTTATTTTACTCTGTATGTTGTACAGGATATGTATGTATTACATATATAGTATATAGTATATAGTATATAGTATGTATTACAGGACTCTGTATGTTGAGGAAGGGGAACTGTATTTAAAAATAAACTTTTAATTTTTTTATTAGATTAAAAACAATTCCCCTTAAGCAATTATTTAATTCATTTCATTAAAAATTATTATATGAAACTACATAGTTATTCGCATAACTACTTAACAGTGGATATGTCCACTGTTAAGTTTCGATTCCCTGTTGAATTCCGGCTAATATAGAAAGCAGAAGCTAAAATAGATATTCATCACGAATATAGGTTAGAGCTATAACAAGCTACATTTAATTTTAACATAAATTCGAGAATTCTATATTTTTTTAATTAAAATATTTAGCACATTAGAAAATTTATTGAGAAAATTCTGTCTTTTTCACAAATATGAATAATTTTTTTTTTTTTTTTTGAAAATGGGCAGAATCTGTTTACCCGTTTTCAGAAGGAATTTTATGCATACTAATTAGTATTTTTAGATATACTACTTATTTCTCCAGTATTCTGATTAGTGACTCCTTTTGTAACCTGTCTTACAAATCTATGTCTTGATTGTCTTACCAATCTATATCTTGATCGCCATTGCTAACTAACTATAAGACAAAGGTTCTTATATTTAGCAGTAGCATTCTTTTCTACATCTTTTTCCTCGGCAATTTATTCATAGAAGTAAGAAGTAAATGAAGTGAAGATCTTGTTCCGAAATGGAGGACGGAAATAAACGCACGGCTACTGATACCATCCCGCAATCTCTATCGGCCTTCGCCCGTTCCTTCATTACATTGGGATGTTATGGGCGTCGGTGATATTTCCGTCAAAATTTCTGATATTTTGTGCCCTCACACAGAAAATACATTGTGCATTTATAAACATCCATGCCTTCTCCGGAATTCGAACCCGAGCCCTCCGGTACCGCAGTTGGCTCCCCTAACCACTATACCGTCTAAGCGGCTCTTTTCTCTACATATAATAAAACAAAGAGTGTGTGTGTGTGTGTGTGTGTGTGTGTGTGTGTGTGTGTGTGTGTGTGTGTGTGTGTGTGTGTGTGTG
>KK121315.1:582762-622474 GCA_000611955.2 Stegodyphus mimosarum
TTAATTTCTTTTTTGATAAAGTTGTTCTGCAGAGTAAAATTCTTTTTTTCTGCGAAATGTTTTGTTTTTTGAGTTTCTTTCATGTTATTTTTTGCTTATTTCACTGTTTGTAAGATATTGAAAATTTTTGCATGAGCCAGTGCACCTCGAAGCGAGTTTTTCTAAATTCGAATTAGATTTTTTTTTTTTTAATTTCATGTTTTCTGACGAAATCGCGTCATTTTAAGACATAATGGGCTGTAGCAAAGCGATATTTCACTCTATTGAACAGTTTAAGAAATTGAAAGATTGTTTCTTTTTGCAAAGGTAAATTATTTAATTAATTTATATATCTATATTTAAAAGGACGAGTCTTTCTGTGTGTGTAGGTGTCTTTCATTCGTACTGCGCGTAAGCTAATAGACCCAGGCCTATGAAATCTGGTACACAAGATGCATCTAGACAAGAGCCAGTGCACATCGATTTTTCAAAATTCGAATGAGTTTTTTTTTTTAGTGAAATAGTATCAAATTGATGATTTTCTCTCATTATATGAATAACAATGGCGCTCATTGTTGCTGATATCAGCACTATTGCCACCCAGAAAAATGAGGGCGATAATTCTGTGCAGTTTTTAAACTTAATGTTTTTCTTGGATACTGGACGTTTGTCTAGAGAAGGCAGCAGGAAGTTGGTTAATTTATTTATTAGGATAATTAATATTTGTATTAAGGGATATTGCTTATTTCATTGTATGCTTTTTATATGTAATGCATTTTTAACTGAATTTTTTTTCCGTTGTTGTTTGTTTCTTTTTCGATAAAATTGTTCTGCAGAGTAAAATTCTGTGCAGTTTTCAAATTTAATGTTTGGTGTTCTCTTTAGGCATTTTTCCGATACACTTAAAAGCCAGACGAAGGCTGGCCGCGCAGCAGCTAGTTTAAATATAAAATGATGCAGGGTTTACTGCATGGTACTGGATGTTCAGAAAGTACTGACACATCCCAAACTAATACTTTAATTTTCTACAAGTATGTCATTTTTATACGCAAAGTAATTTACATTTTCTTTGCCATTCATATTCTCTCCTTTCTCTAGATGTAATCTTTTGGTTCTGAAAGAACCTGGTGGCAGATGTAATTAAGCAGGTTGCGTGGGTATTAAAATAATGTAGGGCGATCTAATATAGCAACTTAACCGGAAGCTGAATTTAAAGCCAGAGAATGGTCTATATACATTCTATGTATCCAAACATTTTGTCCTATTTGTGAAATTTTAATTTCAAGGCTAAGGTAAAATTTCTTAAAAGATTTTGAATACATGAGATTTTTTGGTCTCATAATATAAATTAGATTTAAATAGTACAACAATTTGAGTGCACAGAGGAATCATTTATTTTCATAAGAGCTGTTAAAACTGGATTTATTTTAATAATTTTGAATATTTCTAGTATTATCAATGTGAAATATCAAAGCAAAGTAGCAAGCTGCATTTACTTAGCTTTCCAAAAACGCTACTTTTCTTTTCTCGCACAGTAAGCACAGCACTATTGTTCTCCCATCGGGATAGCACGTGCCTTGCCTCAAGGTTATTTTCTTTTCCTCTCCTTTATATTTTTGTCCATTTCTTTAGTCTTCGAACTCCATTTTATTGGCATGTTGCCTAATGACGGATGGGATAGTAAAAATGTTCGTAGGAACCAATTTTAAATCAGCGCCTCTTCCAAATGTTTTATTCATCACATCGATTCTTCCTTACCAAAAGCAAAAAATTCTGATGTATACACCATATGACTTCCTAATACGGAATATTAAAATTACTACGCATTTTGCATTTCATTTAAAATTATTGAATTGAATTAAGTCTACTTCATCTATAGCGCATAAACCGCAATAGAATAAATACACTCTTTAAAATTCACTATATTTGTTTACCACAGCAATACTCCGGCGCTAGCTTCACTTAATAGCGTTACATCTCATTCCTTTTATAACTCATCAGAATGCACAAAAATTATGTATATCATCTGGAGAATTACCTAATCGTTGCCACATGTTATATTCAAATACTTTAATAAATCTAAAACGATGTATAAAGGAAATTAAACAAATAAAAAACAAACAGTTTTTCACAGACGATTTAGCGCCGCTTACCTAATGCGCATTCACTACTAATTAATTCAGTTCTCACTTCCCGCTAAGGCAAAAATACATGAAAATTAAAAATATTTTCATTAAAAATTGAAAGATATAGAAAAATATACATCACCAAGTACAGTTAAAGCAGTTTAAAAAACAATTTTTACGATTAAAATTACAATTTGTATGCAAAAACAAGGTAATAACTTAAATGATAATTCCAGAATGAATCAAGCATAATTAAATTCGCAACAATAAAAGAAGACGTTACTTTGCTGTTGTGAAACTTAGTTTCTCTATATTGGCAACAAATTCCCTATTCTCCTAAGTTTCCAATGTAAACAAATATGGCTGCCTGGGGAAAAATGATTAGGATTAGCAGCACTAGAACAACTTTCAAATTGTTAATAATTCTACAAATCTTGCATGCAGATTTACTAAAGCCATAAAAACCTTAAAAATAAGAACAACATAATTCAATCATTTTTAAAGCAAAAAATCCGCGATTTACCAACATATAAGAATAAAAATAACTGAGCTCACTGAGCCGAGTAACAGAGTGGATATAGTATATATACTTATATTTATATACTTTTGGTGCGCCCGATTGCAACCAAAATAGGAGGTGCACATCTACATGTTATAGCAGCCCTATATACAAAATTTCAAAGTTCTGAGGCTACTCGCTTTTGAGTTATGCGAGATACATACATACGTACGTACGTACGTATGCACAGATGCAACAAAAAAATCTCTTCATATTCCATTTTAAATCAGTTTTATAATCTTTTTGGCTAAAAAGAGACCTTTATTCTATCCTTACGTTCAGATATCACCCGAAAACATCGTTAAATTGCATTCGATAACGGTCAAACTGGATATTTTCATTGAAATGTGATACCCGAAATTTTTCGCGATTACAATACTTCCTTTTTACTTGGTACAAGAAAGTAAAAAACTAAAGCTAAAAAAATTTTTTGATATACCTTTGAAATACTTGCATTAATGCAGAGTCTTAGAATGTCAAATATCGTCGTAAATGCTTTAAAGCGTAAAAATTTTCAAAATTTCGTTTTAACAGAAGTGAGTCAAAAATTAATTTCGCAATTTTACGCAATGAAATGAAATAGGAAAAGAAGCTAAATATTTTAATTTTTAAAGTGGGGGCAGCAGAAGAGAACAAGAAACAAAAACAAAAACAAAAAAAAAAAAAAAAAAAAAAAAAAAAAAAAAAAAAAAAAGGTTTCAGATTTTAAATTACGTCCAAAGGGGCGTTTTTTTAACGTTCTGTGTGTTACCTTTATTTATTAAAAATCATGTTCTTCGCACTTAAACCATAAAATTCAGTTCAACATCAATATCGCAAAATAATTTTAAACTGAGCATATCTTTAGAATTTCCGATACACAGCCTCACGCGCTGGGGATAAAAATGTTTTTTCTGTACAACATTGCCATTGCCCGCTTTGAAATCCTTCAGTTTGTTAATCAAAAATTCGTTTTACAAAATATGAAATCGATAATAAAACTAATTCCAAATTTGGGTTTCCAGATGTCCATATTCGCAGCAGGATTACGCCATTCAGAATTCGATTCTCTAGGTACCGTCGTTTTATCACAATGCGAGAAGTATACATACACTTATGCACATTTTTCGTTATTTAATTTCTTTAAATATAATACAGGGCTGCAATATTTGGTGGCAACAGTTTGAAAAGTGAACCGAACTTTTAATGTTTCCGACGCAAAATCGCAAAACCAAAATAATAGTCTATAAGGTATTTCTCGCGCCTTCTTCGTGTGCTTACGTGGTGTAGTGGTCAGCACGCTCGATGCGTAACCGAGAGGTCCGTGGTTCAATTCCCGGCGAAGGCGTTGCTCATTTTTCATGTCTCCTGCTTCGAAATAACCTAATGTCTCTAAAAGTCCTTCAGTATCAAAGCTCCTGGGGAATAAAAAGTAAAAACTATACAATTATTACCAAATGTATGCAGACAAAAATTAGCGTCAAATATCCGAAAACTCTTCTCCTCAGGTACTGGAATATTAGGCTGTGTGTTTCTTTTAATTTTCTGTAGACAGAATTCCATACACGCAAACACTTTCCTTCCTTACTGCGTTCGCAAAAACATTAACACACGAAACATCTGGAACAGCGAACTTACGAAATTTCATTACGAAAAGGTGTGGGTGCACTGGCTGTAATGTTTACTTCAAAGAAAAGGTAGACGTTAATGCTGCGATAAAGAAAATACTTTTATCTCTATTTATTCTGTCTAACGCTTCAAAAGTACCTGTGTCCCTACATCCTGCTGGCGATAGTGTGAAAGATAAATCGATTTTATTTCGCTTTCATATTGATGGAATTCTGAAGGCTGAAATTTTAAATATGTTTTTATTTTTAGACACAGTGACTGTGCGAGTTTACGTTATTTGTCACAAGTTATGCTTGTGAAGTTCAAAATAAGTCAAGAGTTCTCAAACTTTTTATATTCTACGCCACATAAATAAGAAGCAAAAATATATATTCCATCATAAAAGCATCTTCCGATTAAAAATCAATGCGTTTTAAATGGACTAATGTGAAAATTGTACCACCTAAAATAATGTAATGTACTATTAGTGGTGAATGTACCATAGGTTTAAGTACCTTGCAATAGGTCAATAGTTCGTGAATAACTGTAAGTAATAAACCGAAAATGTAACATCGATATTTACAATGCAGACATTTGAATTTTGCGTGTAGTACGCAGAAAGCTCCCTTTGATTGCTGTTTAAATTTTACTTATCACATCTGTTTTATAGTATAGGAGTACAGTTCTATTCTAGACATTCGAATTCCAGTTCCTACCTCAGAAACCTCAAGTTTGTTTTCAATTTTATTTATGTGTTTTTAACGTTTTCGCTAATTATATCCTAATGCCATTTTAAGCATTATAGTAACATATAAACATATATATGTATGAAAAACAGACACTGTAAACTTCATTCAAAAACTTACAAAGGTTTACTGTATTGTTACTGTCGTTTATAACATTCAATTATGATCGTTCGTCATATATCATGCACATCTGTTTTCCAACTCAATGCAAGAATTTCTTAGTTGCTGCTCATTGATTTCAGCAATAACATCCCTATCCTATTTCCTAAGCTCATCTAATACACTCACGTTTGTGAAAATTGCAACACCAAGAAGGACTCGTCATAATTGAATGCAATTTAATACACAGTTGAGTGGTAGTGGTACAAATAAATGATTAAATGTTCAAAGCAAACAAACAAGAACAAGAGATCAGAATCAGTATTTTGTGTGGCCACCACGCGCCGCAATAAGTGCTGCTACACGACGTGGCATGGAGTCAAACAAAGTTTGAATGTCTGACTGAGGAAGAGCATTCCATATCGTTTGTACGCGTACCCAAAGTTCGTCTGCAGACGCAACAGGACGAGGATCACGAGCAAGACGCCGACCAATGACATCCCACACATGTTCAATTGGCGACATATCCGGGGAACACGCAGGCCAAGGAAGAAGCTGTACCTGCTGCGCTGCAAAGAAGGATTTAACAATCCGAGCAGTATGAGGGCGGGCATTGTCCTGTTGAAATACAGCGCCTGGCAAGCTTTGAAGGAAGGGAACAGCTTCGGGCTGTAGAACTTCACGGATATACCGGTTGCTGTTCAGATTGCCCACAATTCGTAGCAATTGAGATCGTCTATGATATGCTATGGCGCCCCAGACCATAACTCCGGGTGTTCGTCCACTGTGGCGTTCGATAATGCACTCCGGAAGGTGGCGTTCACCGGCATAGCGTCTGACACGAATGCGGCCATCATGGTACCACAAATTAAAGCGGGATTCGTCAGAAAACACGACATGCTGCCAATCAGCACGCCAGTCTCTATGCTGATTGGCCCATTGTAGCCGCAGGCGGCGATGGTCGTGCGTTAGGGGGATCCTGTATAAAGGAGTCCGTGCGCGCAGTCCACACTGCAGCAGACGTCTACGAATTGATGAAGCACACAATGAAACACCTGTAGCTATTGACCACAGTGCTGCCAATTGTCTAGAGGAAGCTGTACGGTCCGTCCGCGCCATGCGGACCAGGTGTCTATCATCGCGAGCTGACGTCACATTTCGGGGTCCACTCCCGGATTTCCGAGTTATCCGACACTCGTCCGTCCACTGCTTCCAAACGCGCATCACTGTGCTGCTGTTACGTTGCACACGAGAGGCTACTGCACGATACGACAATCCAGCTTCACGAAGGCCGATGATTCTCCCTCGTTCAAACTCTGTAAGTTGTTCTGTAAGTTTATTTTAAATTTGAGTCATAAAATTTTCATTCAAAATGTTAGATTTAAAAAAAAATATTTGTTCATAAAGCCACTTTGTATTCTGAGCAAAGAGGATGTAGCAACACTTTTCATCCAGACTCCAGTAGTTTATGTCAGTCATCAAATTGGTATATGATCTTGCTTCCAGGTTCCTACCAACGAGCCAACAAATCAGTCCAAATCTGTGTCGCCAAGTGGAGTTGTCGATAGCTGTCGCCAAAAGTTTCAACAAATCCACCTTCCAGAAACTTCTAGAGTTCATTAATCGTATAGGAGCTGCATTCCATCTCGATAACGCGTAAGCACACACAAGTCTTATCACCTGACAAAAATTATTGAGTGTGGATGAAAAATGTTGCCTCGTGTATCGTACTCATCTGATCTTGTGCTCTCAGACTTTCACTTGTCAAAACACGAAATAAAATAAAGTTCAGAAATTCTAAGATAAAACGTATGAAATAAATTTCTAGAAGGAAAAACAATGCCATTTTATCTTAAACAAACACGTGAAAAGTGGGGGAGAACTTAATGCTTAAAGAATTTAACTGCGAAATGAGTTCATTTCTTTCCTGCTTAAGCTTTGAATAAAGCTTCAACTAGTTCAACTACTACTACTGCGTGAGTACAACAACAAATATTTGACATTCTGGCACACTCCCTAAGCTACAGGAATACAAGTCCATATGAGATATCCCAAATCCCTTTAGATATGAATGGAAATCACGTGCCCAGTTAGAAATTTAGTAATTTCAAAATTGCGGGGAATCGGGAGAAAAGTAATTTAGTGAAAGAGGCAGTAGAAGAATTTCTATATAATTCATTGCAAACGAGAATTACTTTGCTGCAACTTTGTTTCTTGAAGAATGACCTACACAGTGTCGTTGCAGTGTTGATCTGCATTTGATTTGCCAAAAAGCCAGCCTTTCATTTCCTAAATTGCCAACTCAATAGCGTTAGAATTGCTTTTAATGAAATGGAGTTTATTAACATTATTTTAATCCTTTTGTACCCATAGTGTTTCCGTTCTTAAAAGTAATCAAAAACAAAACAGTGTTTGCAACTTGCAGTGGTAATAAAGTGGTCTAAGTTATAATTAATTTTCCGAAGATAACTGTTTTTTCTGTTGGATTGAAATTTACTTTGAATTCTTTGTTAAATTTCATGAGTTCTCTAAGCTGTTTACTTTCAAGAATATTCAGGTTGTAGAGTCATAAGGTTATTTTGATACGGAACACGTGAAATACGAGCAATGCCCTTGCTGGGACTCGAACCTGGACCCCTTGAATACGCGCCGAGTGTGCTAACAGTTACACCACGAAGGAATGCTGGAAGGAGGATGAAAATACCTTACATACGCCTCCTTTTAAAGGGTGGCTGGGGATTAGGGAACCCAATCGCCAAACCCTGGTAGTGAAGAATTGTTATTCGCACCTTTTAGTTCGGGCACCACTGTAGAAACATTAGGTTAATTTAAGCAGGAATCGCGAAAGATGTGCAATGCCCTTGCCGGGACTCGAATATGCGCCGAGTGTGCGAACCGTTTCACCACGAAGGTGTGCCGGAAGGAGGGAGAAAATGCCTTACCTATGATATTTGGTCCCAACAATTGAATAGTTCAATAAGAAATAAGGGCTTATTGAAAAATCTAAAAATAACTCAAAAAATGCTAATATGTAACGATATAAATGCAAAATAGTTTGCTGCAAATCATGGTAGATTTTCGGAGTATCTCAGTAGATATTGTATACAGGAAAATTCATTACGCTTAGCTTGTAATTGACTTGGTTCCGCAGGGCACTTCGCGTTTGAATGTAAGTTAACAGAAAGCGTGCGACTACAAATGAAAAATACAACTTTTGAAAATATAAGTTATGATAAATTACGTAAGTATGCCAAAGAGATTTTAGGAATTACTAACGGTAACCGGAGTGCATGTGGGTGTTTTTATATAATCAAAATTATAACTGTATTAACTAAAAATTGTCTTTTATTGTGTTTTTATTTGTATTTTAGTGCTTTTAGAATTTTATAGAAATGATTTGGAGTTTTTACTTGTAATTTTATTCATTTTCACTTATTGAGATACTAATGATTTTATGACTTATGATGTCTTAATTCTATGTTCTCTTTTTTCTTTTTACTTGATATATGTTAATTGTGTGTTTATAGTTTGTGTTTTAATGTTGTGATTGTGCTTCAGTTTTGTGGTGAAATTAGAGGCGACTCAAACGAGATCAGACGGTCTATTTTTAGACCAAGTGGATGGGGTCGTATTCCTGTCATTTGTACATTATCTATGATTACGTGCTTGTGATTTTGGTCAACTTAGTTTTCATACACAAAGTTTTGTCAGAATTAAGCAGATTTTTGTTTTTGAAGTACTGTTATGATTGGTTATTAGATCATCTAATTTTTTGTTGCATTTAAAACAGATTTGTAAATCAATATTATTGATTTTGAACTACTTCTTGTTTTATTTGTATAAATATGCATCTATTATATTTCTTCGAGATTTCAAACAGACGTTAAAATTTCTCTCCACTTAAACACCTTATTTTTGCAATTTTTAGTTAACATTTAGACTGACAAATGCTAGTAACACACGCAATTATTTGATATTTCGATCTCGTATATCTCCTATGAAAAGATATAAAGAATCTTGTGGTTAAATATATTGGACAATACGCCGGAAGATAATACACACGCATTTGCTTTTTACCCGTCCATTCACACAAAGCAAAAAACTACTAATAAAAAAGTTCCAATTGTTACAGTCTTCATTTATCTTTCGTAAATTTTAACTGTCGATTCTAACAACAAAATTGCATGACCGGAAGTACAAAGCTTCAAAAACAGTTAAGTTTATTTATGTTTGATATGTTTTGCTGCATATCCCCCCTACTCTTCAAAGCTGAACTTTTAGTGATTAGGGACTTTTTTTTATTGTTGTTGCTGTAGCTGTATTTATTTAAAGCAACCCTCGAGTGAGGAAGAAAAATTAAATATGAGCAATTGTTGCCATCAATATCACTTTGGCAAGAAAAATTTGCGATTATTTAGCCCAATTTTTAAAAGTGAGTATTTAGCCACGCTGTTGTTTGTTGGCGGCAGTATACAAAACTTAAATTATACTTTTGGTAGCTGTGTTCCGTTTTTTTTAACGCATCCTTATGTAATAAATATCATGCTGGTCCGGTTATTCTGCAACTTTCCATTTGTAATCTCGGCTAAGCTTCGAAAGGTCAGTGACTGAAAAGTGCAAAGCAGTGTGATGAAAATGTTGCTTTTTTTTACGCAGTTTTTTTTTTCATTGCAGATGAAAAGAGTTCCTGATTTTATTTATTTATATGTTATATATAAATACTGTACCCTACCAAAAGTTTTATTTTATTTATTTATTTATTTATTTATTTTTTCCGGAAACGGGCAAATTGGATAGAATCTGTAGGTTTAAATTAACAAAATATTCAAATAGATTTTTTCCTCCGATAATTTATCGAAGGAAAATGTAAATCCAATAATAATTTTGCTTCATTATAAACTGTAAAAAAGTGCAAGCATGTTGTTTCAAAGCAATTGAAAAAGAGAATATTTTACTTCAAGATGCTAAAAACTCTAAAATAAATGAGAAACCCAAAATCTTCAGGTTAACTGGGGTGTTACTAATACTTTTAAAAGAGATGTTGTTGTTTTGCTTAAGCAAAACCTCTTTTATTGTGAAAAACGTGCTTTCGCCAAAATTCGTGCTCACGTGACCTAGTGAAAAATTTGTAAAGTAGAGTCTTAAATTAGTACTGAAGTCATTGAGCTATAAAGGTATTTTCTACCTCATCAGGCATCAATTGTGTTCAGTCTTTCAGTGTTATAGCTGGGTATTTTATTAGATGCTTCCTTTACGTTTTATACGCAGATACATAACGTATTAATTATTATTTTCAATTTTTGAATTTTAAATTCATAACCCTTTCACGAAACTTTATAGAGATAATATTTTTTTTCTTTTTTGTTTTCCATTTTTTCTTCTTCGTGCGAAGTAAAGGAAGTATTGTAATCACGAAAAATTCTGGATATCATATTTGAACGAAAATATCCATTTTCACCGCTACTGAATGCAATTTAACGATGTTTTTACATGACATTTGAGCGTAACGACAGAATAAAGGACACTTTTTCCCCAAACGAATTATAAAACTAAAGTGTATTCAGAACAGACTTTATTCGCGGCGTCTGCACGTACGTACTTACGTACGTATATATGTTGCATGTATATATGTCGTATAATTCAAAAACAAGTAGCCTTTAAGAATGTTGAAATTTTGTACATGGGAGTGCTATAGCATGTAAATATGCATCTCCCTTTTTGGCTGCTCATTTTTTTTATTCTTATATATTGGTAAATTTTGCATTTTTTGCTTTAAAAATGATTGAATTGTGTTGTTCTTATCTCCCGGTTAAGGTTTTTATGTCTTTAGTTAATCTACATGCAAGTGTCGTAGAATTATCAACAATTTAAAATTGTTTAAGTTCGGCTAAGACTAATTATTCTTATCATAGCAGCCATATTTGTTTACATTTGAACTTAAGCAGATAGTGAATTAAATCTTTTTGCACCTTCGGTGTCTTCTTGCCGAATGAGATCTTTAGGAAACTTTTAGTTTTGTGCACCGAAAAATTGCCTGTTTTTGCGCAGCAACTTTAATTTCAATTGTAAATGTTTTTAATTGTTTTAACTGTATTTGGTGTTTTCTATTTTTATTTCTATTATTTTCGATTTTTTTCTATTATTTCTATTTCTATTTTTTTCTATTATTTCTATTTCTATTTTTTTATAGCTCTCAATTTTTTATGAAGATATTTTGAGTCTTTATGTATTTTTGCCTTGCCAGGAAATGAAAACTGATTTAATTGAATGAGAAATATATCTCTATTGAAATTGGAGGAAATAAATGTTTCGTATTAACAGCAAATATTCTCACCAGTTTGTCTCGGTTACGAGAGCGCATGCGCATTAGTTAAACCTCGCTGAATCGTCTGTGAAAAACTATTTCTTTTTCGTTTGTCTATTTTTTTTTTTTTTTTTTTTTTTTTTTTTTTTTTTTTTTTTTTTTTTTTTTTTTTTTTTTTTAGTACGGGGCAAGTATTAGATTATTCTTCAGATGTTATAATTTTGTGCATTCTGAGTTATAAAATGAATGAGATATCACGCCGTTAAGTGAACCTAGCGCCAGAGTGTCGCTATGGTAAATAAATATAGTGAATTTTAAAGAGTGTATTTATTATTTTATTATTATTTGTGGTTTATGCGCTGTCGACGAAGTAGATTTAATTCAATTCAATAAGTTTAATGAAATGTAGGAAAAAATGTGTATAATTTAATATTCCGTACAAAGTAGTCATACGGTGTACACATCCACATTTTTTTAAAAGCAAATCTGTGCATAATAAATTTTCACAAGTATTTTTGCAATGTTTTAAAAATTCTTCATATGCGATATAAATAAAACGTCTGAAAATCATTGCACATGCATGTATATTGGCATAAGACAAAAACATGTACAGGGTCCCCATTTAAGTCCGGTACCATCCGTTTAACTGCCGATGGGCTGCAGCTATAGTCATAAAAGTGGTGTCTAGGTATAGTAAATGGGCTATGCGCTACTAGATGAAAAAGCTTTCAGCGCCACCTGGTGAAAAACAGCGGAGTTAGTGTCTCTATCTATAAAACGACAAGAGATAGGAAGAAAAAGTGAATTACAAAGTTTCAGAACATCGTCGATTTAATACGAAAAGACACCTCTTGGAAGTGAATGTTAAGAACAGAACGTTTTAAACGCGCATTTGTTTATTCGCGATTTACTAAACTGTGACGTAACGAAACGATTTTAGAGAGAAAAAACAACTAGTTATCACAGGCTACTTTTATTTTCGATGTTTTAAACTTGTCTCCAGTAGCTGAAATGCACATCTGCTCCTTGTTAGAAGTTCATGCTGTACGTTGTAGCATAGCAGGTGACACGTTTGCACAAGCATCTGTAATACGTCTTTGAATGATGACCTGCAATGTTTATGGAGGAATGGCATACATCTGCTGTTTGAGGTATCTGCACAGGAAAAAGTCCATTGGAGCCATGTCAGGGGAATTTGGAGGCCGCTCTTCGAAACCACCGCACCTGATTGTTCGTTCTCCGAATTCCTCCATCAGGTACTGCATCACTTGCGACGTTATCTGGAACCATCCATTCAGGAGTTGAAGCAACGGTAGGTTCTCAACAAAATCCGGTCTTGCAGGAATTCTAAATATTATGCGGCCGTTAACGTTCCCTGGTAAAATATTGAGAGGATTAGCCTGTTATAATAAAATTGCACACCAAACATTAATCGAAAACCGTCTTTGATGTCAAACGTTGGCAGAGCATGATGGATTTTCCAGTGCCCAGTAATGGGTGTTCTACTTATTGTACATTACATTCCTTAAAAAGCATGCCTCACCCGTCCACACTATACCTGCCAAGCATGTTGGTTGGACCTCTTCCTCGTTCATGACAAAGTTGCACCTTGCGAAACGTCTCTCGGCAACCCCGTCTAGTAATACTTGGATAGATGTTTTTCGGTATGGATGAGCACCTAATTCATTTAAGATTTTCCAAAATGACGTTTTCAGAGGCCACAGTTTTCACTTATCTCTCTTGTGCTGCTGTTTCGATGTATGAGGCCGTATGATAGACATCTTCCGGTTGCACTTTCTGCCCTACCTTAGCTGATCTGTAGTTCGAAGTCGGCTAGTCACGCAGCCTGTTTCCCTTAAACGTTTCACAACCTGTAGGATGGTTTTGTATGAAGGATGCGGGCCTGCAGGAAAACGTTGCCAGTGCAACCACGCTGTCGAGCGTGCCTTGCGCTTACATTCACCGTCAGTAGAACAATCTCATAATAATCATTTTTTATAAATCGCTCCATGACCATGAGCTTCAACATACAACCACGAGGACGTATGTCTTATATAGTTGTCTTAGGTGAACAGGTGTGACGTTTCGTACACTATTTGCATAATGCACGAATTCGCACACGAAGCTCAAGTTCTGTTGAGTTGATGCATTTTGCGACACGATTATGCACGAACTGTATGTTGTCTACTCGTTTGTAAAGATAATCAGTACAAGGATGCACTCTACCATGTTTTTCATCTAAAAGATAATCTTTTCTCCTTTCTTTAAGTTTCGTAACGTCACAGTTTTGGAAATCGCGAAGAAACAAATGTGCGCTTTCAGCGTTCTGTTTTTAGCATTCATATTCACAAGATATCTATTAGTACTAAATCGACGATGCTCTGCAACTTTGTAATCCATCTTTTCTTCCTATCTCGTATCGTTTTCGAGCTAGGGAGGCTAACTCCGCCGTTTTTCATCAGGTGGCGCTGTAAGCTATTTCATCAAGTAGTGCTTAGCCACTTTACTATACCTAGACACCAACTTTATGAATATAGCTGCATCCGTTCGGCAGTTAAACGGGTGGTAGCGGACTTTCGTGGGCACCCTGTCTATATATTGTTACGTTTTTTCCTTTCTTTTTCTTCTTACGTACTTTAAGGGGTTCGTGGATTTAGAGTGAATAAGGACGACACTACTTAATGGAGTATCGAAACACACTTTATTAACCAGTATTTTTCAAGACAGTTCCCGAAACACTTTTACAGTCGTCGAAGAACTACTATAAACACTCTGGAACAATCACCGACACAGACTCCAGGCTATCAGGCTATAACGGTGGGGGCATCTTCAAGACAAAGCACCAGAGTACAGTTCCAACTCTGCTCAGTCGTTCTCGGAACTTTACGTATTCTCCAGACTCTCCACGCTACAACTCGCGATGCACTCGACGATACACTGGAGTACAATTCCCGATTCGGTTCGGTCGTTCTCGGAACTCAACACACTCTAAGATGAAACTCGACAATGCAATAACTCGCGATACACTGAGAAACTCTGTCGATGCACTTGACGACCAGCTCCGCACTAGACTACGAGACACTCGCTCACTGACAGACTATCAGCTCACTAGACGAAACGCTAACTTCGCACTGACTCCGAACTGACTCTATTCTCCGCGTACCAGCAGTGTTTATATAGCTTTTGGCTTGTGTTCGAGGACATTCTGGGTTAAACCAGGAAGAATTCTTTCCAGAAGGTTCTCCAGCCGCCTATGACATATCGTCAAATGTCGCCGAAAGGGCGATTTCTTGCCAAATGTGGCAACCCTGCCTTCTCTTGCCATTTTCTGGCAACCCTAAGCGCCTGCTTTTCGGGGAAGCTATCTTACCGCGCCTGGACATTTCTTAACAATATATGTGTGTATGTGTGTGTGTGATAATTTGTAGACGATTCGAGGATCTGAAAATAGCGTAGGTACATAAGATGACACCATGGAGAAGAAAAACTTGCAGACATTGGCGTAGATAACAAAAAAAAATTATTTCTTGATATTCTGAAGGCACATATTATCTTTTACACATCACTGTGGGATAGATGCGCAACAGTTCTATATAACTGATCATATCTCGAGATAATAGATGAAGCGAAGAGCAAAATAGCACGTGCAAAAGCGAAAGGACAGAGCAAAGTGTGTGCATTTCAACAAAGGCGTATTCATACAGTTCGCTTCTTTGTTTAAATTTTGAACAGTGATTGGATAAGAGCAGGTCCGGACCATAGCATACACAAATAAGAAAAATGTCTAGGGCCCGGGCTTTTGGGGGTCCGGTCAAACCGTTCCCTTAAAAAAAATCTGAATGAAATATCTGAATGAAAAATGAAATATCTTACGAATTCTTTTAAATTTTATTATTTATAACAGTTAAAATTTAGTTTTCTGATTTGATAGCAATATCCATTATTTTTATTTAGGACGAAAAAATAAATATTAATGTTGTTTTTCATCAAAAAATATTAAAATTAACTTTTTTGTTCTTAAAATATTATGGCAAACTTGTCTTTTAGGTTTATTTTTACCATTAGGTGAGTAGGTGAACGTAGGCAATTCCCCAGAAGGCGCGAAAACATGGTTGCGCCTTACGAAATTAAAAGCAATGAAAATGTTGACTATTAAATTGTTTGGACTTTTTAAGTCTAGCAAAGTATTATTTAATTTAGTATAAAATAAAAATTGCTTATATATTGTAAACAACGATATTTAAAATTATTGATACTTATGATTTGTAAGGCGTCCATCTACATCCAAAACCAAAAATCGTCTGTAAATGTAGACGAATTCATTATATATATGTACACTCACGTTTGTGAAAATTGCAACACCATGAAGGACTTACGCGAGTGAGCTGAAATTTTCAGGAAATGCAAAGTGGCGCATGATATGCAAATGATTAGAATTGCAAATCCGTAGCGCATGCGTATGCTGAGCAGCGCCCTCTGAACGGCTGATGGATCCGAATAAATAGACGGCTGTAGCGAGGCGTGTATGGTTATCGGTGGTTATCTGCTAGTGGTAAACGTTAACTCAATCTGTACTTATGCCTCGTCGACGAAAGAGAGCGAGATTTGAACAACTTACAGAGTTTGAACGAGGGAGAATCATCGGCCTTCGTGAAGCTGGATTGTCGTATCGTGCAGTAGCCAGCACCATCTCGTGTGCAGCGTAACAGCAGCACAGTGATGCGCGTTTGGAAGCAGTGGACGGACGAGTGTCGGACAACTCGGAAATCCGGGAGTGGACCCCGAAATGTGACGTCAGCTCGCGATGATAGACACCTGGTCCGCATGGCGCGGACGGACCGTACAGCTTCCTCTAGACAATTGGCAGCACTGTGGTCAATAGCTACAGGTGTTTCATTGTGTGCTTCATCAATTCGTAGACGTCTGCTGCAGTGTGGACTGCGCGCACGGACTCCTTTATACAGGATCCCCCTAACGCACGACCATCGCCGCCTGCGGCTACAATGGGCCAATCAGCATAGAGACTGGCGTGCTGATTGGCAGCATGTCGTGTTTTCTGACGAATCCCGCTTTAATTTGTGGTACCATGATGGCCGCATTCGTGTCAGACGCTATGCCGGTGAACGCCACCTTCCGGAGTGCATTATCGAACGCCACAGTGGACGAACACCCGGAGTTATGGTCTGGGGCGCCATAGCATATCATAGACGATCTCAATTGCTACGAATTGTGGGCAATCTGAACAGCAACCGGTATATCCGTGAAGTTCTACAGCCCGAAGCTGTTCCCTTCCTTCAAAGCTTGCCAGGCGCTGTATTTCAACAGGACAATGCCCGCCCTCATACTGCTCGGATTGTTAAATCCTTCTTTGCAGCGCAGCAGGTACAGCTTCTTCCTTGGCCTGCGTGTTCCCCGGATATGTCGCCAATTGAACATGTGTGGGATGTCATTGGTCGGCGTCTTGCTCGTGATCCTCGTCCTGTTGCGTCTGCAGACGAACTTTGGGTACGCGTACAAACGATATGGAATGCTCTTCCTCAGTCAGACATTCAAACTTTGTTTGACTCCATGCCACATCGTGTAGCAGCACTTATTGCGGCGCGTGGTGGCCACACAAAATACTGATTCTGATCTCTTGTTCTTGTTTGTTTGCTTTGAACATTTAATCATTTATTTGTACCACTACCACTCAACTGTGTATTAAATTGCATTCAATTATGACGATTCCTTCTTGGTGTTGCAATTTTCACAAACGTGAGTGTAATAATAATAAATGCAATGAAAAGACGGAACAGCGTCGATGCATAATAGCTATATAAGATAAAGAAACTTGCAATGGAGGCGGTTTTAATTCCATTTTTATTTTCCAGTTGACGTTCGTGACCACAATCACTTGGCACTCCAGTCGTACCTATTCAAGAATATTTGCATTTTGAAATGTATTGCAATAGAAAGCGCGCACAACGAAATAGCGACCAAGCAACGCACAGAAAGAAGCTGAAGTGCCTAGTTAGCCAATATGGAAGCAGACGAAGAGAAAAGTTTTGGTTTGAGTTAAAAGTTCCAGTTTCCAATTATTACGTCATCAGCGCTGCGCAGGCCATATAAAATGGAATGATCTAGAAATGACGCAATCCAGAGACTTTACTACGATTTTTAAAACAGAGAGAATTAAAGGGAATTAGGGGTTAGTTTAAATTATAATTTTGATTTACATATTTTTTTTATCTTATACATATATATTTGTATCTTACACATATATAGATAGATAGACATAAAAGTATAGACGTAACTAAATTTTCTTTCACAATGGCCTCAGATACTTTTGTATGGTCTCCTGTCAGTGTAAGGTGTTTGAAACCGCAAATTTAAAAAACGTTTCGATACGTATGTGTGTTATGTTGAATGTGAGAGAAAGAGAGCGTGTGTTTTCGTTAAAAACATTCATATTGTTATTCTGGTCCTTTTTGTTTCAGTTATCAGGACTACTGTTTCTTCTAGTTCATTTTGCAAACATGACTGGAGTCCTGAGTAGGAATAGGGAGCTTACTAAAAGCTATGGTCGTGCGTGTGTAGAAGATACAACAAAGATAAGAAGGGTTCAAATTACCCTTTATTTGCTTATCGATTTTACAGACGTACCCGAACTTCGGGATACAAAGACCAACCACTTGTGGTCTGAACGTAAATGAATATAAGACTACTAACTAACTGAAATTTAAATAAGAGCTAACTTTTAATATTTTACAAAGATAACTAGCACTAAGACTGGCCTTTTAAATTACAACGTCTGTAGTACGCTAACTGCGGAAAACTACAATACGTCTTTAACTTTCAAGAGGATTTAAACCGCTGGCCTTAAAGGCGGACAGCAACTGATGGCAAGCTCGCGTGAAGACTCGTAGCAAGAGAGCTCTCTCTCCTTCCTTCTACTCTTGGCAAAAAGCCACAACTTAAATACTTAAGCGTTAGCAAGCACAATTTGCATAAACGTATTTAAGAGTTAATTCTGGCCGGAAGTGGAAAATAAGAGATGATAATAAAGTTTTAAAATAAAATAAACGTGAGTTAAACTTAAGATCCTTACACAGTCATCTATTAAAAACTAAATTTAAAAAATCTAAACTAGGCTGTCTCCTGCGCATTCATAAAATCTGATATGCATCTCTTGCATTTATTCATAACAGAAATTGAAACATTTCCCCCTTATGAAAATTTAGCTTCTGGAGATATACTTTTTTTTTTCTTTACCTCATTTTACTTTCTAGAAAATACTTAAGGGAGACCTATAGATAAACAAATTCTTAAAATTCCTTCCCCTTTAGCAGTCATCGGAAGCAACCCAACCGTAACTGAGATCTACAAAACGAAACATGAAGCTGGAGATGGTCAGGATGATACAATAACTGTCTCAGAAGCATCACTGACCTTATTTCCAGGTGACAATCTTTTCCGCGTTCTACTCGCAGGAGTTCTCAACACCCCGGTCACGTAGGTCACGCGTGAATGGAGAAATTTCACGTTATGTCTGGAGAGAAGTTGTTGCCACGACTATTAGCCTTAAGTTTGGAGTATCACGCTATTTATACAGAATTCTCACTGGGCCGTGGCATATTTTTTAATGCACTTTACAAGGTCCTCTGAAATGAGGAATACAACTAGGTCAGCACGCAAAGTGGCGGTGACATAAAATAGAATGCTAGGCTAAGTGATTTTTAGGCCAAGCAAGTGTGACAAGGTGTTCTAAGAATTTCACTGATTATAGAAATATAGTGCTGTTAAGGACAGGACGGATTTTTTAGATCTGAAAAATGTCAAGGTACCGACTCCGATAAAAAAACTTTTTCTCTGTTCGAATTTCTGCCTCACTCGTGGTTAAATTTTGTAATTATAGTTAATACTTGATCTGAATAAGGCTATGTCTGTTATTGTGGACCATTCTGCAGATTATTATGCGACTATTAAAGAATATTTTGTATATATAATACTTAATTTAAGCAGTAGCAAGTGGGGCACATTTCCCGAGCCTCCAATTTTAAGGATCTCTCCAAATCTTCCTACCATATTTAAAATATGCAAAATTTGATGCATTTTGCTTTCATGTAGGGTTTTGAAAATATATTAAAAGCAAAGCTCATCAAAAGGATAGATTTGTTCTATGTTTGAAGGCCATTGAATTTTAATTCCTATTATTCATATAATTATTGTATTGATAAACAATTTTACTGTATTAATTTCACGTCTTTATAATTATTCAAGGTCTACAGTAAAACCAATAAGAATTCTGAGGGAACTCCCCTTTTTTTTCAGAAAAAAATAAGAACCAGGTTTATAATGTGTGAATTTACATTTTACGCAGCACATACTAAACTGCAACCGTAAAAACAATACGCACAAAGCAAGGAAGTTAAATATCTTTTTTTAATAACTTTCAGTAAAAAAATATTTATTTCTAGGGTTATTTCAAAAAGTACTTAACATAAAATACGATTTGCATCAGTAATATCTTCTGCAATGAAGAAATTAAGAAAATGAATTTCATAACACATTCTGTTCCAAGCCTCCGATTTTAATTTAAGAAAAGTTCATTTTAGTAAACAGTATTCCTCCTCTCATTTTAAGTGAAATATTCAAGCGAGGTTAAAAATCTACTACAAGCATTGGATTGTTACAAATAAACTGACGAATTTTAGGGGTAACAGAAAAAGAAGTTAATAAAAAGTAGAAAAAAAAAATCTGGAAGCTTTCAGATTTTATATTACGCCCAAATGAGCATTTTTTTTTTTTTTTTCATTTACAGACACATACACGTTTCGAGAGCATTTGGACTAACGGCCACTTCGTACTAAAAACATTAAAAAAAAGCACGTATACTATTAAAATTTGCGTGCGTCTGTCCGTTTGTTTGCTTGTGGCATTATCTTCTTCGGAACGGCAGTGAGTTGAGTCTTGAAGAATCCCAGGATTCAAAAATTCGTGGGAAGCCATTTCGACCATTTTTTTTTTCGTACGACATCATTCAGTCGAGATATTAATTAAAAACTCTTCAAACGTTAATTTTTGCACTCATTTTTCCGAGTGGCAACAGTAGCGCACGCTGGAGATAAAAATCTGCTTTATTTCGAAAAGTGTTGCCACTGCTCACTTTCAAATCGTAGTGTTTGTTAATAAAAAATTTGAGAGTTTTACAAGATGTGAAATAAAAATAGCATTGCCAAGCATTAAACATATTATTATTATATAAGGTCGTGTTCTGACGTTGAAGAAAACACGCGATTACATGTGACGTCATTGTACGTCGAAACATTTTCGTTAATGACAGCATTTTAAATAAATAGCTGCTGTTGGCAACAATTTTGCTTCGCGTTAGGATAATTGACATGATATGTTATTGCTACGTTAATTCTTTTATTGATATTGAAAAAAAAAGTTGTTATATTGCATTAAATTTAAATCATGACGTCATACGTCTTAACCTGAAGTGTTCAAACATTTTGCTTCCTGGTTTCGCAACAAAAAAATATTTACGAATTGATTGTTGCTTGAAAAGAATGCATTTAGAGTGAAATGTTTTATGGACTTTCTTTTCAGGTGCTCATAAAACTTCTAAATTTTGCCGTGGCCTTAGCTAGCAACTTTGTGTACAGTGTATTAAATTAATAGTTCATTTTATTTTAAGATTTTTAGTACATAGAACTTCTAAATATTGCTTTAGCCGCATTCCAATCATCTGGCGATATTGCCCGCTAGTGCCTTTAAAATTTCCGATAGACAGTAAAACGCGCTGGAGGTAAAAATGTTTTATTCCCTGCACTGTTGCTACTGCTCGCTTTAAAATTGTTGAGTTTTTTAATAAAAAAATCATTAAAGTTTTACAGAATTTGAAATCGACAATAAGATAAATTCGAAATAAAAAAATTCGAGCTTTCAGGTGCCCCTTTTCGGTTGGAGGAATATGTTTTTCAAAATTTATGAATCTAGGTGCTGTTGTTTTTTCACAATGCGTTGAACATACATACATTTACATAGATTCTTCATTATTTAGTTTCTTTAAATGGTGGCAACTCCCTGAAAAGTGATTCGCACATTTAAAATGAGTCGACGTAAAATGTCGTTTCGAGATTAATAGCCCTTCTGGGCTAGCGTCCCTTTTGGGGTAAAAATATCTGCTTATGTAACTTCCTGCAGCATCAATAAATCGTTTCCAACACGTGGAAAGATCATTTATATCATGTTTATAAAAATCAGTATCTGGAAGTTATGAAGTACGTATTGCCTGATAAATTAATGCATTGTTTGCAAAGCATTTCTTTCAGAAAAAACTACTCAACTGCTGAAAAAATGGCAACAGAATATAAAGAATACTGCACAATTTCGCATCACAGATTTGGTGCACGTCGAAAATATCGCGGATGAAAATGTTGAGGAGAAATAAATGCAAGTCATCGTACAAAGCATTGAAGACAGAAAACAAAAAACAAGGGAGAAACCTCGCAGTTCAAAACATGGTTACAGAAAATAAACTTACGAAAAAGTTTTGAAGATGGAAAACATTGTGATAAAATGTGTCCTAGGAACGTTTTACAAATAAAAAGCAGCTACAAAACAACGAGTGAAAAGAACACTGCAGAAATTGGGACTTTAAGCGTTTTAGACATTCAGAATCCCCTGAAACATATTTTAGCGAGTGCAACATTTTGAGTGTAGCGGACCCTCACTAAAGGGACTATTCACAATTTTAGATGATTTTTGGACTTCTTTGAGGTGGTCACCATATCAGAAATACTGATTATTTTCAGAGGTGATCATCTTGGGAAGGTGATTGCTACAAAAAGGTTCACTACATTTAATTCGTAGATAAAAGATAAAATAAAATTTTCTTCGCTTTGAGTTTTAGGTACAGTTTTATATGCAGTTCGAAATGACTCAAAATCTTTTGAGCTCCTTATTTATTTGTATTGTAAGGTATAAGGCTCCCTCCTTCCAGCATGCCTTCGTGGTGTAACGGTAGCACACTCGGCGCGTATTCAAGAGGTCCAGAGTTGGAGTCCCAGAGAGGGCAAGCTCATTTTTCACCTCTTCTGCTTCAAAAAATCCTAATGCCTCTACAAATGGCGCCCGAACTAAAAGGTGGTGGACAATAATTCGTCACTACCAGGAGTTGGCGACTGGGTCCTCTATCTTCAGTAGCCCTTTAAAAGGGGCAGTATATAAGGTTGCACACTCGGTGCGTATTCGAGAGATTCAGAGTTTGAATCCCGGAGAGATCACTGCTCCTTTTTCACCTCTCCTGCTTCAAAAAAATCTAATGAGCCTACAGCACATCTTTAATTTTAGTTCAAGAATTTTTTATTATTTAATCATATAAAACCAATGACACTAGATATCTCTTCATTAAGACGAACTACTACAGGAGAGCAAAATCGTCTGTAAAGGAATGTGGTTTTTGCTGTTTATTATCATCAATATTTGCTGTACTTTTGATCTAAAAATCATAACTATGATAATATTTATTATATAATTATAAGCCCATCAAAGAAGTTTACAATTCTGAAGCTATGTTTAAGCCTTTTAAAGAGTCAAAAATGTCGTAATAAATCAGCAATAATGTTTGAATGATTGTTTAAACAGTTATTTGATAATCTACTATAGAACTGCTTGAATACGTAAAACTCAGGAACTAAAACTACTGACGTAGAATGTAAATTATATGTTCAAAAGAATCTGATGAGTAAATACTGAACTGCATATTTTATAAGATCTGAAAGTCTTAGCAAAAAAAAAAAAAAAAAACTCTATTTGTCTACCAAATTTAAATGCAGTGCAGCCACACGTAGCAACAACTTTCCCAAGATGACCAGCTTTGGATGTAATCAATATTTATGCGGAAAAAAAATAATACGCTTATTAAACGTCAGCTCTCTAAAACGACTACGTCCAAAGAAGACTCAAAGCTTCTGGAACCTTTAAGTAGCCACCTCAAAGGGAGTTCTCTATATTCAAAACATTCTACTACCAAAAATAGGTTTCATGGAATTCAAAACGTCTTAGACGCTTTTAGCACTCGAGGTTTTGTAGCTGCTTGGTTTTTACTTTGATCTTTGTACGACGAAGTTTTTAAATTATGAAGTTTTTTTGTCAGTTTATTTTATAAGACGGTATTTTGCGTCATAATGCATTGACCTGAGGCAGACTTTCGTCTTTTGAATGCTGAATGAGTAATATGGTAGTCTGTTAGCTCCGCTGGTAACCACTTGTTTTTTGGTTCCGCGCATTTTTGTGATTGTGTTTCTATCTATTTGAGATTAGTATTTGCGTGTTCTTCGCGAGCGTTTTCGATTCTGTCTGAGGGTGAATTATACAACCTGATTTCGGAGAATGATAGTGATTCGATTTTGGACTTGGATTTAAATTTCGATGAGAAGGGGTAAATTTTAGAACTACTCGTCAAGGTGGATTTCATCAACATGAAGAACTTCGTAAAAGTCACGGAGGAAAAATGTGACCCTATTCGTACTGCAAGTGAGGCCTTGCTATGCCAGAACCCGTGGGTGGACAAAATCGCTCACAGGATTATTCCTGAAAGACAGGTCTGTGGATTAAATACTAGGATCAACAACTTAAGAAGTAAATGCGAGATATTTAAGGCACAAAATAAGTCGGTTTTAAATTCTTGGAATGATGTCCTAAAACCCAGTACAAGTGTCTCTTTTGATTCTTACAAATTCAATGGCCGTGTGGTCTTGTGATATAACTGCCATACCATTCATCAGATCAATGTAAATTAACTCCTTGTTGTGTGAAATGTGCTTTGCCTCACGAATCCTCCGGTTCTGAGGCAAAATTAATTGAAAAATTAACCTCTCGCAACTATGATCAAACTTACACGGTCATCTGTCCAAAATGTATAAGAAACCTATTAAACTGAGAGAGGAAATAATAAAAAATCAAATTTCCTCCATGCAACTAACCCGGAACTATGAAGCACGGTACATGGAAGTCAAAACATAGCTTCTATCACGTCGGAAATATGGACTTCTGAGCCTAGGAAAGTTACCCAGCCAAGTACATATTTTACAAGTATTCAATAGCGAAGAAAGAAATGTTACTTCCCAGGAAATTCCAAAAAATTCTACGAGATATGAAACTGTGGCGATCGCGGTGCCGAGTTCATTTATTTTCTCGCTGTTGGGCAATGGTTTCGGTGTTTTTAGCGGAGGCTTTCTCATGCCGATATCTATGTCGAATCAGACGTGCGATACGAGAAGTCGCTTAGCCTTAGGAACAGAGTTTGACGCCGTGACATGGTACTGTATTCAGAACATCAAAACACAAATGAAAGCAGACACCAAATTTCACTGCAAACTCTTCACTCTTCATGCGCGCCGCAAAGTCATTGCACTGCTCAAATCAAATTTTCTGCATTCTCAAGCTTCAGTGGGATAAAGACTTGAAAGTCGTAATTAGAAGTCTTCCAAGCTCCACCAATGTAGATAAAATTCAAGAAGCCCTAACATCCGAAAGGTTACAGATAATTAAATCATCCAAATGACTCGATGCAGAGATCTGCAAATAGTCAAAATGCTCCTATCTCAGGTCATGCTGCCCAAAACAGAGCACTTGTTTAAAACAAAACAAATTTAAAACCTGCATTATTTAATGCATCTCAAGATCTCATGTAATTACGAAAAGGCCGAAGAGATGTCACACAGTGCTTCAGATGCCAACCATTCTTTCATGCTCAGGCTCACGATAGACATAAAGGTCTATCCCGAAAGTAATGCGCCCCATTTTTTTTCCGCAACCATCCGTCGCACAGTGTTGCCGTTTGCACGGAAGGGTGTTTAGAATCTTGGGAACACAGTGCGATCAACGCCAGTCGGCTCCGAGCACAGTGCCTGTTTCAGTGAACCCTTGTGTAAGTGCTCGGTCGAAATCAAGAAGGAAAAAACTCTGGAGAAGCGATACGCAAAGTTTTGTTTCAAACTTGAGAGAAGTTGAAAACGTTTGCCTTGCTTCAGTCCTGATTTGTCCCCGCCCGACTTCTTTTTACTCCCGAAGATTAAAAGATCCCTCAGAGGACAGTATTTGGGGGAACTCTAGAGAACATCAAGGCGGCTACGACGAGGTTAGTAAAGAACATCCCTGTGACGGACTTCCAGGACGCATATAAAGCATGGAAATCGCGTCGGTACAAATGTGTTAAAGCAGGAGGGATATATTTCGAAGAACATTGAGTAATTGTACAAATCGGTTGAATAAATGTTTTAAAAAATGGACGCATTACTTTCGGGACAGATTTTGTGTTCCAAAGGGTGTGAAATGCGAACGTGACCCTGAATCAAAAACATGCGATAATCCACAACAGACTCTGCCCCCAGTGTGCCACCCATGAACTGTCTCAAGGCTCGTTTCCACTACTGCGTATGCGTTGCGGTGCGTATTGGGAGAAACGCATTACGCAGACGGACAACCGACTAGAGACGAGCCGCAAGGACTACTTAGCCAGCTCCTGAGGACAATCAGCGCCTAAGCGAAGGAGTCGCAGCTGGATTCCTCAGCCGGTTCCTGATTCTACGACCAATTCTTAATCCTACGACGGATATTCTGAGGGAAAAAAAAAAACAGAACAACACTTTTTTTATTTATTTTATTTTCCAGAGTGATGACAGTGGGTGCTTATGCTTATATTTCAGTGCCGCTGTTAAATTTTAGGACTAATTTTATTTTATAGACTCCAGCAAAACAGTTAAATAATAAGTGAAAACATTTATTATAGTCGCGTTTCAGCTCGTATTTCTTAAAATACCGTCTGCTTACGAACACAATTTTCTATCCAGTGAATCGTTTGGTTTGATCCAGTTAATATCTGTTGCTATGAGATCGAAAGCTGAGCAAACGGTTTGATCCCCAAATGGCGAATATTAATCTTGACGTTTTTTAAAGCAGCTGGTGAAAATTATGTTTAGCTAAAGATCCTGAGACTAAACAAGAATCATCTGTTTGGTTTGAGAAGGTTCACCACAGCCACAGCAACTTCGGTTTCAGACACCTCGAGTAACAACATGTTGGTTATTCTTGATTTTTTTAAGACATATTTTGCAAAGATTTTAGGCTTTGTAGACTACCTTTTCTTCCATTATTTTAGTAGCATTACAGATTCTCAGAGACTCTGAGATTACATTCTCAGAGATTCTGAGAACCATAACCAGAAGCGTAAACAGTACTCCAAAAGTTGAGTTCCATAAAAAAATCAAGCAGATGCAGGAATATGCCAAACGCTGTATAAATTCATAAGGAAAGTTTATTGAAGGATAAGGAGCAAGACTGTTGTTTTCTTAAACATTCGATTTTGTACAAACTTAGCCCTAAAACTTTGTAAACGCACTATGTATCCTATATGTAATCAGTATTCATGTATTTTCTGCATGTTAAAACTGGAAAGCATCATATGTGCTCTTACATTACCAAGCGTTTCAGATTATATAGGACACTCTTTGATTTTAATGCAATGTTTTGTTTAGGATATGGTCCTTATTCTGTAAATATTTTTGTTTCCAGATGCTGAAAATAGTCTACACTTATTTGCTTAATGTATGTCCGTGCAATCACCCAGGTATTTTTGTGGGGTACGAATATTTTCAATAATCAAATAATCATGCATTCTACATACAAGTTTTGCATTTAGAATAGCCATAAAAAAGAATTATTTTTGAAAGAACCATTCAAGAAAAGGAGGGTTTGTAAAATAATATATAGCTTTTTATTTCAGTTGTATTTCGTACCTAGAACAGCAAACCAGAAAATTAAATAATCATCAGAATTTTAAGCGGAATTTTGTGAGATATTATTGTAAGACACTCTGATCTATCTTCTAATATAACAGCTGAAATAAGAGTAGAAACCACACAAGAGAAGGGTTAAAAGAACCCTTTATCAACTCTTTTAAAATTCATAAAGAGTCGGCTTGACGCTAACACAGTACACCTCACTCGGGCAGTAACTCATCTAACAAGAACTAAATTAAAAATTTGAAGATATTAACTAGTAGTAGAATTACTTTATATGCCTCAGGTAATCCTGTTTTCTAAAACAGCGTCGAATATCTAGTGGCAGCAAAGTAATAGTTGTTACGCCACGTTAACCAGCAATAAATGCAAAGCAGAAGCTCACGCTATAAAAAGTACAAGTGTTTGCCCAAACTCTCTAACTTTCCTTTCTAGAACTCAGTATTTAAACCTTTTCTCCTCAAGGTATAATTTGCATTACTTCACGCGCGCTATCAAATTTAAATACTCTGGCATTGATAATTAGGGGAATGAAGGCTTATAGGAAAGAAAGTAAAATTAAATTAAATTGGTTATTTAAAATAAATATAAATCCTAAAATATGAAATGAAAATACATGAAAACGGTGAGGTCGAACCTTTAAGAAAACATATTTTGACGAAGAAGTGTTATGTAATAGTAAATTATGCTTGATATTAAATTATGCAGTGAAATACTGTATTCAAAACATGCATAACAGATGCAAAATTAACGAAATCTGCGATTCTAAAACTAAAATTCGGAGAAGTAGCACAGATTTTGTTTTTCCATTTTCAAGACATTTAAGTTTTTTTTTTTTTTTTTTTTTTTTTTAATCTGTAACAGTTGAAGATTCTGTAATATCGGTTCTCTGGAGACAGTTTCAGCAGCGTGACATGTATCCTATTCAAAACACAATAAAACCTCACCTCGCATAGCGACCACTTATAAAAGTGATTAGCACTTTTGGGAACATAAATAAGCTTCGTACTGAAAACAGCCGATAATCATATTTTTTAAGACTACCACTTTTACACAAGACAGTAATCGTTGTTTCTTTCGAGAAGTATTAATGCAATATGTGAGCAATTGAAAACATAAACCAACCAATATCTTTCTGAAGTTGCTAGAATCATCTTATCCCGGAAGCGTAATGGCAACCTGCACATTGAGTTGATCAATGGTAACGAATTTCGCTTACTGCGCATGCTCAATAGTGTACCGTTGGCGTGGGAGAAAATACTGGCGAATGAAAATAAACAACGCTACACAAGCCTGTTTGTCATGTAAGCCTTAGTGACTACGAATTGCAATACTATGGACACTTTTTTTTTGTGCTTATTGCACTTGCTTCCGTTTTATTTCATTTTGGTTTATTTTGTTCATAGACATTACATTTAATATCATTTATCTGTAATAATTTCTTTGGCTTTAATTCAGTAATTTAAACTAGATATATTCCTTAAGTTGTTAAAGTACTTATGAATGGAACGCATGGTCAATAATCGATTGCTTTTATTCCTCAGAAGTACAATCCATAAACAACATCCTGCGATGTTTCCTGTTTTGTAATCCTTCTTAAACGAAAATTTGGGGAGTTTACAATCGATATTTACACCTAAGTAATGAAGCAGCGTACAACCTAACAAGTTTTAAAAACCCGAACTGTTTACGTCAGGATAACAGAACATCAACCCTATACCATATTTATCGTCTTTTAAAATTACGCCAAATTCTCTTCTGGACATGCGCAGTGTGCGTACTTCGTTTAACATTGTTCAACTGAATGTGCGGTCTGCCATTACGCATCCCGGAACGCACTGGAAAACACTTAGTACAAAGAAGTTTGACTTAAACCATTATGATTTTAACTTTCCTGATCTATTAGTCATCGTAAAAAAGAAAGATATTATTTCCCAGAAGTCTTCCCACCGGCACTTCTTGTGCCTTGCTTAATCAGATACACGCACGCTATATCAGGTAATAAACCACATTTCTGCTCGTCGTTGATACAAAGCAAGTCGCATACAAACAATATAAAACCTGGGCATAGTCCATTCTTAGATGCATTATCATCTGTTTCAAGAGATAAGACGTAAGCAGTAAGAGATCGCGTGTTTGTATGCCACTTGTTGAGCAGCATTTAATTAAGATGATTTTTCTATTCGTGTAAGTCTCGCTGTACAGTTTAAGAAGTCACCAACTTTTTAACACTTCAGTTTAATTGATTAAACATGTTTTTGTACACTTCAGCTTATTAATTTAGCTATTGATTAGCTTATCAATTTAGCTTAGGGCCTTCCATATGCTACTAATCAAAATCAGTTGCAAAACAGCGACGTTAAGATCTTTTATTTATTTATTTATTTATTTTGGTGCTCTGAAAAAGCAGTGAGCTCATTGGCGCTACAAAATCGGCCATTTAAAATGTAATTTTACTTTCGTTTCTCAATACATTTTACAAGCGCCATTTTGCAACATTAGTGTAAGAAATAGTACAAATTCTTAACACCAAATAAAATGCCGATATAAATTTTCTAACACTACTTCTATGTACAGTACCATCTACATCAAATATAAAATCTAATGGTAATAACAAATTTGGTAATAGCATATAGGTTGCACTTTCGGAGGAGAATGACACTGCAATGCGATGATGGGATTCTGATGATGCCGGATGGGCAGGTGGAACTTATAGCATTGTTGAGAATATATGATTTACACTCACGTTTGTGAAAATTGAAACACCATGAAGGACTTACGCGAGTGAGCTGAAATTTTCAGGAAATGCAAAGTAGCGCATGATATGCAAATGATTAGAATTGCAAATCCGTAGCGCATGCGTATGCTGAGCAGCGCCCTCTGAACGGCTGATGGATCCGAATAAATAGACGGCTGTAGCGAGGCGTGTATGGTTATCGGTGGTTATCTGCTAGTGGTAAACGTTAACTCAATCTGTACTTATGCCTCGTCGACGAAAGAGAGCGAGATTTGAACAACTTACAGAGTTTGAACGAGGGAGAATCATCGGCCTTCGTGAAGCTGGATTGTCGTATCGTGCAGTAGCCTCTCGTGTGCAGCGTAACAGCAGCACAGTGATGCGCGTTTGGAAGCAGTGGACGGACGAGTGTCGGACAACTCGGAAATCCGGGAGTGGACCCCGAAATGTGACGTCAGCTCGCGATGATAGACACCTGGTCCGCATGGCGCGGACGGACCGTACAGCTTCCTCTAGACAATTGGCAGCACTGTGGTCAATAGCTACAGGTGTTTCATTGTGTGCTTCATCAATTCGTAGACGTCTGCTGCAGTGTGGACTGCGCGCACGGACTCCTTTATACAGGATCCCCCTAACGCACGACCATCGCCGCCTGCGGCTACAATGGGCCAATCAGCATAGAGACTGGCGTGCTGATTGGCAGCATGTCGTGTTTTCTGACGAATCCCGCTTTAATTTGTGGTACCATGATGGCCGCATTCGTGTCAGACGCTATGCCGGTGAACGCCACCTTCCGGAGTGCATTATCGAACGCCACAGTGGACGAACACCCGGAGTTATGGTCTGGGGCGCCATAGCATATCATAGACGATCTCAATTGCTACGAATTGTGGGCAATCTGAACAGCAACCGGTATATCCGTGAAGTTCTACAGCCCGAAGCTGTTCCCTTCCTTCAAAGCTTGCCAGGCGCTGTATTTCAACAGGACAATGCCCGCCCTCATACTGCTCGGATTGTTAAATCCTTCTTTGCAGCGCAGCAGGTACAGCTTCTTCCTTGGCCTGCGTGTTCCCCGGATATGTCGCCAATTGAACATGTGTGGGATGTCATTGGTCGGCGTCTTGCTCGTGATCCTCGTCCTGTTGCGTCTGCAGACGAACTTTGGGTACGCGTACAAACGATATGGAATGCTCTTCCTCAGTCAGACATTCAAACTTTGTTTGACTCCATGCCACGTCGTGTAGCAGCACTTATTGCGGCGCGTGGTGGCCACACAAAATACTGATTCTGATCTCTTGTTCTTGTTTGTTTGCTTTGAACATTTAATCATTTATTTGTACCACTACCACTCAACTGTGTATTAAATTGCATTCAATTATGACGATTCCTTCTTGGTGTTGCAATTTTCACAAACGTGAGTGTATTTGCTCATTTTACCACTGTGAATTACGAAATTTCTCACGTACCACGGTGCATTGATTCTTTCGCATAGAATCTTATTTTGCAGAACATGAAGTTTATGAAAATGTGTTTCGCGAGATACTCCAAGTACGAGAAGCGTACAGAAGTGTAAAACGTAAGATGGCTTCGTAATAGATGAGTTTATTCAGAAACACTGTTATTTCTTATGAGCATAGGATGTGTATTACTGAGGGTGTAGTTTAATTAAGGCCTGAACAACTTCTTTTGGCTGTGGGTCAAAATCGATCAAAAGATGTCTATCAAAAATACGTTTTGGTCAGTGGCATTTTTTATTTTAAAACAGTTCTTTTTTGCAGAAATATTAAAAGTAATATCATTGAGAAAAAACCTGCAAATTACGCTTTAAACATATATTAGTATTTTAAATATAATTCTAATTATGATAAAAACAAACATAACTGAATTAAATTTACTTTCCCCTTCGATATCGATGGCTCCTCTGATGCCAATTGTGAAGTCAATTTGGTGAAGTCTGGTTTAAGAAGAATTACCAACATCGGAATTTTCGGTACTAAGTTGCTCCTGTTCTTGCTTAAAATAAATTTCATAAGTGAAAATATTTGCTCATATTTATAAGTTGAACCGAGGACGAGTAAAAAGGCAAAGTCCATTATTTTCAGGTATGAAAACTTCGTAGGAAGTTACATCCAACACGTTGGCATTATGAAAACATTATAATCGTCTGATGTTTCAAAATCTTTCCAAAATGTCTTCATTTTTATCCGTCCATAACGATGAAAGTTTTAAATCAATCATTTCTAAGCTAAATTGTTAACTTTAAGATCTTGAAAATACTACAAATCTAAAACACTTTCTTCTATTTCGTCGGACGTAAACTTTTTCCGGTGCTTCTTAAAATTTTGAAATCAAATTTCGAATTTTCTTTTGGTGCACAAAATCCAACTTTCGAACATATTAAGATTACTGTCATTGATATGTTCTTTGTCATGTTCTCTTTTAACAAGGGAAACAAAGGAAATTCTTTCTCTTTTATGTCTACTTCAAGTAATATTAATTTCGAAGAAAAACTCTTCCATTCCTCGTATATTTTCGAAATTATGGAGTTATTTCCTGGGAGCTGCAGGCTGAAATCATGATAATAGTTCATTATATATGTTAAGAACAAAAGTCTTAAAGACATACTTTATTACTGAGTCTACTATCATGTTCACGATTTCAAAACACTCTGTGGAAGCAGAAGAATGAAAAATGAGCAACGCCTTCGCCGAGAAAAGAACCACGGACCGCTCGGTTACGTGCCGAGCTCGGTTACACCACGAAGGCACGCGAAGAAAGCGGGAGGAATACCTTATATACTTCCCCTTTTAAAGGGCAACTGGGGATTAGTGGCCCCAATCGCCAAATCGTGGTGGTGGAGAATCATCATCCACCACCTTTTTTTTTTTTAGCGTCACTTGTTGAGTCGTTAGGAATTTTCGGAAGCAGAAGAATGAAAAATGAGCTAGGCCTTCGTCGGGAATCGAAACATGGACCTCTCGAATACGCGTGGAGTGTGATTGACCATTACACCACGAAGGCATGCTAAGAAGGCGGAAACTCTATATATCTATTAAGATATTTTTTTCGACTTAACTACCGTATTTCCGAATATAACAGCAAATCTCCCTAATTCGATTCATTTTCAGTCAAAAAGCTTTGAAGTGCCTGTATTGTTGATTGTGCTACTCTCGGGTTTACGATGTGAACAACCTTTTCTATAACACCTTTAAGTCGTTGCTTAGATGCTTTTGCAAATAAATTTTCATCGTGTATGATAAAACGATATGATACAATAAAACGGTAGAAGTGAGTGGCCAATTCATTTTCTATCAGTTTGACAAATCCAACAATTTATTCTCTCTCATAGCTGGATCCCTACTTGTTATGAATAACAATTTACTTATATAATACTTGGCTATTTTTGCAATTAGTAAAACGTTGTGCATGACGAAAAATGTCAGTGTATTTAGTCATGCCATTCATAGAAGCAAGATCGCATTAGTCATGTCATTCATAGAAGCAAGTTCTTCCTTGACTTTTGAACAATTTATTGATGTATATGCAATAAAAATTGCAAGGTTACTATTATTTACATCAGCACTTTCACCGACTGCAAAGCTAATTACATCACTAGATAAGGAACCATTTGTGATGGGCGTAAGCCACTCTGAACTGTCCCAGCTGACAATGGCGCTTCTTTAATTATCTAAATAATTAGTTATTTATTTGCGGGGTCATTGAATAAGCGTTCGGAACAATTTATGACCTGGGTTTTCAAAAAATTCGTTGTCTGTAAATGCGTTTCCGTTGGAACCAGTGCTAAAAGCTGCAATGAAGCTGTGATTGTGGCTGGTATCAAAACGCTTTAAAATTTATTTTGTTTTGCTAAATTCAGTACACGTTTATCGATGTACGCGGATTTTTCTTCACTTGGAATTTCCCTCATATTTTCATGTTTGAAAGAAAAGGGTCGGTCAGTGCTGTAACTATACTGGCGATAATTACAGCCGTGCGTGAAGCGCATATCAGCTTTTCAGCATTTTCGTTATATTTTAAGTTATTTCTCTCACCTTCTTACCATGCCTTCTTGGTGTAGTGGACAGCACACTCGGCGCGTACTTCAGAGGTCCTTGGTTCGAGTCCCGGATAGGGTCTTGCTCATTCTTCATCTCTCCTGCTTTCAAAAAATACCTAATATCTTTACAGTGGCGCCCGAATTAAAAGGTGGTGGATGATGATTCTCCACCACCAGGATCCCTAATCCCCAGTCCCCTTTAAAAGGGGGAAGTATATAAGGTATTTTTCCCGCCTTCTTAACATGTCTTCCTGGTGTAGTGGTCAGTACACTCGGCGCGTATTCGAAAGGTCCACATTCAAGAGGTCGTGGTTTCGAGTCCCGGCAAGGAAATTGCTCATTTTTCACATCTCTTGCTTTCAAATCTAATGTCTCTACAACATACATACTTTTATTTGCACACATCGAGAAATAATCTGTTTTTTGCTTTTTGTTTGTCCATAATTGTAATTATTTCACTGCGTCACTATTTTTGCACTACTAAAGAAGTGCTACAACTAAGAGTAAACTAAAAAGGGAGATACCAGTGTTGCCAGATGTCTGTCAAAGAATTATGGAACGGCGTTGCTAAAGTTACCGATTTCTCCTTGAAATCTCCCACAAAATGGAAAATAAATATTTTCATTATTTACTTTAACAGCTACGAAATTTCCGATTACATACAATATTCTGAAATGTGCTTCAAGTAAACTCTGGCAGTGCTGACCAGTACGATTGATTCGAAACATCCTTTTCCTCTATGGTTAACCGACGTCGTGCCATCTGTTTATTTGAAATTGGATATCAAAAGTAATTATACGAAAATGTTTTGTCCTATATTAGTAAATCTTTCGGGCTAAGAAAACAGAGCAAAGAAAGAAAGAAAAGAAACTCATTTATTTACTAATTAATTAATTAGATGGAGCACAAAATAGTCAACTCGTAGTGATACATGAGAAATTAATTAATTCGATAGAGTAGAGAATTCTTAACAGAAAACGTTAAGAATATTAACGTCTTCGCGTCTCAAGAAAAATTAATTCTTTGATTACACTGAATTTAAGCTCCGCGATACCTGGAGAAAAATTACAACTGCAATTTCCTGAAACTGTATCACATATTACGTAAAACTGGAAATGCACTGAAAGGTAAAAGCTTTCAGTGTCACATAAACTACACAGATCTATTACCTAAAGCACGCGATAACGTAATCATAGCTCGGAAGTCTGAGTTGATTCCGGCAACAAAAACATTCAATGACTATATCCATTACTCACTCTAAATAAGCGAATGTTCACACTTAATAAAAGTGACGCGAATTAATATTCCTCCATGTGGAGGAAACGATGAGACCACTTGCACTTTTTCTTTAATCACTGGGTTCATCACAAGCCTCCAAGGACACCAAGTTCTTGCAAGCAGAGTCCCTTGCCCTAGTGAAAATACTTGAGCAAATTAGAGGTAATTAGAGGAATTAGTCACTTCCCTACCGTATTACCTAGAGTGCTTCGTTCGATTTTCTTTTTTTGCGCATGCAATAAATGCTATTGTTTAGAACAAATGAAATAGCGTGACGGCCTACATCGCATGCATTTGCATATCTGAGTATAATTTTGTAATTTAACCATTTTTAGCCACAACTTAGCTGTTAATAACCTGCTGTTTTATAGATTTGTTCAATTTACAGATGCGTTAATATAAAGAGTAAATTAATATGTATTTTGCGGGCCTAAATAAAGTATTCTAATAAAAGAAAAAAATTAAGAAGAAAACAAAATACATCTGTAGTTTTATTAAATATTGTTAAGAAATGTCCAACTGCGGTAAGATAGCTTCTCCGCAAAGCGGTTTTAGGGTTGCCAGAAAATGGCAGGGAAAGGTAGGGTTATCAGATTTGGCGCAGAATCGCCCATTTAGCGACAAAATCAACGATATGCCATAGACGGAGCGAGAACATCCTGAAGCGAATCCTTACTGGATTACCCCAGAATGTTCTCGAAGGCAGGTCAAAATCTATATAAACCCTGCCTGTACCCGGAGTAGTAGTGCATCGGCAGTGTATAATGAGTCTTATCGTGAAGAGTGTGTTGAGTTCGAAGAGCGATTGACTGAGTGGTAATTTAGTGCTTTGCAGTGAAGCTGTCTTCACCGTTATATCCTGATAGCCGGAAGGCTGTGTTGCTGATTGTTTCAGCGTATTTATGGTAATTTTTCGACGATTGTAAATGTGTCTTTGGAACTCTCCTGTGAAATACTGGCGAATAAACTGTATTTTGATTCTTCATCAAATGTTGTCATCAATCACTCCAAATCCACGAACCCGTAGAAACACAATATATTTTAAAATAATAAGAGGGGTAATATAATCTTAAATTATGAACTTTGCGGTGATGGGCGCAACAAAACTGTGCGCTTTATCTTTAAGGGAATATCACTTTCAAAATTTCAATGCAATTTACGTCGCCATTACGAAACGAATTATAAAGAAAAATTTCTAATATTGCAGGCAAATTTATTTTTCACGTTTTTTTCCCCCGCCAAAATTTTGGAGTCTGTGCACATAAATTGCCAATAAAGCTCCTTACAGAAGATGTTTACATATTTTAGAACGATTTAAAGGCCGTTTAATTAATGTTTAGAATGTAAAGAATATTATTTTAAATGTTTGATCTGATAGCCTTTTTTTGTGGACTATAAGTCTGCATTGTAATTTTCACGACAGAAGGAGTTTTCGTAAAATTTCCGGGGATGTTGATTTCCTTTCCTGTTCCACTGCTTTCTAGAGTCCATCAATCGTGGTGGGCTTGCTCTTAGAAAGAGCTCTGTTCAAGACACCAAAGGCACAAGAGTCCATAGCTGAAACGTCAGAGGACTTTGCATGAACAGGCTGAACAAGTATATATGCAATACCTATATCAGCTTTCTTTTTTTAAGGAATGCAGCGGTATTTTTAGAAGCATGACTTACTTTCACTCTTTGAAAGTGATTGTGATAAGGAAATGGAATTTCTTCTGTAAATATCGGAAGTAAAACTTTCTTTTGATAGTACGTTGAGTTGATTTTAACATCTATTTCCACTCTTCTTATTTTTAATTTCCACTTGTAAGAGATTCCCGTGACAGTTACTAACCCCTTATTGAATTTTTTTTCTGTGACAGAACAAGGTTTTTCCTTCGTTTTTGGTAGTAAATAGAACTCTTTTGGTATAATCATTTAAGCAAACCTACGTTTTACCAAGGATCTCAATGTGCTATTTCCATTTACCTCCTGCTAAATAGTTTTCATACAGAGTTGCGAGATATTTTTCTGTGTTGAGCCAAATGCCCCAGCAAAAGCTGGCGAACATAACGACGTTTAGTCTTTTTAATTTGCAAATCCTGCTTTATGATTTATTTTTTTATCTGGATGATTATGAAAACCAAATACTAAGTAATTCAAAAGCATTTGCAAAAATAAACAAATTTAATGTAATTTAAATTAGAATGCAAAATGGGAAAGCCATTAAAGAATATATAAAGTATTTCCTCCTTCCTTTCCTTATGCATTCGTGGTGTAAGTGGAAGCATAGTTGACGCAGATTTGGGAGGTCCAGATTTCAAATCCCGGCGAAGGTAATGCACATTTTACACGTCCTCTGCATTCATAAATCTAATGACGCTACAAATATACTATTAAAAGTAAGTTTAAGCTTTTTAAAAAAATTTTAACTATCAAGATGTAATATGCTCCGACATGACCCTAAACTAATAATAATGTATAAAAATTTAGTAGTGTAAAAAAAAAAGAAAAAAAAATGTTGAAATTATAAACCAGAAAAACAATTAGTCATACTAAAAGCGATTAGTTATATCCAGATTTTTCAATAAATGTTAAATTTAAGAAATGAAAGAACTACTATATAGCTGTTGCAAATCAAAAGTAGTTTAACTTTTCATTAACTAAGTAATTTTTTACTATTTATTAATTTTTTAAATTAAAACTATGGAAACAAAATAAGTAACTTAGAATTGAGAATATACGCTTAAACTGAGAAACATTCAAAAAGGCAATAAGCCTAAGATGAGAAAAAAGAATTAATTTAATAATAAATTGCATTAACTAAATAATAAAACTAATAGAATAGGAAAACGAAAATCCAAACTTGGGTTAAAGACATTCCTTAGTTTTTTCAAGAGAATACCGATGTCTTTAACAAGTGCAGACTTATAAATTAAATGCATTAAAATTCTTTTGTCATGCCATATATAACGGAATTATAAATTAAGGAATGTTACACGTTTTATAAACTACAGAGATTATTCCTGATTTATATTTGAGAGGAAAATACCAACTTTGAATTATTTTAATTTATTTTTAATCGATCCTTCAAAAAAGGCAAAAAATATGACAAAAATCTCAGTATTGCAAAGATATACCTGGATCAATTTTTGTCGTACATATTATGTTAAGCACTTATTATAATTTATTATATGTATTTAACTTATACAACAAATTTTAATAACAGTCTATAGTAATAATTTATTGATACTTTGATATTTATCAGAATACCAATGGATGTTAGTTATATTTATGCTAGGTTGGTCTTTCCTGTATATTTTAAGTCTCTCGAGGAAAATGACGGTTTCATACAGAATGTAGAATTCAATAGGAACTAAAAAATTTAAAACATTAACTTTTAGTTAAACAAATCCCATATAGTAATTCAATATTAAATTTGAATCTGAATGAAAAGTTTAGTTACGAAGCAATAGAATGAATTTTTAACGTAATCCTTTTGCAGATTTTCATGCCAAGATATGATTCTCCCGGAGTTTTAATTAAATTTCACTAAATAATGGCTCTTGAAATAAAGATTTAAGGTTTCCGAAACGAATAATTCTATTTTTTGACATTAGCAATTTTATTTAAGCTTTCTTATTATTCAACTAATTCCAGTTTTCCAATGGTTTTGTACTTCCCTGTACGAAGGAAGTATTATAATCGCGAAAAATTTCGAGTACTATATTTCAACGAAAATATCCATTTTGACCGCTATCGAATGCAATTCAACGATGTTTTTGTGTGACATCTGTACATAAGGACAGACTAAAGGACTCTTTTTCCCCAAAAAATTATAAAACTGATTTAAAATGGATTCTGAAGAGATTTTTTCGTGGCGTCTGGCGTACGTACGTATGTTTGTACGTATCTCGTATAATTCAAGAACGAGTCGCCTGAAAACGTTGAAATTTTGTATATAGGACTGCTATAACATGTAGATGTGCACCTCCTGTTTTGGTTGCAATCGACCTCACCAAAGTATATATATATATATAAACTATGTTACTTGGGTCAGTGAGCTCAGTTCCTTTATTCTTATATGTTTGTAAATTGTGCATTTTTTGCTTGTTGAAAAAATGATTGAATTATGTTGTTCATATCTTCCGGTTAAGGTTTTTATGCCTTTAGTTAACCTGCATGCAATAATTGTGGAATTATCAACAATTTAAAAGCTGTTTAAGTGCGGATAAACCTAATTTTTGCTTACCATAGCAACCATATTTGTTTACATTTGAAACTTAGCAGAATAGTGGATTTGTTGTCGATCTAGAGAAACTAAGCTTCTCAACGCCTTAAGATAACGCCTTCTTTTATTATCGCGAATTAAATCATGCTTAATCCATTCAGGAATTATCGTTTAAGTTATTAAAGGAGGTGAGAGGTCCGCAAGTAGTTTTTTTTTCTTTCCCCTCATTCTTTTCCACTTTTTCC
>KK121315.1:639883-696043 GCA_000611955.2 Stegodyphus mimosarum
ACTTTGAGAGATTGTCCTTGTGCCTTATTAATGCTCATCGCGAAACTCAAACGAACAGGGAATTGTAGACGCTTAAACTGAAACGGGAGATCGGAAGGGATTATAGGAATTCTTGAAATAAACACATCTTCGCCTGCAGCATGTCCGGTCATGATGGTGGAATTGTTATAAATCGATTTAATAAGTTGAAAATAAATGATAGCAACAAATCACAATAATAGCAACACAATAATGCAAATTAAGAAACAAAAACTGAAGAACAAAAACTTTATAAAAAATAATTTTTTTAAAATTTTTCTAATTCAAAAATCGAAAATCGGGCTTCGAGGTCTGGTGGCCAGCCCCTTTGTGCTTCCGTGTAAAAAATTCCAGGTCCCTGCGTGCGATAGATTTGGCTGGAGAGCTCGGTCAGACAAATGGACAGACAGGCAGACAGACAGACACATTACACTTGCTTTTATTATTATAGATCACGTTCTTCGCACGTAAACATAAAATACAGTTCAAGAGCAATATCGCAAAATAATTTTAAAATGAGCATACCTTTAGAATATCCGATACACACTCTTACGCGCTGGAGATAAAAATGTTTTTTCTGTAGAACGTTGCCATTGCTCGTTTTGAAATCCTTGAGTTTGTGAATAGACAATTCAGTAAAGTTTTACAAAATCGATAATAAAAAAAATTTCAAATTTGGGCTTCCAGAGCCCATATTCGCTGAAGGATTACGTTATTCAAAATTTGATGGCTCTAGGTAGCTAGCTTTGTTTTATCACAGTACGTGAAACAAAAAAAAAAAAGGGACAGTTCTATATCTTCCTTTCTATTGGCTCGATTGACGAAATTCAACTTGCGTTTTTCATGTCTCGGAAGTGTATTAAATTTAGGATATGTATTAAATTAGGATATGTATTAAATTTATATACAGCATTTTTCTCACGTAGGTATTTTGACGCAAAATCGGACTTTTTCTGAAATGACATGCTATTGTTTTCCATTTTTCGATGCTACGCCTCAAATTATGCTTAAATATTAAATTTTGTACATTTTGGTGCGAAATTTACGGAGAAATAAGGTATCCGACCTCGTTCGGGTGCCATTTTTTAAAAAATAGTTTTTATTTTAACTATAAACATATTAATTTGAACATAAGTGTATTAATGAGCAACAACAGCTTAAAACGTAATGCTAAGTAATTTTAATTTTGAAAATAATGAAAAAAAGGATAATTTTTGCTTACATTTTACCTTTACGACAACAACCACGGTGAACAATGTATACATGAATATACAGTTTTTTTAATTTGTATATTTTTACACTTGTTTTTTATGCAGTGAAGCAAAATAATTAAGATATATTCATATATTCTGGAGATATGTCAAAATGTATAGTATTTACTGTATATTTTCCTATTATTGCATCCAAAATGTAAAATTAAAAAGTAACAATTTAACTTGTAATTAATATTTCTAAAATCTTCCGCTTCAGAGCATGCATCAGATTATATGAAACATATATGAAAAGTATTTAATTTCGTCGATAAAATTTTGAGTTATTACTGTTACCATTGGCAATATTTGCAAAAATGTGCTTTTTCCAGAAAACAATTTTAAACTTTTCATAAAACAATTTCTTAATGAAAGAAACATTTCTGACAATTAAAATTCCCTTTCTTTGTATCTGACACCTTGGTTCTTTTAACAAACATTGCGCTTTTTCTTTCGAATAAAGCGTAATTTTTTTTTCGGTCTTAACCTCTTTTTTTTTTCTTCGCTGTGTACATCTCACCATAGCAAATTGTATTAAACCTACCGTAGTAATATATTATCATTTACTATTCTACTTTCATGTCCATAAATTAAGGATAATGCCAGCTCCGGCAAATAAAGGTTCAGAAACAAAACAAACGTGACTTTTTCATAAAGCCCATTTATTAAACAAAAGTTAAGGAACAAAAAAGATGCTGCACGTATGATACCATTCAAAACAACTACGATTTTTACTCCCGGAAACAATTACAAAAAATACCTCCCTTACAAAAATTTAACATTATATATTTGGTATCATGGATAATACATTGTATGTCTCCCAGACGATGAAATACAGTCCGTACAACGCCTAGGCATGCTGACTATTAAATTATGGAGCTGATCTTGGGGAAGATTTCTCCACTCAGCAAGCAATGCCTTCCGAAGTTCCGATACACATGTAGGAGGTGCTGGACGGGCTGCAATTCGTCGATATAGCATGTCGCGCGCATGCTATATCGGATTCAAGTCAGGTGAGAATGTTGGCTATCCTCAGACTGAAAGCATTCTTTAAAATGTTTGTACAGTGCGGACGGGCGTTGGAATCCATAAACACAAATTCTGAGCCCACGGCACCCCTAAACAAACGTACATGTTGTTTCAGAATGATGTCCCGATAAATTTGCCTGTCGTGGTTCCGATCTGAACAGGCAAACCTGTTCTAGAGCCCAGTATAATTTCACCCCAAACGAGCAATCCTGTACCACCGTAGCTGAGTCGTTAAATGATGTGATCTCGGTGGTAACGGGTACCTGGAGTATCCACGTGAAAGTCCGACGTGAATCAGACTCAAGGTAAACCTGGACTCGTCGGAAAACATCAAGCAAACCCACAGTGACGATGTCCACATTGCATGTTCTCTACTCCAGGGTAACCGCTGGCAACAGTGAGTTGCCGTGAGAGAAACACATCTGACAGGCCTCAGAGCATATAGAGCAATCTGTCCCAAACGTCTGTACACGGTTTTCCTTGAAACTGTGGTACCCGTGGCTGAAGGTAGCTGACGAGACAGGTCTGGTGCTGTGCTCTGTCTGCTTCTTTTGGCAATTACTGCCAAATACCGGTCGTCATTCGGCGTATATATCGGGAAAGGGAAGGAGCTACCTGTGCACTTAACGTCTACTAACATTTCCATCATTTTGGAATCGTTGCCAAAGACTAGAGAGGACTCTTTGGGCTTTTCCAAGTTCCTCGGATACTTCCCTCTGAGTACGCCCACATTCCAGGCGCCCTATAATCCGCCACATAAAAATCATCCCACATGTGTCCTCTATGTCATAACTATTCGGTTGTGGCACTGAGCGTCTTACAGAACACTTGTGAATAATTTTACTTCTTTGCTACCATTCCTTACATACACTTCTCTTTCACTCTCGTCATTGTGATGTACGTACGATCGGTGTCATCTGATGGCTTTCTGTAATTTGCATATTATTCTTGAAGATGTGTGCGATAATTCTACAGGTGAAACTTTTACTTTAGAGTTCGATTCCCGTGTGATTCTGAATTATCCTTAATTTATGGACCATGAGTGTATTTAGTTGCATCACCACGAGTTGCGGTTATATTGTATTACAAGAAAGTGCCTTCATGTTTTAAATTTCGTTTAAATAAAAAGATTATTGTTATCTTTTCAAGACTTTGTAGCTGTTTCAGAGATAGCGTAATTCGTTTCACTTCTATTGAGGTTACTGTGTAAAACAGCATTAACAAAACAACCGTAACACTACAAATTAATCAAGTACGTTAGCACAGATTGCTCTAATGTAGCTGTATTTGTCAAGAACATTCTGTCAAACATAAAGACCTATTGAATCAACTATGACTGAAAATACATTTTTATATAGCAATTATATCATGTTACTAACTGATACCCGCCCACTTTTACCACATACTATCTATGAATGTGAACCTAGATTTCTTATATGGACGAAATGTGTAATTTCGAATTGATAGTTAATGTAATTTTTTTTAAATTTAAAGTCAGGAAATATATTAAAAATAATATATAATAAATCATAAAATAAATATACATAAATACATAAATCATAAATTATATAAATAAATCGTAAATAATAAATTCCTTTAAAAAATTTTGAAGGAACAGAATTTACGTAATTACATGAATTTTTAAATAATTTGATTAAAAAATTGTTGGTTTTATTTTTCAACTTTAGTAGTACATATATATATTAGCGTGTCATATACATATATATATATATTTATCTTGTATTTGTGTATCTCAATCTCAAGAAAATCTGTCTGTGTTAGTTTCAAATAGTGATAACGTTTATCTTAGTGAGTAACAAATTAATGGTATAAAAAAAATTCATTCTGGACAGGATTTACAGAAAATCCGTCCTTAGTACGCGTCTGCATCGGGGAATGAGTAACTATGCAAGATTTCAAGTCAATCAGGTGTATAGTTTCGGAAATCTCGTGATGATGCAGTGGTATTTCGCTTATATAGATAAGCGTAATGCTATTATAATGTAGCATTAATGAATAATAATGTCAGTTATAATGTATACTGTCCGCCTGTGATGGTATAACAAAAATCCATTTTGGATAGGACTTCCGTAAAATCCGTTCTTAGTGCGCGTCTACATCGTGGAATAAGCAACTATGCAAAATTTCAAGTCAATAGGGTAATCTTCAGAGTAATTCTCCAAAATCTTGGTTATGAAATGATACTTTCGTATACTGATTAACCTTTCACATAAGAAAAAGTGAATTGCAGTTAGCCATAGGAAGCACCTTTAACTAATAAAACACGCAAAAATAGGTTTACATAACAAAAAAAAGTTATAAGAAATTTTCTTCCTTCTACCAGCATGCCTTCGTGGTATAAAGGTAGCACACTCGACGCGTATTCGAGAGGTCCAGGTTCTAGGGCATTGCACATTTTTCACATTCACAGCATCAAAAAACCTAATGACTCTATAAAGTGACTAAAGGAATACTTTTATAAACAAAAATCAAAATATTTTATAACTGATTCTGATAGAAACCGAAAAGAAAAAAACTGTTCCAAGAGGATTTCATGTAGTAAGGAAATTTGGACGTCACAACAAACTTATCAGATTTGGAATAAAAACAAAAACTAAGTGTGCTATCAATAACTAAGTTATCAACTAATAAAAACTAACTTATCAATGCAAAGCCTTGATAAAATATATTGATTATGTATCAGTCCTGTATGTATAATGATATGGAAAATTGTCTGGCATTACTCCGATAAAGAGAGATTAAGTCCTTGAACCACATATCAGTATCAATGACATAGTTTTCAGAAAACTTAACGAAGGAAAAAAGAATAAAAAAATTTATTCCAGACAGTTACATTCCTGTTACATTTCTGGCATGCTCCTAGTGTTTCTGCTATTTTAAGCTTGTTGAAAAAGGCGCTAAGTACATAGTATTAAGAGGATATATGGAAAACAGTTTTGTCGAAGAATTCTAAACTTACCTTTAAGAAACAAGACCTCCTGTCTTCGAAACTTCGATTCAGAACCATTACTAAAAGTCACAATTTCCAGGTAAAAAACACTAAACGTTGTAAATATGGTCTTAAAATAAAAATAAATGCTCTCAGAATCCTTATTTGTAAAGTGTTATAAATTTTATTCACATATAGATATAAAAAAAGGTTTTGAAGTTAATTATGTCTTAAGGTCTGTTTCACGTAAGGCCATTATGCTTTATGATATTCAAAAGCAATATTCTTCTTGCATGCGAAATCTATGCATATATATAAAATAAACATATTAAAAAAAGAGCTGCGACAGAGAGAAAAAAAATATCAGCTAATATTGTTACGGATTTCTTGTGATCTTGTGATCTTCAATCTACGACTAATATCGACTTCTATGAGTCTTGATTAGTAAATCAAACTGATTGCCATAGGCCAATAGCGGTAGTAATTAAGAAATGATGCCCTCTGGCATCAACACCCGGAGGCGAGAAGGATAAGCATAATCAGATTAGCAATATTAAACTGGTATTGTTACATCAATGGCATTTGAACTTGAACTCAGGCAATAATTTTTAGAGTTGCAGGAAGCAGGAAATCATTCTGTTAATGCATGGCATACTACGGTAATTTTATTCCCGACATGGCATAAATCAGCAGTTTTAAGGCAAAGAAATTTAAGCAAAATTAGGCAGGATGTTCGTTTAAACTTAATTAGCAATTAACATACAAAATCAAATCGTTCTTAATCATGAGTTGATAGCAACTACATCGTTGACATCGTAGCTCAGAGTGAGCTGACAGTCAAAGAACCCGAGACTACGTTGCGTGCTAATCGGAACTTGGAAGTTATACATTTTCACAGTTATCTTGCAATTATAAGCACTGAAAACACTTATTTAAATGATTTTGGCAGATCTTTCAGATGAAGTAACCTTATTGGTTATCGATGGTCACTTGATCGAAGAAAAAATTTTTCATTAACATTGAATAAGTAAAATAATTGTAAAATAATCAAAGTCCATAAGCTTTGTCAGGAAAAAATAGCAAAGTCCATAAGCTTTGTCAGGAATATGCAAAATAAAAATATTTACACTATTTACAGTTTTTACCACCATAATACATTGTGGTGAATCGATCGTGGACGTTTGACCACCGATTCCACAGTGGGATCATAATCTGTTAGTTGCCTAATTGCAGCATATGGAGAGTTTTTTATTGCTTCGAAAAAGTTATGAGCTGTTATGAGAATTTGGTTGTGAATTGGTTCAATTCCTAAGTCCGAGTGAATTTGAGAGTTTCGAACGAACCATGGTGCGTTCACGATTGATCTCAGAATCTTGTTTTGCAGTACATCTATTTTGAGTCTTTCTGTTTTGTTTGCTGCGGTCCATGCAGGCACTGCGTAGAGTAATATTGGTCGATTGGCTATTTATTTAGAACTGTAATTTAAATTGCTTTGTATTTCCCGTGCAACGCAGACGATTTTTGAAGAGAAAGCTACGTCGAAAAAAATAAAAATAAAAGAGCGCATGCATTTAATGTTTAATAAATAAATATCTCGCAATTACTGTTGCCATCCAGAAAAATCTAGAAAAATCGAGATTGTTCTAGTGATAATTAAAAAGCTTATAAAAGCCGAATTGGAACACCTCATCTCAGTTGTAGTTGTAGCTGCTTAAAGGGAACTGCTGTTTGTTTACTTAATGCTGTAGCGATTTCGCTGTGAGATAGAATTATTTTACCTGTTTTGAATTGAGTTTTGCTAAACATTTGAGATATTGTGCGAATATCTTTGAAGAAATATTTCAGCATTTTGATTTATTTCTTGTGGAAAGAATAAATTTTTGTTAACTTTTTAACGACTTGTGCATTCAATCCATAACGAACCCGTACGCACGCAACAATATAATTCACGAAAAGTAGTTAAAAAACAGCAAAAGTAATTACGAAAAGTACAACTGAAAATAGACTCATTAATTAAAATTCATTAAAAAATGAACTTTAACGGTACCAACTTCCTCTTCTGCTTAGTTAATAAAAAGATAATTTCTGTCTACGTATACGCATATGTTATTATAAACTACTTTTGTAAAGACACATTATATATGTAATAAATAATTAATCAAGTTAAAATAAAACAAAACAGACAATTTAATGAATTTAAAAGGTGAAAATTTAAACAAAAATTTTAAAAATTATTAATCAAAGCAAAAGATGTAAAAAGTGTTCATTAAATAAAAAAATATAGAAGCAAGTCTTTGGCTGAGACAGAAAAATTTTAATTTATAAATTAAAATAAAATATAATAAATGCAACACTGATAAAGCTGTTTGATCATTGTCAGACACACACTTTATCAAGACATGGTAGAATTCGACACCCAGTAATCTTGACATGCTATATGTTTTTGTTCGTCTCAAAGTTCCAGAGGTAGCGAAATTAATTGTTTTAAAATTATTTGTACTCAGAAAATTAGAAACCTATATATATTAGAAAGTAGTACTAGAACATGAGAGACCTAATTGGTCAAGAATTTTGCGCATTGAGCTGCAAAATTAAATTTAAAGCTAAGCAAAAAGAATTAAAATTCTATAAGCAATCGCCTAAACGTAAATTTGATACCTTAGTTCCAGAGTGTAAAAATACTTGAACAAAAAAATCAATTACTGAAAAAGTAAAGCAACTGTAAAAAAAAAAGCAAAATGTTGGGATTGAAAAAACTCAACATTTAAAAAGATTAAAACACTTAAAAATTAAAAGCATTTTTAAGCACAAGCTAAGTTACATATTAAAATCACCAGAATAAATCACAAAGAATGGCAATTTTAAGTCGAGGTTCATCACGGACTTATCAAGGGAAAAGCGTGACAAATTCGAATCCAGCTAAATTCCGCTACGCGTTTCGTCAAACGACATATATACATAAATACACCCTTGTATATTCATTCAGCCAAAACAAATGTAAAACCAAAAATAGGTTCCGCACAGACGTGCAACAAAAATGAAAAGAAATTTTAACACTTTCACAGACTTTGATTATAAATCAAGTTCCTAATACATAATTAAAAACAATTTAGAAAAAGCTGGAATAGTCTACTACGAACTATGAATGTTTCATTAAATAATGAAGCCCATTTTAAATCTAAGAGGGGAAATGAGGTAGATGGGTAAAAAAATATTTATAACATATAAAGAAATCTGATATGGACACCATGTGACTTCCTGGTACGGAATTTTTTTTTTATTAAATTAATTATACACATTTTTTTTGTTGTTGCATTTCATTTAAACTTATTTCCTCGAATTTCATTACAGATATATTTCTCATTCAATTAATTCAGTTCTCCCTTCGCGGCAAGGCAAAAGCACATAAAACTCTAAATATTTTCATTAAAAATTGTACAGAAAAACTTAAAACAAAACACTAAATACAGTTAAAGCAGTTTAAAAAAAAACAATTTTTACAATTAAAATTAGCATTTCTACGTAAAAACCAAAAATTCGGCCAGCGGAAAGAAGGCAGATTTTTCGGTGAACAAAATTTATGCTAAAAGTTAACTTTTCGTCCCACTCGGCAAAAAGACACTGAAGGTGCAGAAACTGACTTAATTCTATCTCCTCCTAACAGTTTCAAATGTAAACGAATGGCGGTTTCGTCAGGCTTAGTAGCATTTTAATAACTTTTATACTGTCTGTTGATAATTCTACAATTATTATATGCAAATTAACTAAACGCATAAAACCTTAACCGGAACATAAGGACAATATAATCCAATCACTTTTAAAGCAAAAAATGCACAACTTAAAAATGTATAAGAATAAAAAAAATTGAACACACCGAAGCGAGTAAAAGAGTGGGTATATATATATTATATACTTTTGGTATAGCTGATTGCCACCAAAAAGGAGGTGTACAACTATATACAAAACGGTCCCATATACAAAATTTCAATGTTCTGAGGCTACTTGTTTTTGAGTTATACCAAATACACATACATACGTATATACGTACATACATACGTATATACGTACATATGTACAGACGCTACCAAAAAAACTCTTCTGAATCCTTTTTAAATTAGTTATAATTCGTTGTTAAATTGCATTCGATAGTGGTCAAAACGGATATTTTCGATGAAATATGGTACCCGTAATGTTTCGTGATTACAATACTTCCTTTACTTAGAAATTTTTAACCTTTCCCCCTCAGGCGAAATTATTAAAAAATTAATTGAAGGGATTTTATAAGCTTTATAAGCCTGTTAGTTTTTGGAGAACAACCTTACATATAAAAAACAAATTCTTCAATTTTCAGTTTCTATTGAATTGTACGGAAAAGTCAAATACATTTCGATTTTTCGCCGAAAGTGCAATTTTAGTAACTGCGAATGCATCATATTTACCACAATACTTTGCAAGTCTTAGATACTTTTGTGAGAATTCCTGAAAAAAGTAAAAAGTGCTCTTGGTCTTCTACTTAACTCTTTAAAAAAATATACTTCTGCGTGCAGTTTTTCTTACTTTCTCCCTACAGTGCTTTCTATTGCAGTCCAACTGTTGTTCCAGCGCAATTTTATTTTGTAACTTTTTTTCTTTCATATGAGTTCATTTTTCTTTTCACAGGGTTTGGATCTTTGTCGAATATCGCTGCGGCAGCTCTTAGTGTGTCTAGAGGGCAGAGCACTTACAAGAGCAAATAAGATTTATTCGCTAGACCGAACCAGTCATCGATTGAACCGCAGTCCTAAGAAAAGTCGACGAGGAAGCTCCTGATACGAAATATTTTATTATCGTGGTACACAGAATATAAATGAAAGATGAAAAATCAATATATGCTCAATTGCACTCTCATGTAATAGCGGCATTGTTATTGATTTCGAGAAAATTTTCAAGCTTGTGATGGTTAAAAGTAACAGAATTTTAAACTCCAATCAAGCGGAGAAACAAGAGAGAAAGGAACTTGGTTACTGAAAAGTCAAAGCTGTTCCTCTTTCAAATGTCTGACTGTAATTGTGTAACAAATAAAAAAATTCAAAATATCCATTATTTCTTACTGCTTGGGTTATTACAAGATTTATTTCAAACAAATGCTTTTAAGCTGCTGTCTTAGTTATTCAGTTTGCTTATAAGTTTTAATTACTTTCTTTCCCCCGTTTTACACTCCGTTAAGGATACTTTTATTTCCCTCCGTTAAGATACTTATTTAGATTATTTTACTGCGTTAAGGATACTTTTATTTATTCAGTTAGACGTCATTTAACGGAATACTTCACAGTATTTTGGGGAAGGATCTGCAAAAATTACACAAAGCCAAAAATGTGCTTTGTTTTCCATAAGAAGACTTCTGATTTTTCTTTTAGTAAGTGTTGCTTACATTACTCATGTCCTTACGTATTGGGGATCTTACGGTATTAAATGTGTTGATTTGGAAAGCTTTTGTACAAAGTTATATTGAAAAAACCGTCTCGTCCTTAATTTTTGCACACCAGTGTATATATATATAATTTTGCTGCTGCTGATTGCAACCAAAAAGGGAGGTGCACAACTACATGTTATAGAAGCCCCATATACGAAATTTCTACGTTCTGAGACAACTTGTTTTTAGTTATGCGAGATATATACATACGTACATATGTATATACCTACAGACAACACAATAAAATATTTTCTGAAATCATTTTAATTCCGTTTGGGGAATAAGATTCCCTTATTCTGTCCGTACGTACTGCTGTTACCCAAAAACATCGTTTAAGTGGATTCGAGAGAGCTCAAAATGGATATTTTCGTTGAAATATGATATCCGAAATTTTCTGTGATTACAGTACTTCGTAAAAGAAAGTAAAATTTGGAAATATTATAATCCGCTGTATATTCGTAATATTAATTTTCTTCCATTCTGATTCTTACTTTAACTAATTGACCATTCTCGATTTCTTAAAAATGCTTTTGCAACACCTCCCCTTTCCCCCAAAAAACGTGAAGACATCACTTTGTTCTAGTTTTTTTTACTCATTTTTCTAATTTTTGTCCGACTTTACTTAACTGATTACATTATGATTGTTTTTAGTTTTTCTATAGTGTTTCAAACATATGTCACCACTATTACTGGACCTTCAACCATTTTCCTTCCGTGTTTTTCAACGGTCATTTTATAGATTACAAGGTTTTAGAAAGTAATCTTTTATTCCTGGCTAGTTTATGTACATCTTTTCGCAAATTGACGTGAATAATTAAACACTGATGATAATTTAATTATTGATTCCAGATTGCAGAAATTACCATTTTTTTCGGCATCGCTAATAGTTTTCACGTTAAAAGTTTCATTTTAACTATTTAGCCTTCCCTTCCATACTTACCGGAAATTTTGATGCATTGTTTTTCTTTGGTTTTGGCAGTCTGAATATGCAGGAGTTTCGTCTTGAATTTTCAGAGGTCCATATTATTTTTAAATAATTATTTGCGATATCTCTGTTAATTTGAAACATATCTGGTATGCCAGATAATGTCGTGGTGTCGGCGTCGGTTTCTACCATTTCTTGACAAAGTTTGAGTTTGACAGTGATAATACAGCTTTATCAACGCATTATTTACTGCATTTTATTTTAATTTAGCTTAATTTAACATTAAGCACATTTTAATTCAGCATCAAATAAAAAGATAATAGTCTTTGGCTGAGATTCTCAAATTAAAATTTGTGAATCTCACCAAATGGCTATAAACTTTTTCTTAATGTACTTTTAATTAATATCTTTTATTTTGATTAATAATTTTTAACTTTTCTGCTTAAGTTTTCACCTTTTAAAGTCATTAAATTACCTGTTTTGTTTTAATTTAATTTAAATAATTACTTATTTTATGTCAGTCTTAGCAGCACTTGCGCTGGATTTATAGGTTTGATAGGCCCTCCTAGCAATTTATTTTTTAAAATTTTATATACACATATTAAAATATATATTATGTATACAATTTTATATGCACACACACTATGTGATCTAAAAATTTTGAAAGGCGTAGACAGCAGCACGATACAGTTTTCACGGAAAGTCATGGAACATTATTTTAATAACAAAAGATTTTATTATATTAGTGCCAAAATGGTTATATTTATCGACGACTTTTGCTTCAATCTGTAGAGATCCTAACTACTTTAATCTCTAGCTCCGTAAAGAGTGTCATGTGACTTATTGCCCCGTCTTAATCTCTCATAGTAAAGTAACTCTTGCACAGAAAAGTAAGTTTAAACCATTTTGTTATTACAATCAGCCTACAATGCCTGTGTAATAACAGAAACAGCAGCTTGAGGGAATAATAGAAACAAAGTTTAAATCCTTAAATATGAAATTCAAAAGACAAAGCGAGCCTTCAAGCTCTGGTTCAAGTCCTCAACTTACGCGAGTAATTAACGTTACGGAAGGTTAAAGTTTCAATTACGGCGAGCAAGGTTAAAATCGATTCAAGTTACTCGGAAGCTGGAAAAATAATAATCATCAAATGTTACCAGAAGTTTTTTACCGAACTCAAGAGCTCTAGGCTTAAATATAATAATTAATTTGTATCCTGGTAGAAAGGTAAAAAATCAACAATCCAACAATAATATAATTGACAATGAAAGGCAAAATGATAAGATCCTTACTTAATAAATATAAAACCCTATAAATTACCCTGTAAAGACTCGCAGTACTGCTAAGATTACAAATATTCAACCTCTTAGTAATGAGACAGCTGCAATTTTAGCAAAGTAAGGGACGCAAATTGTGCAAATACTTTTTGTGGTACATGATACCGAAGTATGGATCTAAAATATACTGGTGGACAAAATTAAGAGATGGAACACTGAGGTTGAAAGATGGCAGTGAAAATGTGGCTAGTATGGTATGTGGTCGCCTCTGATAGACAAATAGTATGCACAACAAGTAGCCATGCTGTTAATTAGAGAGTTCAAAAGTGCCTGTGGATGTCGCACCCACTCCTCCACCAGAACATTTTTTAACTGCTGAATGGTTTGGATGGGGGTTGGCGTATTGCAATATCCCTCCCAAGGCCATCCCAAGCACTTTCATTAGGAGTAAGGACAGGAGATTTGGATGGTCAATCCAATCGATGAGTATCCTCACTTTTCAGTTAGTCATCAAGCAGGTGGGCCCTATGTGGTTGTGCATTGTCGTTCATAAAAATTAACTCAGCGCCAATAGCAGGCCTGAAAAGTCACACGGTTTCAATACACCCTGTCTGTACCTCTGGGCATTCACGAAATGAGTATCAAACACATATAGCGGTGTGCCGACATCTTGCATGATCTCCACTCAGACCATCACTCCTCCACTACCATAGTGGTCCGTTTCCATGATGCTGCTGGAATGGTATCGAGTCCCAGATTTCTTGTATATCAGTAATCCCCGAGAACCTGGTTGTAGACTGAATCTGAATTCATCCATGAAGAGAGCATTATCCCAATAAAGATATGTAGTGTTGGTGTTGTATATACCATTCACCATTGTAAACGCTGTCTTTTGTGGGAGGGAGTGAGTGGGATGCAAATAAAGCGGGCTTTTTGGCGTACAATCCTGCCTCAGGAGTCTTCTGGCAACTTCCTTCCTTGAAACTGATGTTCCTGGGACAGTAGCGAAGGGACGAGACAGTTGTGTAGCTGTAGACGTCATCTAGTGCTTGGCTGAAAGTACTAAATACCGGTCATCATTGGTCATTGTGGCTCTCGGGCAACCTTGTGCTGGTTTTCTGGACACTGTCCCCCTGCTTTTAAACTGATTCCACCAAGTTAGAGATTATACTTGGTGTTACATCCAATTCTCATGCAACCTGAGCTTGAAACTGCCGTGCCTTAAGCCTGCCCACGATTCTCCATCTCATAATCTGGTTTAAGCGATGATGTGCACTCATTTCAACTAAAAATACAGCAATATTCTTCAAGAAAGACCATAAAAATCACCCGTTTTGCAGAGCGGAATAAACTGAGCGGACGCGGACTTTTATACCTCCTGCTGGTGTAGCGACGCCCACAGAAATACATAAACTCATATCAGTGACACCTGCACCACAGTGACATTTCGTGGCAACCAACTGTCCAGGTTTTGTGTGGTATATTAAAAGAAATATGGGAAAATATTTTCATATTTTAATTTTGTCCACCAGTGTATATTGAAAACTGACCGTTTTTGCTGGAAACATTTTTGAAAGTATTAAAGAGAAACTGGTGACGTCGCGCTTCGCGATGTATACCAGTGATCGTCTTGACTGGTGTCCTAGGAAGATGATTCAATTTCGTTGATACTGAATTGATGTCAATACATCAATTTCATCGATACTGAATTCCATTTCGAACTGCTCTGATTTTAATTGAATGTTTTAGCGCGATTTAACGCTTTTTGTTCCTGTTAGCGGATTTTGAAATTTTTATTCTTAATTTTGTGCGTCTTAAAGTTTATTTTGTATAATTTAATTCATTCTGCATAGCTGTCAATCTTGAAATACGAAAGCCCGGAAGATTCTAGCAACTCAGTTCTGATGTAGAATTCGTTAATATCGTATTAGATACTGCAATTGTTCTTTTCCTAATTTCATTTTGTAATTTTCTTACTCTTTAATCCTAAGAAAATCTTTAATTTATCAAAATACTTTAAACACGATGAGAAGGAAATTAATATTCGTACTGTTGTGTGGATAAACTTATTAATATATCATATATTGATGCAAAATAAAATTTAATACGAATATTAAATGGTTAAATGTTAGTTCAATCTTCATATAACGTTTTTTTCTTCAGAGTATTAAGACAGTTCAGATTAAATGAAATAAAAATAAAATGAAAAAATTATGCTAAAACCGCTGGAGGTGGGAGAATGAAATTTGCAGAATTTAATTATCATTAATTTAATAACCGAGACTTACCTTGAGACAAGGATATACGATGAAAAACCGGGATTTGAGTCTGTACTGTGAATACTGAATAATTCTTTTGTGTATTAACTACTTCTGAAAAGGCTAAAAAAAAAGAAAAAATACCAGGGAAAAAAAAAGAACTTGGGAATTTCTGCTAACTGGCGTAAGTAAAAAGAAAAAAAAAACTCGGTTAGTATTTGTATACCGTCGAAAATAAAATGAAATTAGTAAAAAAAGTGCATTGATAGAAAACTTCATTGATTGCTGCAAGAAAATGCATGTCCTGCTCCGATTTGAACTATACACCGGTACCGCAGTCCTTTGTCACTAATGATAAATGCCGTTCTGCATTACATCTACACTCATAGTTTTAATTAAATTTCTGTCACTACCATTGTGTGACGATTTATTTCGTACAGCTTTGCGCGTGAAAATAAGTAAAGCCATTTATTTACCTGTGGCGCCATCTAGTAATATTTTCAGGAAATAATAAGTTCATGATTATTATAAAAAATTTGGTTAACCGTAAATTTGATTACATTAATTATCCTTTTGACACTTTTTTATACATGTCTCATACATCTTTGATATTCTTACTACTTAGAAAGCATGTTTGGGTCTTTGTGGAATGAAATGGCTACAAAGAATTTTTCTTTTATGGTGTGCCTATATAAATTTATTAGAGACGTTAATTCTGAAAACACAAATAACTCAATCCTTATCTTTTAAATTTCATTTTCAGGATAAAAATCCCTTTACCGAAATAATAGGTGGCATTATAATTAAAAGTTTTGCTTTATTTTCTTTATTTTCTACTTTATTTCTAAAGTTTTATTATGAACTGGAGTACTTGCTTATGACAAAGCACAACATAGCTGTCTGCCTCAGAGAGATGCCTTCGCGAGGGACTGTTTTAAAGGAAACCTGTTTATTAACAAGGGAAGGAAACCAGAAAACTTCTAACGCAACCAACCCGTTCATCAGGATTTAAGCCTGCATAGAGCTACTAATGAACTATAAGTTTTACTACTTTTCATGGTACGAGACGTGAGTGTAAGAGAGTGATATAGTATAAGGAATACAGGCAAAGAAGTAAAATTGTTCGTAGGCTCTTAATAAGCATTTCAGTGCAATAACCGAATAGTTATGACACAAAGGACGCATTTGGATGATTTTTTGCGTAGTAGAATTATCGGCCGTCTGGAATGTGGGCGTACCCAATTGCAAGTATCAGACGAACTTAGAATTACCCAAAGTGCCATCTCCAAGCTTTGGCAACAATTCCAAGATGATGGTAATGTGAGTAGACGTTACAGCACAGGTCGCCCCAGAGTTACAACGCCGGAGCACAGAATCAGGCGGAGCACAGAATCAGACCTCTCTCGTCAGCTCTTCAGCCACTGGTACGACAATTTCAAGGCAGACCGTGTACAGACGCTTAGGGCAGATTGGTCTATATGCTCGTAGACCTGTCAGATGCGTTCCACTTACTGCAACTCACTGTCGCCTGCGGTTAGCCTGGAGTAGAGAGCATGCGTTGTGGGCACAGCAACAGTGGGCTTGTGTGATGTTTCCAGACGAGTCCAGGTTTAGCTTGCAGTCTGATTCTCGCCGGACTTTCATATGGAGAACTCCAGATACACGTTACCACCAAGAAAACATCATTGAACGACACCGTTATGGTGGTGCATGAGTTTTCGTTTGGGGTGGAATTATTCTGGGTTCCAGAACCTACCTGCATGTTCAAATTGGAACCATGACAAGCCAAATCTATCGGGACGTCATTCTGGAACAACATGTACGTTTGTTTCGGGGCGCCATGGGCGCACAATTTGTGTTTATGGATGACAACGCCCGTCCTCACCGTGCAAACATCGTAAGCGAATGCCTTCAGTCGGAGGATATGACCCGTATGGACTGGCCAGCATTCTCACCGGACTTGAATCCAGTAGAGCATGTGTGGGACATGCTTGGCCGACGAGTTGCAGCCCGTCAACCTCCTCCTACATGTCTACCGGAACTTCGGAGAGCATTGCTTTTTGAGTGGTGTAATATCCCCCAAGATCAGATCGATAATTTGATACTCAGCATGCCTAGGCGTTGTACGGACGGTTTTGCATCGTCTGGGAGACATACAATGTATGAACAAACATACCAATCATGTAATATTGGCTTTTTGTAAATAGGTTTTTATAGTAATTTGCTCCAGGGAGAAAAAATCGCTAATTTTTTTTAATAATGTCAAACATATAGCATCTTTTTTCGCTCTTTACCTTTTATTTAATAAATAAGTTTACAAATAAGTCAAATTTGCTTTGCTTCTAACTCTTCCTTTGCCTGATTTTGCATTATCCTTAATTTATGGACATGAGTGTATTTAATATTTGGCAATGCTATTTTTATTTCATATTTTGTAAAATTTGATTTTCTGAAAGCGAGCAGCGGCAACACTTTTCGAAAAAAAGCATTTTTATCCATTTTGTCTCTAGCGGCTCCTAAGACTGTTGCCACTCGGAAAAATGAATGCGAAAATGAGTGTTTTCAGAGTTTTTAACTATTATCTCGGTTGATTAAAGTAAGAAGATGACAATGGTCGAAATGGCTTCCCACGAATTTTTGGAATCTCGGGGGTACCTCTCTCGAAGTTCAATACCTCGCCATTCCGGAGGAGACGATGTCACAAACAAAAAGACAGACGAGCACAGATTTTAATAGTATAGATGTTGATAAATACCAAAATCGGAAAACAAATAGTTTTTTATATTCATAAATTAAACTAAAAACTTAAAAACTAAATAAAAGGCTGACCTCATTCCTCCCCCAAATACTAAGTAATACCCCCTGGTTGAGAACCCCTAACGTTATTTCTTTGATGAAGGAAATCAATTGTGATAAATAAATTGAATACGAGACAATTTTCGAAACCGAATAATGTTATTATTTGTTTATCCACTTAATCCTCTCTTGTTTGCTAACGAAAGAAACGAAAGTTTTAAATTCTAAAATAAATTTCCCACGATGGTCTGGGGTTGACTAAAATTGCTTTGAATAACTCACAATTCTGATGGATGTTTTCGAATGACAGACTTCATTACCTACCACAAATTAAATTCCAAAAGAATGACGTCCGTTAGATGGACAGACATTAAGCCGGGTGTTTAACCCCTCCCGCCAAATCGATGCGGCGTCATCTTTTCCCAATCAGAAAGGGGAAAATGAGTGACGTAATGAGAAAGGAAGGTGATTCACGTTTTAGGTAGAGTTCCGCGGGATCGTCTGCATATCAAAAGCAGATTCGAATGATTTTCGATCAAAGCATGGTTTTCCTATTTTTAATCTAATGTTTTGGGTTAACTTTTGTATTTCCAAATCAGCTTAAATTTTGTTTCCGTTTTAGAACAAGAGTTTTTTTAAATTTGATAACAGCCTTTTTAAATTAGATATGCTGCTCCACTTACCAAATGTTTTCTTTAATATTTATTTACTTAGCAATTTCGGGACTAACGTATTAACGCAACCATCTTGGCGTAATATGGCGAATTTTTACAAATAAAAAGGTAAAAGTTACTTAACGGTTTTCGTAACTGTTAAAAACTGTTCCCGAACTATCAGTATTTATCGCAAGTCGACAAGCATTATCAACACATAAAACAAAACACACTTTAGTAATTTAAAATAGAGATTAAATAAGGATAACGTGATTTAAAAAATAAAACATTTACATTCTTCTCCAAATTTTTGTCATTTTTTTTAACTCTTTCTTCTCCATAATACATTCGATCTGTTTTCCCTTAAAAGCATTAGAGAATTTCAGAGATTCGTTATCGCGCAAATATACCTACAGTTATCTAGCAAACGCATCTCATTGTTCCTTTTAGAGGTTCTACAGCAAAATTAGAAACTCCTACTGAAATTTTACCATAATTTCTTCCATTGCTTGCAATTCCGACTAATGCGTATTTTAAAATCAAATTTGAGGCAACAAATATCATCATTTGCTTATAAAAATCACAGCCGACTTTATCATGGCCTTGAAGCGAAATCAGTTTCGGAAGGTCACATGATCGAAATAGTCGATCTCTTTCTCTTCACTGGAATCGCGAAGTTTAACTCTGCCGAAAATAACAATTTTTTCTTAAAAAAAGTATAAGTAAAATTACTAAACGTGAGTAGGTCGCAGTATTTACATTAAATTTTCCGTGTTGCAATATTTTCATAAGCGGTAAAAATGTACATCTTCAATAATTTGTAAAACAATTGTATTTTGTTTATGTAACTAAAAATATTATTGAGGATCACCACATACAAACTTTATTTCTGCAATTTTAATGAAAATGGAATTCATTTATATAATTTGAATCGAATTTATTCCCAAAATAATATAAACTCCTCATAGGGGGGGGATTTAATAGATTTATAGATGTAAATTTTATTTAGATTTTCTTAATGGTAAAATAAATATTAAAGGTTAAATATATTAATATTTTGTAAAAATCCATGCGGCTACTATCGCAACAGCTATATAAATTTTCAGAAGCCAAATATCCATAGTCATCTCTCTTCACACCATTCAACTAATAAAAATTGGATATCACAATTTCGTCAAAACAGGGAAATTAATTAAAAATTCCTTAAATGCTAGAACATTTGTGTATAAAGATAAACTTATGTGATGCATGTGATGCTATAAACACATCTTTCACGAAAATTTCAAAGAATTAAATTCTAATTACTTTCATGAAAAGGACAGCCTTCTATTTGTGCCAGCTCCAATTTTATGTTGTATCACTTTTTCTAAACCACCCAAGAGGTAAGTGATCAGGCTCGCTTTAAGTGGTTTCCCCAAATTACAAGGCCTATTCCACTATCAAAAATAGATTCATAAACTTGGAGCTATATCGTATACACACATGCAACATACTATACATAATCTATGCAGAAGCAAAACATAACATAAAAAAAATTGTGACTTAGTAACTGAAATTAATTATTCACAAATGTAAAGATAGAATCCTTATCATAATCTGGTAAAAGTGACGTTAAAGGGATATTCATATTTGATGATGAAATTATAATATTGCTTTTAAAACGAAGCTTCTTTAACTTTCTAATAACTGTAGGTAATTTATATAATAATTTGAACTTGACATTTGCCGATACATTCCAAAACGTGATTCAAGAGCATCAGTTTGAAATTTTCCTAACAATATGTATTCAGCCTCATACTTTTAAAACAAATATGGAATCAATTGAATGAATGCATCTGTAGTTGTTATTAATGCCTGAAATGTTTCTGGTGATAAAGTTTCTTTTATTGGAACAGATTGTTTCCATATCTTAAGCCACAACACCAGTTTCCTCAAGAAATTAAACTGCTCAACAATCTGAGAGTTAATAGCAGCACAAAATTTATCATTAAAGGCGCTTACTTTCAAAATTGCTTTTACAGTTTACAGTTTTCCACCATGTTGTAAATACTGAAATAAAATCACAAGTTTCATCTGAGTTCACAAAATCATCTGCATAATCCTTTGAAATACATTTTAATGCTGTGCAAAATGTTCAAACTAGAGTAAATGCATTCGATATTAAAACGAAACTTTTGGATAGGCTTGAGAACAGCTACATATTTTCCCAAATAAATCTAAAAATTAAAAAGATATAAAACGAAAGATAGATAAAACTAGTACTTACCATTACACAAAGCTTACGTTATTTAAAATCACTTAAAATAGCAAAATAATCCACTTACCTAACACTATTTGCAAAAATACATATCCAAAAATTTCACGATAACGGATTCATAACCACACAAGGGATTAAGAACACATCGACCATCTGGATCATGTGACTTCCGCGCTTCAAGGCCATTATAGAGTTGGCTGTGATAAAAACCGTTAGAACTTGGAATACAACAAAAAGAACGCATACTAAAATAGCGATATTGCTTGACTGAAGGATTTTTATGAGCATGGCTGCTTAAAGAACTGCTGTGATTTCTAGTTGCCAAAGTATGCACATTCTGAAACTTTGGCGACTTCTGCTAAGGTGGTTGCGATAATACGTAAATACTGCAATTTCACTAAAGATGTGCACTAACATTTACTCCTGATGGTGTTAATAATGTCTCCATAATAGAATGTAATAGGTATATCCAAAAAGGAGCAGTTCTACTTCTGCGGACACAGAAAGCAAAATCTAATCGTTTGCTGAGAAATTCAAATTAACAGATGTCTTTGAAATTCAGAATATTGGAACTTCAGTAATATTATTGGACTGTTACTTGCTTTTCATTCTAATATAGGCAATTTGCTAAGATTGCAACAAAATGTGACACCTTCTTTGTTTCATTGTGAGTCTAATACCCAAAAAACAAAAACATCAATACACAAGCAATACCTCGTTGGAGAACATAACATATGTTACTCTCATAGAACTGTAGCAAGCGGAACACCAATTTGAGAAAAATACCGTGGTTACTATATGTTGTACTTAATGTCATCATACCAACATATTTAGAGCTACGCCGAAGAGAAATATTAAGAACAAATAAATCTCAACATAGATGAAATACCAAAGGCAAGTAAGAGCTTTAATGGTATATACTATTAGATAGTACAGAAAAACGTTTTCATTTCATCGAAAGTATCCGTTTTCATGCATATTGTATGCGTTTTTTTTTTCTTAAAAAAATCAGTAATTTTACTTTGTTTTTAAAAGCATTTAAAAATTTGACGAATTTCACTGCGTATTTTTCGAAATGCTATTTATTCAAGTCCCCTTTGATCGACGAAGTCCAATATAGTTTCGACGGAAGATTTTGCTGCCTCGGAATTATATTTTCATTGAAACTCTCAGCCTCTTCTGTTCTTGTAACATTTAAAACAATATCCTCATCACTCAAGCACTGAAAACCCAGCTTAGTCGAATCACATCGAACCATTCATCGATATCTTCCTGATCGACATTTTCGAAGAATTTTGCATTTTCAGATTTTTTTGGCATATACTTTCAGCAGCTCTCGCGCCGACTTCTTCACAATTAGATGTGATTTCTATATTTGGTAGAATCTTTCTCCATGGTCGGACTTTCACGTGTTTTTTTCCTACTCTTGCGTATAGTGTTGAGTGTACGTGTATAGTCACCTCTATACACGAATAATCCGCAATAATCGAGAGTGTACTATATTCTAAAAAAATTTCATTTAAAACAATTTATACACTTTCTTTTAGAACAAAGTATAAAGAGTTATGTCTTGAAATGTTGCATATAGAGTGAGATAGTAATTTTAATTACGAATAGGCATTCAGATCTTGGCTTCTAAAATTTTGGCTCTGTTTTGTTTAGACTGTATAGATCAGCTACTCTAAAGAACTGTCATTTAAAACATTTTATGCAATAGACACAGTGAACAAACACACTCTAAGCCAATTATCCATTTTCAAACGTAAAATTTATTCTTTACAGTCGCCATGGCTGGGGTAAAGGTATAATGACGAAGCTAACAAAATTGAATTTGAAGAATCACCACCTTAATTTTTACAAATATCAAATAATTTCTTCGGTACACAAGCTACTTTTCAATCATAGTTGAAAACAGTAATTTTTAAGTACATGAAGAGCAAATAGGGACAATCAAGCATAGCAGCACAGAGGTTTTGCATGAGAAGTTAAGAAGAAGTGACGTAATCAAATCGAACCCTAATATTCCTTGAAAATCTCGCAGAGCGCGACGTGTCCAGATAAATGACACACATTGCCATAAAGTCACATAACAAGAATGCAGTCATAATAAGTAGGACCAGTAGGACCTAGAAGGGAGTACCAGTGAGTGGAGGCAAAGGGCGGCAAGATGGTCATAAAATGATCCGACATCGCAAATAAGGAAGGGCTAGAGTGTATGAAAAACAAGTCAATAAATGTAGTAAAATAAACTCACAATGGTTTAAAGTAAGACACTCTCCTCACAGTGTAAAGGAATACAATACAAAACAAGCACAATGAAAGGCAAAACAAATGCAAAAACAATATGGAAGGAAATGTGTTTGCTCGCGAAGTAGTATTTATACTACATAGGTGCATATGCACAGCTAAGCTGCAATTGGTTAATTTTAGGTTTTAGTTGCCTTTTGCAAGCAGCGTTATGTAACGTGGAAAGATCTCGAATTCGGGAGAACAGATGAACTTAGGAGGAGAACATAAAATTTAGAATAGTCAATTTTGAGGTCGCCAATCATTTCTTAACGTATCCACCTTATTTTCTTATATCTTACATATATTTTTTTTTATCCTGCACCCGTCCGCGGCAGTTTGCCATTAAACGGCAATGAAGAAGAATGAAAATTAGAATTAAAACTAGCATCAAAAGAGCTGACATTAAAAAATTTTAAAACAATGCTGCAGTTCTTGAGATGGTCGTCCTCCATGTCACCCTGATGACATAAAAGGAAACAAGCTGAATCTTTGATTTCAATGCAACATCAATGTCTTTGTAAATAATCATGTCCAGTTAGCATTCGAGAACAAGCAACTCCAACAGATCTAGGCAAAGAATTAGGAATTTTATTCTTTTTGTTAAGTAGGATGTTCCACCTCTTACCCACAGCTGCTTCTCTGTATAAGAACATTCTATTATTCTTAATTTTATTGTTTACAATCCTTTTAATGTTACTCAAATCAAGCTGAGTCATTAGTGAACCAGCTTTAGGAAGTTTATCAGCCTGCTCATTACCAAAAATGCCACAATGGCTCGGAATCCATAGGAGGGGGATGTTTTCTCTAGAATTTTTAAGTTAAAAAATCTTTTCTCTACAAGTTTGGATATGTGCATTTTCATTGTATTTTGAATTCACAAGCGACAACATAGCAGCCTGAGAATCAGCGAGAAACACAATATTGGGATCAGGACTGACTTTCAATTTATTGCAAATGATATTGCTATATCTCAATCAAAATTTTGACAGTATTTCCCAGTAGGATAGCTAATACTGAAAGTACATGAGTATGTTCCGGCACCGGGACTTTTTAAAGCGCCTTCGGCCAAATCATCAGTGTACATATGGAGCCAATCATGAGGAGGATACCTACTATATATGGTAGCCATAACAGCACCTTTTAATTCAGTTTATAAGGAGAGCTGTTTATTGACATTTCAAACAAAATCCAGGTGGCTCTCCAACATGGTTTGATCTAGAAAAGGTTTTAATTCCTGAGGGAAAAACTTGGCGATTGGGTATAGGAATATCATAGGTATCATAAAGATCGTGGACAATAGAAATGAAGGAACTGTGAGTTTTTAACCTTTCGTTTGCTGGTCTGTAATAATTTTAAAAGCTATTTTTTCTTCGTAAGATTTTTTTCAACGAGGTTTATGGCCCCTCTTTGGGACCTTTCACTTAACGGTTCTATTTCAGTCTGAAATTCTATAGCAACTATGGGGGTTGACCAGTGACTCCCCTACTGATCCATCGCAACTTGTTGTTTTGAAATAGGTCAAGCTTGTTTTTAACAGAGGCAGTAATTAAAGCCTCGTTTCCGTATTCAACAACAGGATGAACATAACTTTTATAGGCTGCACATAAGATATCTTGAGTTGAGCCCCAAGTGACACCAGCTAAACGTTTCAATAGTCTTGATCTGGCATATCCTTTACCAACGGCTAAATCAACATGTTTCGTCCAATTTAATTTTGGGTCTAAGTGTATACCCAAGTAGACAGTATCAAAAGTTCTATTCAGGTCTTTGTCATTAAACTGAGGTTGGATGTCGTGATGGTTTGTACTTAGGAGAAACAACTGAAAGGTGGTTTTATCAGTATTTACGACCATATTATTATCATCAGTCCAGGTGTTAAGAACATTTAAGGTCTGTTGTAGAACTCTTTCCAGGCCAGCAAAGTTAGATCCTATAGCACTCATTACCATATCATCAGCATATAGTAAAACAATTCACGCCTGGGTCAGAACTGGAAATAGTGTCTATTAAATCATTGATCATTATATTGAAAAGAATCGGGCTCAGAGCAGTTCCTTGTGGTAAACCCTGTTTGGTTTGACTATAACTTGACACAGCATAACCATACTTAACATTTATAAAGAGTTGGTCAAGAAAACATTTAAGGCATTAAACAAGTAGCCTGAAATTCCACAGGAAATCAGCTTCCTAAGCAGTCCAGCTCTCCAGATCCTATCAAATGCATTTTGAAAGTCCACAAATACTACAAGGTACTTTGCCTTTCTTGAAAGCCATCTTTTACGTCTTTTGGGACAAGCGTACAATTTGTTCAACTGCGTATCTACACTCACGTTTGTGAAAATTTCAACACCATGAAGGACTTACGCGAGTGAGCTGAAATTTTCAGGAAATGCAAAGTAGCGCATGATATGCAAATGATTAGAATTGCAAATCTGTAGCGCATGCGTATGCTGAGCAGCGCCCTCTGAACGGCTGATGGATCCGAATAAATAGACGGCTGTAGCGAGGCGTGTATGGTTATCGGTGGTTATCTGCTAGTGGTAAACGTTAACTCAATCTGTACTTATGCCTCGTCGACGAAAGAGAGCGAGATTTGAACAACTTACAGAGTTTGAACGAGGGAGAATCATCGGCCTTCGTGAAGCTGGATTGTCGTATCGTGCAGTAGCCTCTCGTGTGCAGCGTAACAGCAGCACAGTGATGCGCGTTTGGAAGCAGTGGACGGACGAGTGTCGGACAACTCGGAAATCCGGGAGTGGACCCCGAAATGTGACGTCAGCTCGCGATGATAGACACCTGGTCCGCATGGCGCGGACGGACCGTACAGCTTCCTCTAGACAATTGGCAGCACTGTGGTCAATAGCTACAGGTGTTTCATTGTGTGCTTCATCAATTCGTAGACGTCTGCTGCAGTGTGGACTGCGCGCACGGACTCCTTTATACAGGATCCCCCTAACGCACGACCATCGCCGCCTGCGGCTACAATGGGCCAATCAGCATAGAGACTGGCGTGCTGATTGGCAGCATGTCGTGTTTTCTGACGAATCCCGCTTTAATTTGTGGTACCATGATGGCCGCATTCGTGTCAGACGCTATGCCGGTGAACGCCACCTTCCGGAGTGCATTATCGAACGCCACAGTGGACGAACACCCGGAGTTATGGTCTGGGGCGCCATAGCATATCATAGACGATCTCAATTGCTACGAATTGTGGGCAATCTGAACAGCAACCGGTATATCCGTGAAGTTCTACAGCCCGAAGCTGTTCCCTTCCTTCAAAGCTTGCCAGGCGCTGTATTTCAACAGGACAATGCCCGCCCTCATACTGCTCGGATTGTTAAATCCTTCTTTGCAGCGCAGCAGGTACAGCTTCTTCCTTGGCCTGCGTGTTCCCCGGATATGTCGCCAATTGAACATGTGTGGGATGTCATTGGTCGGCGTCTTGCTCGTGATCCTCGTCCTGTTGCGTCTGCAGACGAACTTTGGGTACGCGTACAAACGATATGGAATGCTCTTCCTCAGTCAGACATTCAAACTTTGTTTGACTCCATGCCACGTCGTGTAGCAGCACTTATTGCGGCGCGTGGTGGCCACACAAAATACTGATTCAGATCTCTTGTTCTTGTTTGTTTGCTTTGAACATTTAATCATTTATTTGTACCACTACCACTCAACTGTGTATTAAATTGCATTCAATTATGACGATTCCTTCTTGGTGTTGCAATTTTCACAAACGTGAGTGTATGTCTACGGAAAAAAGCATGTTTTTCAGATATTAAACCAATTTTGTCTAGTACAAACTTTAACCTGTTGGTAATCAATCTCTCAATCAATTTACACAGTACGCTTGTAAGAGAAATTGGGCAGTATTCATCCTGTTTGTTAGGTTTGAGAATTAGTATTATCACGGTCTTTCTCCAAGCACTTGGCAAGCCATTTCTCCAAGTTGGTTAATGAGTGCTAACAAAGTTATTTCTTCAGAATCTCCCAAATATACAAGGAACTCGGGTAGAATTTCATCCGGGCCTGCACTTTTACTTTTAACCAAGGCATCAAGGCCTTTTTTTAATTCCGCAATTCAGAAATCAGCATAAAAAAGTTGCTTAAAAGCTGGAGAATTGTTGTCCTGAGATCGTTTCAGTTCACTTTTTTTTATTATTATTTTAATAGTAGACCTGTAATTGCTTACCCTAGCATAATGCCCACAAAAAGCGTTTGAAATATCTTTATTAGTAATAAGCTCTTTAAAACCTTTTTAATACGTTCATTTCTTCTGATGTTTTGATTGTTTATCTGGAACAAAATTTATGAGCCTTTATGCCATCCCTTCTAAAGTCCAGTTTTTCTAGAAAGTTCTTATACGAGGAATGCTTTGCTTCAATTATTGATCTTTCTAAGATAGATTGTGTCTTACGCAAAGCTATACAGTCCATTCTAAGACCGGTATTTCGAGCCTTCTCACGAGCCTTATTTCGGTCTTCACAAAGATTCTGCAATTTGTCATTCCAAAAAGGGGTATATTTCTTTTCTTGTCCTCTTTGGAAACATAGAGAAGCACACTTTAGAATAGCATGGGTAAAGAGTTTTGAAAAGTGTTCAAGATTTGGGGAAACCAAGAAGTTGGTTATAAATTTACCAGTGAGGCCTTGAAGTTAGTTGTTGTTGAACCAATTTGCCTTTTTAAGGTTCCAGAAAAGGTGATGAAGCTCCCTGTAAGGTGATTTATATCTCTCAATACTGGATAGTAATGTTTTATGTCCAGCACCACCGAGACTATCAATTAACTCATGCTGTATTTTACATGGCAGAGTTGGGTGGCCTAGTAATAACTCAGGATGAGAGAGACTTCCCTTGTAAGAGAGGAAAGTTGGAGAATTTCCTTCATTCTTAATAAAATCAATGGGGTTTGAGTATTCCACTACTTCCACTACTCAACCACTATTATTTGTTGTCGAATAACCCCAGCAAGTTGAGAGGGGGTTGAAGTCTCCAAGTATAAGTGAATTTCTATCCCAATCGAGTATTATTTTTTCAAAATCGGGTTTATTATTTGGAGGATTGTACAAGAAGAGGATCTTCTATATCCATACATATATTTTCAGGAATTCTAATTTATCTTTAGTAGTCATCCGGCGGAAGGCAATTAACTTTACCGTTAAATAAAGTTTTACAAAAACAATAATGCCAGAAGCAATTTGTCTTGATCGCTTTAACACAAATTTCTGACATCCATGAATATTAAAACATATTTCATTGTCTGCAGCGGCTCCACTCTCAACAATGCCCATTACATCAAAATCACGATTAGAAATAATAGTCTTCAATTCAGTAAATGTGTCATGAGTTAAACCGCCAGCGTTCCTTAAAGAAACCTTGAAAGCTGGTTTAGTTCTAGTCTTATGTGATTTCCAAAATGCCACTAGTAGAAACCAAGAAGTTATATTCTTTGGCTTACGAAATGCTTTATAGTTCATCCAGTGTTCTCAGGTAAGGTTGACCACTAATATAGAGTTATAAGTCTTCCACAGATAGGTTTCACAAAGCGTTATGCTGTGTGTTAGCGTGTATGCTGCATCTACGAATAGATGTCTTTTTACGTACAGTTGTTTGCAATGCACAAATTGGATTACAGTCATTATCATTATTTATGTGAATATATAAATTTACTTATCCATCAAGAATTTCTAAACCAATTGCTAAACCAATCTAATTGCTTCCGTTTTATCCGTCAGAGCGTGAAGAGCAAGTATAAGATAGAGTTTTCGAAGAAAACATCACGGTAGGAAAAATATTAAGTAAATATTGAGAGGAAATGCAAGATGACAGTATGATTGTCAGTTAACAATATAATGAAACCGGAAATTGAGCCAACAAATTTCCAGAGGAACAATTGAAAAAAATTTCAATTTTAAAGAAAAAAGACAAAGCAGATTACAGTGCAATAGAATTTATAACAGAGTTATTCAAAAAAACATTCACTAAGTGAAAATATAAATATGATGAAAAGAGATGAAAGAGAATAGCGCGACTTCAGATTATTAATACACGAAATATATTATTCAAATGCTTACAGTTTTTGTTTTCCAAATAAAATGATTGGTTAATCATCACAAATTATGCAATATATTCTACAGAAACCTTCTCTAAAAATACAGTTTTCAAAGTGACTCCATTTGGGAGCCCACAAATCCTAACTTTAGGGGGCACAGAAATTACTTAATCCAGTTTTGTTGGAACCAAATGAATATCAAATTTTTAACTTCAGCCAAAATAAATGGAATAAATATCTATTCATGTAACTTTTAGAACTGCCACGCATTGCCAAAGCTCTTTTCCAAAGTACATTTCCTATCAGTTCTACCATTACTTTAATGCATTTGAAAAAGCTCCTTTTATTTTTGTTTTTTCCACTAAAGCAGCATTAAAACATGTGCTTTCTGAAAGAATAATTCGTTATTAAAATTAAACAAATTAAAATTTAATGGTTATCTGTCATTTGCCTAATAATTGCTTAACTGTCGTTAATTTGAGGAGGTTTCACACAAATTTATACAGTGCGTATACAGAATTATTAAGATTGTATTAAATCGAAAAACTGAAGAAAAAAAGCATTCTTCCTTCCTAGCCCACAATATACAGTTCTGGAAAATCTATGTTTGGCGAGTTCGACAAGCATCGAGTTACAATACTTGACGAGTTCACAGAGCTGAATTATTCCTTTGAAGAACTCATCCTTCGTTAAAATCTCTCGTTAACAACTTTTGAATCGCTGCAATACTCTTAAAATAATGACCTTTTAGGACCAACTTTAGTGAAGCGAAAGTAAGTTGCAAAGGCCAAATCCACAGCATAAATAAGGAGGTTAGTTGAGAATTTTAACACTTTCCTTCGCTAGAAGCTGATAACGCTGAAACTGTGTGACGGCGTATAGTTGCGCAGTAGAAATCGGATATTAGGTAGAGCGATTTCAGATCGAACGCACTGAATTCTATTCAGAAGTCATTACATTTATAAAATGCATTACATTTATAAAATATGCAGTTCAAAGTCTCTCTTTCAAAAATACATTCCTTGTGAAATATCCTGTTGCAATTTAAAAAATCTGATGTGTACACCACATGACTTCCTCGTACGGAATATTAAATTATACGCATTTTGCCTTTCATTTAAACTTATTCAATTGAATTACATCTACTTCGTGGATAGGGCATAAAATACAGTAGAATAAATAAATGCACTCTTTAAAATTCACTATATTTGTTTACCATAGAAACACTCTGGCGCTAGATTGATTCACTTAACAGCATTACATCTCATTCATTTTATAACTCAGAATGCACAAAAATTATCTATATCATCTGAAGAATTATATAATCCTTGCCACATGTTCTATTTAAATACTGTGATAAATGTAAAACGATGTATAAAGGAAATTAAACAAACAAACAAAAAGAAAAGAAAAGAAAAACAGTTTTTCACAGACGATTCAGTATTTCTCATCAATTAATTCAGTTCTCAATTCGCGACAAGGCAAAAATACATGAAAACTCAAAATATTATTATATTTAATTATTTATTTATATTAAAAATATATCTCTATATTAAACATTACGAAGTAAATCTTAAACACTTAACTTCCTTGAATAAATAGCAGAATGGATTAAGCATGATTTAATCTTAATTGTAAAAGAAGGCGTTATCTTTGTTGTTGCGAAGCTTAGTTTCTCTATATTGGCAACAAATCCACTATTCTGCTAAGTTTCAAATGTAAAAAAAATATGACTGCTATGGCCCAAAAAAATTAGGCTTAGCCGCATTTAAACAACTTTTAAATTGTTGATAATTCTACAACTATAACGTGCAGGTTAACTAAAGGCATAAAAACTTAACCGGAAGTTAAGAACAACATAACTCAATCATTTTAAAAGCAAAAAGCGCACAATTTACATACATATAAGAATAAAGAAACGGAACTCACTGATCCGAGTAACAGAGTGGATATATATATAATTTTGGTGCTGCCGATTGCAACCAAAATAAAAGGTGCACATCTACATGCTATAGCAGTCTTATATACAAAATTCCAAAGTTGAGGCTACTCGGTTTTGAATTATGCTAGATATATATATATAAATACATACGTACGTACGCACAAACGCGACGAAAAGGTCTCACCAGAATCCATTTTAAATCAGTTTTATAATTTTTTTGGGGAAAAAGAGTCCTTTATTCTGTCCTTACGTACGGATGTTAGGGAAAAACATCGTTAAATTGCATTCGATAGCGGTCAAACTGGATATTTTCGTTGAAATATGATACCCGAAATCTTTCGTGATTACAGTACTTCCTTTTTACTTCGTACAAGGAAGTAAAAAAGGTCACAAGCATGGTCTTTACTAGAGATTTCTGAAATCGAAGTTTCTGTAGCTGCGGTGAAGTTTTTCCAACCCAAGTAGCTGATTACCTTTTTGTCTCAGAATCGTAAAAAAAGCACTAAGTTTTATCTTCAATTCCACTTTGATTAAATCAAGATTACTATCCGCTGCTTAAATCCAATCCTAATACTCAGAAATTCAGTCTTCTTTTTGTTTTGCTTTTCTTTGTTTTGCTTTCGATGTGTGAAAAATGCATACAATGTAGAAAAGAAACGGGAATTCTTATTTTTTCTTTTTTAAGATTTTTTACTGTAATTTTATGGATTGCGTCTTCAGTGACGCTAAGCTCATCAGCTGTTATTCGAAGACACAGATGACGGTTTATCAGGAATAGCTATCGATTTTATTTTCTATGTTCACATGTGTTCGAGACTGCGAAGGGTGATCGCTCTTAGAATCTACTTCTTCAAGTTCATCCTGAGACAGTCCATCCTATTGATATCTTGTTAATGATTTATCCCCGTATGATTTACATAGCATTTCATTAATGTCTCCATTGATATTTTTCCCGCTACATAGTAGAACGTTATTAGTTAGTCTTACTCAGCTTTCGAATTCATGACAGCAGATGCTTACGGCAAGTAATTAACTGCATAAAAAAGTTTGTCCGAAAGCAAACAATATCTTATGATGCTGAGATGTCATACTAATTCTATCTATTAACATTTGGCAAAATTGCTAATTTTTTAAATTACTCCTAAAGCTTTATAGGCGCGCTATGTATTGTAAATCTGCATAAAATTTTGATTATATTTATTTTGCATAACGGTTGAATCCTGCAAAGAAATTTTCAAGGAAGAGAGAATTAGGAACTTTCTAAATAGAAAGAATTAGGGGAAATATTTAATAGAAAGAGCTTTCCGAAAGCAATACGATAATTATACTATCAGCCCAAAGGGGCTTTGTCCCTGAAGGACTATTGTTTTCGTTCCGCGATTTTGCGTTGGAAACATTAAAAGTCTGAATCACTTTTCAAACCATTGCCACAAAATATTGCAGCCCTGTATTATATACTCACTTCCAAAAGTTAATCACGAAGATGTAAAATGCAAAAAATTAACAAATACTGCTTTGATTGACACAAAATTCGGCAGGAAAGTAGCATATACATTTATGCATAAAACAAAATTAATAATTATATACAGAAATGAAAACAATGTTAAATTTTTGTAAGTTATCAGATAATGACATACTGGAGACTTAAACAGAATTATGAATAAAGTGAAAATAAACAGCATAAAATGGGAAAAAAATGACATTAGTAGTATATGTGATCCCCCCTTATCTGTATACAAAGTTTACACCTTGTGACCGTGCTTTCAATTAGGTGGTCAACCACCGCAGAATTAAGTAATCGCCATTCTTCTTGTAGAGCAGTTTCCAGCTCAATAAGAGTGGCTGGAGGTGGGAAACGTGAAAATACAGCACTGTCAAGAGCATCCCAAGGATTTTCAATGGGATTAAGGTCGGGCGAATATGCTGGCCACGCCATACGCGCAATCCCTTCACTCTCCAAGTAGTCATCGACGATGTCAGCTCTATGGGGCCTTACGTTATTGTCCATTAAAACAAAAGCAGGGGCAAACTGCTGCAGCGTACAATCTCACAATGGGTTCTAGGACTTCATCTTGATACGGACAGCCGTCAAAGAACCACGTTTGAAAATGTGCAGGTCGGTGCGATATCCTAATGAAATCCCTGCCTGGACCATAATGCTTCCGCCTCGGAATACGTGATGTTCGGTGATGTTTTGGGACTGATTGCGTGTTCGTTGTTCCCGCCATATCCTTATACGCTTGTCATCTGGCTCCAGAGCAAATCTTGACTCATCAGTAAACATGACATTGCCCCAGTCAGACACATTCCAATTGACATGTTTCCGGCACCACTGTAATCGTGCCCCTCTTGATTGGAGGGATAGAGGAACACAAACTCGAGGTACCCGGTCGTACAACCCACTCATATGTAATCTTCCGCGTACAGTAGCTGCAGATATCGCCTTACCAATGGCCTCTGTAACCATAGATGTCACACGTGTGGAGGTCGCTCTGCGATTTCGCTCGGCTACAATAGCAATATATCGATCTTCCGCGGGGGGTTGTAACCCTTGGGCGACCGGCTACGGGCTTTCGAACAACTGTCTGTGTGGTTTGGAATTGTTTTTATACGTGAAATTACAGAATGATGAACGCCGAAGAAAAGAGCAACATTTGTGATCGACTTACATTGCTTGTTGTTGTTGTTGCTGATGCTTACTTGTCTGACGTATAGTCAGCCCAAGTCTACGAAACTCCTCGCGCCAAGGAGCGCAAGATTACGCCTCTTGTTGGCATCAGCCTTGAGCACTTTACAGATCCCAGTACGATTTAGATCAGTTCCGCCCCCAATTTTGATAAAGAGCATCCCGGGAAGGACGGGTCCGAGGGTTCCTATCCCCTCTTTTCCTACCATTATCCTCTGGAGAGGACTTTCGGCTGGCTACATATTTAGAGTGCCCCCATAATGCACGGACACTATACATTTACAAACATCTATGCCTTCTCCAGGATTCGAACCCCGGCCCTTCGGCACGGCAGTCAGCGACGTTAAGAACTGTACCGGTTGGACTGCACCTACATTACTTTACATAGCATTAGAAAGATAAGTAAAAGCTTTCACCAAAACGCCAGTTATACGAATGACATCTTTAGAAACCACCATAAAGAAATAAAATTCGTTATAACTACAGAAATGTGAAAGTAATGGTAATTCTCGAATATGATTGTGATGGTTCCTAAAACAGACCGTAATTTGAGAGCAGACAATTTCACAGTTCACTTCCGGAATACGATCTGCGACTAGCACTGAAAATAAAATGGCAATATTTTCTGAAGGATCCAGCCATCCTTTTCCAGGAAAAATGTTCGAAAGCATGCACCACGAGTTACATCTAGCATACTCTAAGTCCCAATTACCTTCCATTTCTTCCTAAGATGCAGGAAAGATTTTGGGAATTCGCTTTAGAAATTTTTTCACAGATTCTTGTTGGTATAAATCCAGGTACTTTTGCATAATGAAACTCAAAAGCGTAAAAAAACGAACGTGCGCCAAGATATATATCAGCGAGAGACAGCGAAGGCGAGAGATAGCATTCGATTCTCACCTTAGCTACTAATACCTGGCCCAAAGGTCTAATTAAGTTAGTGCTTTCTCTTTTCAGGTAGTGTGTCAAAGTACTCCTTTTTATTGCCTAAATAGGTAAGCTTGATGATATGTAGGACTGCTGATGATTCTATGTAAGTTATTCTTTTCAATATTTCAATTTTTAATGTCTATGAAGATTGTTACTTTAATTTGTGTTCTATCTAAGTTAAGCAAAATTCTCATACTTGTTAAATAAAGATTTCGTAGTTATTTTGACTTATGATTCTTTGATGAAAACTGCGCTAATTATAAGAAACGAACTCGATACGCCTTACGTGCTAATGCACAATACAACAATTCTTCAAGCAGTAGACTGCCCTATTCGAACTATCGGCACAAATAATTTACATTAGTGGGCACTGTCAAGGCGTCTTGTGTCTATTACAGCATTTGTCAAGGAGCTGTGCTCAACTCTGGTGACTACAGCGAAAGACAATAAAACTCTGATACATGTATCCATTCTGCATGTGTACTAAATAAGTCATAGTCATAATTAAAACTTAAAACTTTGTATATTAAAAAAAAACTATTAAGAATAATTGCCGTGCCAGCCGAGATTCGAACCCGTTGGTACGGCAGTCAACGAAGCTAACCACTGTACCAGTTGGGCGGCTATGAATGGAGCTAATTAATTTAGAGTGTGATATGAATCTTATCGAAGAATTTGAAGGTAAAAATTTTATTAACTTCTATTCGTACTAGTAAAAATATAAATACGCTCAGTTATGAATTTCTGCACTAAGTATAATGGCTTTGTTTGAGAATGCATTTATATGTGAACAACTCATTTTCGAAGTTGAAAATCAATACGAAAAGAACTTGATTGACTGAAGCACATCCATGATGAACATATTTTCTAGAAATTTCTCTCCGAGGCTACAAACTTTCTCAGAATCATTTAGCTGTAAGTAAGAGGAAGAGGCCTTGGTAAAAGTTTACAACTGGATGCTCCTTGTTTTTTTTTTTTGGCGATTCTTTTTTAACGGAAGATCGGCGCCAGGAAGGTACAATTTCAAGATGGCCGCTACACAAAACCAAAATAAGAAGTTGAAGAATTACACATCCTCGGTGTCCATGTACACATCGATCTATTTTCACTTCAAACAACATCAGAATTGCACAAACACGACACTGCCTTGACTTTGTCCATGTGCACATCGATCTAGTTTCAATTAAAAAACATCAGAAGAATAATGACATCATGTATGGTTAAAACAAAGTTACTCATCGCCAAAATTGAACAAAATTTATCGCCCATCAAAGGGGCACCCAATTCTACACTAGAGCCGAGACTTTTAGTAAGACGAAGCGACGTGGTTGTCATTATTTATTCTCACGTTTTGCCCTACATGGAAAATTTTCTCTGAAAAATTTTAAAAATTTCATATTTTTAAGAGAGTTTAAAGTAAATTATTTAATGATTAATGTAACATATTTAGAATTATTTGAAATAAATATCACTCTTAAAATGTAATACATAGCTATCAATATATCTGAATTATAAAGTCTAACGAACAAAAATGTTTTGCAGGTAACGAACTTCAGATTTCAGATAAATTAAGTATAAATTTGAATTTTTCTTTAGATATTATTGTTATTTGTGCATGTTTTGATAAATGCTTAATAAAAGAAATTTAATATTTATTCAAGATATTTTTTTATTTTTTTTATACAAATTTTTCAAAAAAGTAAAATATATATATATATACATATCCTAATCTGTCAACTGTTTTTAAGTTGAGTATCCGACCTGCATGCAATATGAGTTCGAGACAACTTTAACTATTTAATATTTTATGTAGCAAAAAAAGATATTATCTTTATTATGTGCGGCTTAAGTGTCTGTTTGTCGCCGATAGTTTATTGGTTCCTTGCGTAACAGTAATTACCAGATATTTATTTATTTAATATTAAATGCACTCGTTCTTTTATTTTTACAATTTATAGCATCATTTGAAGAACATACTGTTACGGATTTCGTATTTATTTAGCTATTTATTTAGATTGCTTTATTTTCCCATGCAACGCAGACGATTTTTGAAGAGAAAGCTACGTCGGAAAACTAAAAATAAAAGAGCGCGTGCATTTAATATTAACTTCTTTATTATTTGCGGCTTATTAAAAATGATGGAAAGATCTACATAAGAAATGTTGCTTCTTTGAAAAAGAGATCTTTGACATGTGAGTTAACATTTTATTATTTAAATCACCTTTATTTATTGAGATCGCTGCGGCTCTTAAAAAATGTACCGCCAGTGGTTTCCTTCATTGTACTCTACCTTAAGCAATTAAGCATGTAGAAGGGGGAAACCCCGTGGGGCAGTAAGCAACGGGGCGACCCCGCCGCCTGCCCTGGGTAATTCAGTTTGAATTAGCAGACACCTTTGAACAAATCATTTTAATTACAATTCATAATATCTAGAACAGCTGTCATTTCGTATGACCGCCAGGTTTTTCTAGTTTTTAATAAGAAGGGAATGAAATTATTGCTCTGATTTCCTGATGGTTCGTATTATAGCGACGATCAAATAATAAAATACGAATCCTTACAGTTTAACAGGAATAGTAAAATATTCCTTGAGGTGAAACAGATATATGGTGTTTCTCCTACCTTCTTCGCACACCTTCGTGGTGTAGTGGTCACCACGCTCGACGCGTAGCCCCGAGGTTCGATTCACGGTGAAGGCGTTGCTCATTTTTCATGTCTCTTGCTTTGAAATAACCTAATGTCTCTACACAGATTTAATTTTTTATTACACACACCTACGAGTAGATATTTCTTTTTATCAAAAGTTAAGTTAGGTCGATCCGGACATTGATGATGTAAACCACAGTTTATTATTTACTTATTTATTTATTATTTTTTAAAACAAGGCGAAATTTAACTTTAGACTAATTTTGCTTTTATTATATTTAAACGAATTCCGAACGTTTTGAGCAGAGTGTTGAAACAGAAGGATCTAGCTCGAACAAACAGAAGGACTCTTCAAAAGTTTTCCAATGAAACCATGTATTAATCTAAAGGTGAATACTGTCTCATTTTAAAGCTCGGTGCCTATGTTTTTCTCTTGTTATTAACACTGCCCTTTACAGTGAAGCAACAATTCTATCAAAAAGCAAAACACATAAATATTTGTGCATGATCCCTTTTGCGGGATGTTTTCTTTTTGTGGTTGTTGGATAATTTTCAGAACCAATGTTTTCCCGACATGTGATATTGCGTGCCTGGGCAGCTGCACGAGACACGGTGAATCCGCCCAAATTCATCCTTTTAGTTCTTTTTTTCTTTGTGCCCTGTTACCTTCTTCGAACAGATGCAGGACAATTTTTCTAATGGCGTGCAATTTCTAGCGATTACCCTCACCGAAGTTGCTCAAATTGCGTCTGTCAGAAATGAAGTGCATTTTCTTAAGAAAATTACCTCACTGCCAAAGAAATGAAGATTATTACCCAAATTAATGTTTATCCGAAACTCAGCATGGAAACATTTTGCGGAAAATACCATTAGCAACTTATTTCCTTTATTGAAACTACTAAAATCTAAGAAAAGGAGTAACTAGTGCAGTGATCTTCAAACTACGTTCCATGGAATTTTCAAGTTTCAAGCAAATAGTATATCAAAGAGTTCCGTAAGTTAGAACTCAAAAGCATTTTCGAATAACACTTAAAGAGCAAAGTTAACCATCTAAAATAGTTAATTAAATAAAAGTTTTCGTCTTCATTTCTGACTGGATTGTTCGAATAGAAAGGCATTCATCTGTTAGAAAGAAGAAGATGCCTTTGCGGAGGACTTTCTAAATGAAACCGCCTGGCATTCATGTTACACATGGGGAAAATTACGAATGCCCCATGCAGCCAGCCCTTTCGCCAAGATTTGAACCCGGATCAAGATGCTATAAATCTGACAAATTCATCTCTATGTACTAATGTACATATGCGTACACTCTCATTTTATTATTACATCGTACAAATATGCCTTTTTATAGATATGCGTGCATGAAACGCTCAGGCCTTTAAATCTGCTTATATATATAATATGTATTATTAACCAAAAGGGGCAATTTGCCCAGAAGGGCTGTTAATTTCGTTTTGGCATTTTGCTTTGGTTCACTATAAACGGAGTTTCACTTTTCAAATTGTTGCCACCAAATATTAGAGCCCTGCATTATATTTCAAGATTTTTTTTTCCAATGGCGAGCCCTTAGCCGACTTCGGCTTTTCCACTACTAAGGCCAGAAGAGGTGGTCACTTTATTATGGAGGCACCTAATAGGTGGGCCACTTTTGCCTCCTATGAAGGGACGGACAGTTACAACCGTGCCTGGATTCGGACCCAGGCCCTTTGGTATCGTAGCCGGCTTCCCTAACCACTATACCGTCTGAGCGACATATTTAAAGAAATTAAATAATGAAGAATCTGCATAAATGTATGCATGTTTCTCACATTGTGAAAAGACATCTAAAGACATCTATACCTAGAGACATCTAATTTTGAATAACGTAGTCCTCCACTCAAATATGGGCATCCGGAAGCCCAAATTTGGAATTTGTTTTATTATCTATTTCATATTTTGTAAAACTTTAACGAATTTTTGATGAACGAGCTCAACGGTTTCACAAAGCAACGGCAACACTGTACGGAAAAAACATTTTTATCTCCATCGCACGAGACTGTGTATCGGAAATTTTAAAGCTATGCTCTTTTAAAATTATTTTGGAATATTGCTGTTGAATTGAATTTTACGGTTTAAGTGCGTTGTCCGAACATTAAGTGTCCGAACAAATGCATCAGATTTAAAGATGGTGAAGCCAAACTCTATTATTTCCTTTGCCTTTCTTCTTTAATAAGCTGAAGTTATAAAAAGAATATTATTTCCATCTTTAATGCGTGCAATAATAATCAAACTCTGATAATAAGATGTAATCTAACTCGCTTTTTTAAATACGTTTATAAGCATATTAGCTTTTACCCGAGGCTTCGCTTGCTTTGATGTCATTAAATAAGTTTCAAAGACTATTGAAAATAAAATAAAATAAAATAATTTGGTTTTTTTTATTGCCTGACCAGGATAATCAGGATAAAATTTTAGTTAATGTTAGTTATTTTTTAAGTTAAAAATACACTCCGCGTAAAATTTCAGTAAATACTGTCCTTCTATAATACCTATAGGACGCGGATGTTTTGTATTTAAGCGGAGTGTATTGCCACGAAATCTAGTAAAACTGCTACGTATATTTTCTAATGGCTGAAAACATGTTTGTGAAAGAAGAGCCAAAAGCCGGAAATCCTGAAGGATTTTAAACAATAAATTAAATTAAACAAATAAAAATTAATAAACGCTTAATTGATAAATGTTACTATTTCACGCCTTAATTACTTAATCGATCATCATGAAATTTTCAAGAAATATTTTTGATATTTTAGAAAAGGTTATCGGCTATAAAATGTTTGCGTGGTTTAAGCCACGCACCTGCGCGCGCAGACAAACTTTTACATCTTTTAACTTATCGTTATGAAACTTTCAACATTTAATGTTCATACAACGACAATCATTTTAAGCTATAAAACCTATTATATACTTTAAGTTTCAACAGATAAGTTACATTTTATAGCCTTTTCTAATATATCAAAAATATTTCTTGAAAATTTCATGATGATCGGTTAAGTAATTAAGGCGTGAAAGCGTAACAAACAAACACACAAATAAACTCACATTTGCATTTATAATATTAGTTAGGCTTAGCTACAACACTGGTCGTTTGGGAGAAAGAAGAAACAACTTGCCAAGAGTCTCCGCAATTAAAAATTTCAGTTGGTCGATTTTTTTCCCTGGTAATATTTATTTAATCTTATCGAAATTGAATTGAATTCCACTGTATCTTAATTACAATTGCAAGGTTCGACAACATGCGAAACAAGCTAAATCGATCATCATCATCAGTTACGAGACCGGAAAGAAAATATCTAGTATTTACTTTGGTTTTAACGTTTGATCACTAACCCGCTGATAATGAGTGGTAATATTACAGAAAATGAATCTGGTTAGGTATGAGGATATACATTTTGTGTTAATGATAAGTACTAAGAAAGAAAAAAAGAATTTCATAATTAATAGTCGCAAATTCTAGGAAGAATTCCAGATTTCATAGAGTTAATAATCGCGATTATTAACCTATAAAGATTCAAAGGAGAAATAGCATTGAAGAAATATTTAAAGAATAAAATATAGGAAAATGAATTCATATCAATATCTTCATCTGTTTTATTGAAAGAGAAATATTAACGAAAGTAAGAAAAGAAAACTCGCTATCTTACATTTTCTTCCATCTTAATCGCTATCTAAAATAAACTTTTTTCTACGCAATATGAAACGAGCGATCATATTACTGAAACTGATTTTTTTTTAAAAAGAAATATTTTCTAATAGTGACATGTAACATGCAAGCTGAAATGGTTAATAAAAAGTCAAACTCTATCGCACATGTGTGAGCAAAACATCCTTTTAAGCTACTACCGGCTTTCTCGGCAAGCTGCCTAAAATAGCTGCCATAAAAAAAGAAAAAATATATACAGTTTTTCAGCAGTCCAGTTAGTGTAGCTCATTCGGTCCAACTAGTGTAATTTCATAAAAAGTAATTAATGCTTTTAATAATAAACCAAAAGTACTGCTTTTCATTACATTAATCAGTAGTCCCAGCTCAACGATTCTAGACTTTAGAAGCAACAGAAATTATGCAATGAGCTGTAATGAAGTGGTCTCAAACTCACGTTGCACGCGGGCTAAATGCACGATCAGAAAGTAGCCAGATTTTATATTACGCCCAAACGGCCCTTTTTTTCATTTACACTTATACGTTTCAAGAGCATTTGGGCTAACGCCATATTGTGCTAAAATATTTAAAAACAGCATATCTTTACAACTTTCGATAGACAATCCCGCGCGCTGGAGATAAAAATGTTTTATTCCTTATAGTGTTGCCACTACTCACTTCGAAATTGTTGAGTTTGTTAATCAGAAGTTTATTCTAGTTTTACAAAACATAGAAATAGACAATGAAAGAAATTCCAAATGCTGGCTTCCAGAAAAATTCCAAATGCGGGTGGAGGACTATGTTATTCAAAATTTGATGACTTTAGGTGCCGTTGATTTTCACAATGCTAAAAACATACCTACATTCATGTACTTTCTTTATTATTCAGTTTCATACAATTTCATACAATATTCAGTTTCATCAATACAGGCCGATAATATTTGGTGGCAACAATTTAAAAAATGATTCGGGCATTTAAAGTGATTCGACGCAAAATGGCGTTTCGAGACTAACAGCCCCTCTGGGCTAACCCCCATTTGGACCAAAAGAAAAAGAAAAGAAAGAAAGAAAAGGAATTTTTTTTCTGTTAACAAAACAAAATTTGTCAATTAAATTTAAAAACTTTTTAGAGCATTTTTGTCAAAACATACATATAAAAACAACTCAAAGAAAAAATTCGAATTTAAACTTATTTTTTGCCTAATATCGAAAAGGTGACGTCAGCAAAAATTCCTTTTTGTCACAGGTTCTAATTCAAACGCATTGATAGCTAAATATTAAAATTTTCAGATTTACATTTATTCAATATAATATTATTCAATCATAATATATTGAAGTAACTACTAAGTAACTTACTTTTAACTTAAACTAAAAAGAAATGTCTGAAAACTTCCCAAGATGAACAAAACTTGAGAATAAATAATAAAACCTATTCTCTTTCTTTTAGCTTTTTATGACGCATACAAAAAAAGAATAACATTTATATATAATTATAAATGTCTTTGTTTCTTAGTACACTTTTCAGTTACAACACCTCATGACGTAACGATTTGCATAAAACTTGTAATCCTGGGGCAAAATTACTAGAAATTCTCTTCATCACAAACTGTAAACAACATTGTCAGTCTAAGTTTTTTTCGCAGACTTTATTAATTCCCGTCTACGAAAAAAATGGCATCATCAAACAGAGTAGATCATAGTGACGTTCGAGGGCACTTTACAGAAAATTATTGCTTTGGACTGATCGGTATTGATACTCCAAAGCATCGGTTAATTTTCCAGAAGAATAAGACAGTATTGTAAAAGAAGCCGGACTCTTGGAATTTGGGTTACTTAAGTCATAATTGCAGTTTCGTTTTCCCGTAAGGCTATGGTACCAAAAAAGGAGCGAATGGGGACAATTAATTTTATGCAAAGATCAGGTAACTTAAATTTGATGAGCTTATATATGAGACCCCCGTGCCATATCCTATCAAAAGCTTTTGCAATGGCAAGGAATAAGGCTCCGGTTGGGAATTTACAGTTGAACACATCAGCGATGTAATTGATGACACGTAGCAGCTGACTATTGATACTGTAAGAGGCCTAAGTCCAAGTTATTATTCAGATGTATAACAACTCGGAGGCATAATTTGGTTTAGAAGGTAAAATATATTTTTTCTTCAATCTTCGAAAGTTGACTGAAAAGACTAATAGGCTTATAGTTTAGTGGCAAAGTGGAATTTCGGTGAGGCTTCGAAAAATCAGCAATAATGGCATGTTTCCATATGCTTGGGAAACAGGAAGACTTGATGATGGAGTTCATAATTTTCTTGAAGCATGTGATTGCATTTACTGGAAGATGTTTCAGCTCTTTTGTTGAAACGCCATCAGAACCGGGAAACTTCTAATGCACTGGTTAAATAAATTAAAAGAATTTGTATATTTTATCGAATTGCATGAAAAGAACTGAACTGAAGGAAAAACCACTGCTTCTAGATAAAAATGCAAATCTTGTACGGCAAATACGTAAGCGTACACGTGTGTGTAGGCGGAGCTAGCAGAAAAACAAGCTTTATAAGAGCGTGGAGGGTAAGACGAATTCCGTTCTCTAGCACACCTCGGTGTTATCTTAATTTCTTGGTGTTATCTTGCAGCAATCGGTTAAATTCATATCGGAACAGTAAAAATGAGTAACCACCAACGTTTAGATGATGGAATGAGGTGGCGAATTGTGGGGAGACTAGAGGCAGGCCAATCGTAAGTTCAGATATGCAGAGAGTTTAATTTAACGCCCAGCGTCATGTGTAATCTATGGAAACAGTTCCAGGATACTGGATCCATCGAAAGAAAGCCTGGGCAAGGTCGTTCAGACACGACGGTCAGAGAAGATCGCTATTTGTCCATTTTAGCAAGGCGTAACAGAGGGGTTACAGCTTCTCAGCTCTCTCGGCACCTGTATGCAGCCACAGGAACCCGTGTAACAAGGGTTAATGTTTGAGACTGCACGAGAGAGGATTGTTTGCCAGAAGACCGGCTGCCTGCGTCCCGCTCACGTCTACAGAACGGAGAGTCCGATTAGCATGGTGCAAGCAGCATAGTGACTGAAGTACGGAGCAATGGGCGACCGTTCTGTTCACCGATGAGTCCCGTTTTAGCTTAAACACCGATTCTCGCCGTACTTTCATATGGAAAGAGCCAAGGACCCGCTACCTACCCGCCAATATGCTCGAAATCAATAATTTAGGGGGTGGCAGTATAATGGTCTGGGTAGGCATCATGTTGGATGGCCGTACACCTCTCCACGTCTTTGACAGAGGCTCTGTGACTGGTGTGAAATATAGGGATGTGGTCTTGGAGACCTATGTTCGCCTTTTCCGGGGTGCAGTGGGCCCCGAGTTTATCTCACAGGACGATAAGGCGAGGCCACATAGAGCTCTTCTGGTCGACGAATTTCTCGAGAGTGAGGATATTCGCCGGATGGATTGGCCAGTCAGGTCTCCAGACCTCAACCTTATAGAGAATGTCTGGGAGGCTCTGAGGAGGGTAGTTGCAACTCGCAACACCCATCCGAGAACCATCCAGGAACTGAAAACTGCATTGCTGAATGAGTGGAACCAGTTGCCACAAGCACTGATAAACTGCCTTATTTCCAGTATGACATCACGCTGCGAGGCCTGTATGGCTGTAAGAGGGAACTATATCCCCTATTAACTCAATTCTTTTTGTCTTCTGCAACCGCTGTTTCAGACCTTCAGACTCCCATGAGTGTTACACATGAACATGTGTGCCTATTATAACTATTGAATGTTTATTTTGTTTGTATTATATCAACCTATGTTCACACCAAATTTTAGTAAAATCTGTCCAGTAGTTCTGAAGATCGCGGATCAAATATGAAAATTCTCTTAATTTATTTCCCCTGTGTATATCAGTGCAAAGGTGGTTGCCATATCTTCATCCGAATAAACCATTTCATTCTTACCTTGAAGAGGCAGAATTCATTTAAAAAGTTTTTTTTTTTAATTTACGGGCTATGTTAAAAAGAGAATCGTCTTCAGCAGCGAGCGTATTGAGAAAATTACTCCAACGCTGAGTCTTTTGAAGTCACCAATACCTTTCTTGACATCCCGCTGTAGAGCGTTCAGATGTGCTTTTATTCTTTGTTCCCTTAATGATTGCCATAGTTTCCACGAGCTAATTTCTTGCTGAGTTAATGGTTTTGATAAATTTGTAGATTCAGACGTCCAAATCTTCCTTGTTGGTGATGTGGGGGTATCCTGGAAATGTTTCAGAAAGAATTCTTGAATAGCTGTTCCAGTTAGTAATTCCAATACTGCGATTGTACGAAATTTTCGATGCTAATTTGTTGCGAATGGGTTCATCGGAGGCGGGAGCTGGCATAAAGTTTGGCTTTACATAAGCGTCGAAGTGCAGTGAAACGTTATCTTGATAAGTCAGCGAACTTTTTCGCTCACCGTTTTCAGTCCTAGCTGATTGGAGAACTTCATTTCTCTCTCCAAGGTAAAATTCTGCTTGTAGCTGGCAAGACTTCATTTTATTCAAGAGGCCTGGGCGTTATTTTATTAACTTTTTTCCCTGTATGTCTCCAACTTTGGATCTTCATTTAGGATTCCGTACACATGGTTTCCCTACTGCGACTTCATTAAGGTGCTAATAATAGTACATAAAATTATGCTCTGAAACAAAGTAGCGAAAAGAAGTCAGTTTCAAACAGTCTGCTGCGACCAGTGTATTACCGAATATTTTAAATTACGATAAGTTACGAATTACGGATAAAATTTTAAAAAGAACTGCAGAAGCATCTACGTCTGGAAGTGAGAGTAATAATAATAATAAAAAAAGACATTACAGCGATGAATATCTTAAATATGATTTCATCAGGAAAAGAAAAAGGTGTAATTCTTTGAAAGAAAACTACTTTTACAATGAGCAAGACACTTTTCTATCAGCAACCACTACTAATGAAAATTTGTTACTAATAAGTTATCAAGTTACATATCGCGTTGTTTAAACTGGTAAGCCACATACAATTAATTGCTGAAGATTTTATTTTGGCAACAACTGCTGAAAGGTACAATAATGGTTGGTGAAAATGACGCTGCAAAGTTAAAAACAATACCTCTATTAAATAGTGAATCCAAGGAAAAATAATACCTCCATCCAAGGAAAAATAATTGATATGGCAAAAGATATTTCAATACAAATTGTTTAAATCTTAAGAAATGCACGTACTTCTGCCTAAAGATGGAAGAATCCATAAATACATCAAATAGTGCCAATTTCATAATATTCGTAATGTTATGAACTAAGTCGCGGCACCAGATGTTCCGTGCTAATTTGTCACGTCACCAAATGTTGTGGTACCAAATGTTAAATACTAACTGTTACAATAATTAGCCTACAATAATATCAAAAACCAAAATTCATTGCGTTGTGTATACTAACCCGAACAACCCCTAAGACCAAGCAGGAGTACTGGTGTTAAAAACATTCACACAAGTCATCATAAGAAAAACTCTGAATCAAATATATATATATAACCAAGGATATTTATTGCAGCATTAAAGGAAGACACTCAATCTTTCAACTTAAATTTCTAGATCTATGGTGTGTTCAGGTGACAACTATTTAAAATAATGCATTTAGAATTATAATATATATATTGTTAATTTCAAATATGCACCGAGATGAATTAATCAAAAATTTACACCGTAAAAATTAATATTAAATTTTCATATGCAGTTATCAAACTCTGCTGGCCAGCATAAAAATACACAGGAATTTAATGAATCACCGAGCATGGTGTCTTTACCAATATTGATAGAGATTACTTAGTTCAAGAAATTTCTTAATTTACTCAGGTAAAAATTACATACATAAATTTAGCAAATCCCTTAGGCAGTTAGAAAATATTACATATTCAAGTAGACCCGTTGGAGAAAAATGATTACATTTATTCCTACATTCAATTACACAATTAAAGGTAAAGTAGAATTTAAATTTTTAATCGTTCCTTAATTAGCAAAAGTTAAAGTTAATTCTCAACCAAAAATAGTAACAACTTAAAGTAAAAAGGTAAAATTTAGATAAGTTAACAAATTTAATATCCTGTCTTAATTCATTATATATAAATTTTAATTACATTCCAAGTTAAAGTTAAAAGTCCTAAATAGATTAATAGTGCAGCAGTTGCTTAAATACACAGCCTGGATTTAAGATCCAGCAGAAAAACCTTGACTAAAAGTTAAATAGAATTTAATTGGAAATTAAACACACATATAATTACTCCTTACATTAATAATTCATCACTGGAAAATTTACTTCAAATAATCAAATCTCTTAAAAAAATTTTAAATTACCATATTACTTAGGAAACATGTTCACGGAATTTAGGTAGCAAGCTGTACTAAATTTCAGGTGAAATTAACAATCAAAAGGTTGAACTCACTTGAAGGGAAGAATGGAAAACTTAATTAAGCATTAACTCATCTTATAGATTTTTTTCCCGGATGTCCGATCCATAACAGGTGTTGGACAAGGCTCTGCCGACGACCAATCCTTCGCAGATGTTGAACGAGGGAGTCCGGCTAGAAATCTGGACACTTGGATCAGACAATATGAAGATGGTAAAGTGCATTCGTGCAGCAAAACAAGAGCTCCTAAAGGTTCCTCCCTTTTCCGTCTAGTCTCATCCAGGCGAGTTGATGGTAGTACTCGGATCTAAGTGACCGATCAGGCAGGAGCCGGATAGCGGGATTCAAGTTGCATCCACTATGGTGTCAACGTATTAATTCGATGAGAAAAAAACAACATTCTCGACTCCAACACGGGGATGGTAAAGTGCGGAGGAGTAAACTTCAAGTGATTTTTTTTTTGATGTACATCTTTATCTTATTTCCCATCTCCGGCTCTTCCAGAGGAAGAAAAAATAACGTGCTTCTACAGCTGCGAATCCAAGGCAAAAAAGGCTGAGCATGGCCTTGCATGACGATTTTAATCGTCCAGAATCCAGAATTTTCGAAAATCACCAAATTTGGTGAATTAGTATGCAAATCTCGCCAAACACAAAACAGTGCTGCGAAAACTTAGTTTTTCCTTCTTCACACCAAAAAAAATTCCACCCTCGCCACCCCCTTCGCCAACAAGGAGGGGTGAGGGAAAGAATGCGACAAACCTATCACGCCCCTGCCACGCAACCGGACGCAGTACATGACCTTGACGAGAAAGTGCTCAAAACGACGCTTATAGCAGAATAAATTTCTAGACACGAAATTCAACAATTTTAGCAATTAAATGGGCATAATTCTCCAACGGGGCGACGTACAGTCATGAAAGTAGGTTCATAAGAAGGGTAAATTTTTTCTCTTTAAGAGGTATAAATTTCATCCATGTGAATAAAAAGGAAGTATTTTTAAATTTAAAATATTACGCAGAAACAACCGATTTCCCATTGTCTCCTTCTCCCAAAGGCTAATACTGTCGAACGCGTAACGTAAGAATGAGAACTCTGTTTAACTCGCATAAGAATAATTGATTCAATAACATAAGCAATACAATTCGTGAAGAAAAATTTAGAATAAGCATAAATTAATGTATATAATTTACTCACTCAATAATTAATTAACAAATAACTGCAATTAACTACACATTAATCCATAATTCTAAACTAACCAAAAATCACTACATAACAGTAAGCTATGATACACGGGGCATCAAAATTAAAGGATAATGAGAAAAAATATGCACACTAAGTTAATGTTGCAACCAATATCCAAAGTTGTAATTAGTTATATTAATGAAATACATTTGAACGCAAAATTGCACTTCCGCGTATACGTTAGCGTCGGAAATATGCAAATTCGGTGACTGACAATGTGGTGCGCAATGGAATTCTGGTCTGTAGTGTTGTTGAAAATGAATGTGGTTTCTAAGAGTCATCAGTATTCAGTAATTATGTCTCAATGGCATCATTTAAGTGAAGGTCAAAAGCAGCGAATAACTGGCAGAAGCGAGGGAGGTTAGCCACAAATGGAGGTCGCTCAAGATTTATTCCTCAGAGTGTTATATCAAGTGTTTGAAGCCGCTTTTTAAGCTCTGGATCAGTTGATAGACAGCTTGATCAAGGGCGGCCAAGAACAACTGCAATAGAAGACCATTTTCAGTCGTTGTAGGCTCAAAGAAACTGCTAATCGATTACTGGAGATTTGATTTTAGACTTTCAGGCTTCCACAGAAACTCGAATTAACCATTCTACTGCTTCAAGAAGGCTTAACGAGGTTAAATTGTATGCGAGAAAACCACTGGTTTGTGTCCAACTCACTCCAGCTCCCAGAAGTGTGCGTTTAAACCGGTACCGTCATGTTCAATATAGCCAAGACGACTGCGTCCGAGTATTGTTGACTGACGAGTCCAGGTATAATTTGAATAGTGATTCTAGACGTATTTTGATTTGGAGAAAGGAAGGAACACGAAACTTGTCTTCCCTTATCCTTGAAATATCCTGTTTCCGCGATTGCGATTTAATGGTTTGAGGAAGAATCATGATAAATGGCCGCACTGAACTAGATATCTTTCAAGGAGGGTCTGCAACTGCTTGGAAATAAGTGGATGAAGTACTGGAACCCTAAGTTAGACTTTTTAGGGTGCTGTTAGCTCAGAGGTTTTGCTAATGGGTGACAACGCTTGACTTTATCGGGTATATATGGTGTCAGAATACTTGCATACAAAAGATATCACTCGAATGGCCTGGCTACCTTACTCACTAAACTTGAACCCAATAGAGAATCTGTGAGCTTCCAAATTTCATCGCGCCAAATTTCTTCCCGGACTCTGCAGGAGCTGAGAAATGCACTTTTAGAAGAGTGGCATGCAATTCCACAAGACTTCATCAGCACTTCTATGAAATCAAGATGAATCAGTCTATGAAATCAAGATGTGAGGTATGCATATCTGTCCGAGGCGACTATGCACCATATTACAGAAAATTTCTTTCCGCAAGAGGCAACTTAATCTTTCCGACATTTTCCAATTTCCATAAATTTGGTTTTGATTTCAATATTTTGCGAATAATCAACCGCCAAAGATCGTAGCTTATGTTATCTAATGCTTTTGTAGGAATTTCTATTAATTTTTCATTAAGTATCAGTTACGTTTTACTTATGTCATTATCCTTTATGGTTGATGACTAGTGAACAGAGAATGGTACTAGAGAAGATACTTTAATTTGTTCGACCCTAGAGACCACTACCATCGGAAAATGCTTATTCGATACTCTTATGAAAAATATAAGTAAATAGAATATTGATGAGAAGAAATGCATTCCTATATGAACAGATGGCGCGAAAGCTATGAGAGGACATCGTTCTAATCTTATCGTCAAATTACAAGAAATAATATATAATGCTACATAGAGGTACTGTTTTTTTACCCTCAGAGGCTCGCGTAGAAAGTTTTGCTATCTGAAATGTACTATTTTATGAAAAGCGCCATTAAAGTTATAGATTCCATCAATGGAAAAGGCTCACCGAGCTACATATTTGCAGACACGTATTTTTCGAAAGATCTGTGAAGACATAGGTTCTTTATATTTTAATCTTCTTTATTGCATCAAAGTAAGTTGCGTTCAAAGAGCAACTTCTCGAAAAGAGTTTTTCAATTAAGAACAGAACTTTTGATGCATTTTCAATTAGTCATATGAGACCTATTTTCCGACTGTCCTCGAGGATTTATGTCAGCCAGTAGGACAGATATAGTACTTCCTACAATCCATACTCGATGCTGTTGACAGTTGTCACATTCACAGAGTAGAAAAAAACCTTGACGTGGTAGAAGAAACTTAACTACGTTTTAAAGTCAGCATGACTATTTTAAATCTAAAACAGCTCAAAAATCGAACTGAACAGAAATTGTGTTTTAAACTGTTCCCCGGTGTAACAGTTTCATAGTATTGCATTACACATTTATTTAACTGATACGTAACAAATATGAGAACGTGAAACAGCTTATATTAGTGCGACTTAACTAAAATACCGTTTCCGATTTCAAAACTGCTTTTAAGTTGATAAGCAAAAGAATTTCTAACGTTGTCATCGTCTGCGAATACAAAAACAAGTCAAAAGGGCTGTGTCCAAAACACCGTTTCAATTATCTTTATTTCAACAGTGTGTGAAAATTTAATTTTTCTTTATTTCGACAGTTGGTGCTTTAACTCTCTTATTGTGTTAGAAGATTTTCTTTTTTAATGTTTGATGCGAGTTTGCTGTACTCAAAATGACTATTTTGTTTAATGAGAAACATATTAATCGACATATTCAAATGTCGCGTAAACCAAATACCAACTATATGCAGAGCTTCGGAATTCTACGACTCAGACTTTTTTTAAAAGAAAAACAATAGGAAATTCGCCTAAACATTTCGCTTAACATAATTATAACAGTAATAATAATAATGAAAAAAAACATTCTGAAAGCTTTCGGACTTTATATTACGCCCAAAGGAACTTTTTTCCATTTACATACACATACACATTTCAGGAGCATTTGGGCTAATGTTCCTTTGGACTAAAAATACTTAAAAGTAGCCTATCCTTAGAATTTTCGATTGACAGTCTTGCGCACTGGAGATAAAAATATTTTTCCCGTACAGTGTTGCCATTGCTCGCTTTGAAATCGCTGAGTCTGTTAATCAAAAATTTGTTAGTTTTATAAAATTTGAAATACACAGTAAAATATTTAAAAACAGCATATCTTTACAATTTCCGACAGAGAGTCTCGGGCGGTGGAAAGAAAAATGTTTTTTTCAGTACAGTGTTGTCGTTGCTGGCTTTGAAATCGTTGAGTTTGTTTATCAAAAACTTCGTTAAAGTTTTACAAAATATGAAGCAGATAATAAAACAAATTCGAAATTCAAAATTCGGGCGTCCAGTAGCCCATGTTCGGGTAGAAGATTACATTATTCAAAATTTTATGGCTCTATATACCGTTGTTTTTTCACAATGCGAGAAACATACATATATTCATGTAGATTCTTCATTATTTAATTTCTTTAAATATAACACAGGGCGATAATATTTGTTGGCAACAATTTAAAAAGTGATTCGCCGTTGTACAGTGAAACGCCACAAAATACCGATGACTGCTACAAACTTTAATTAAGTTTAATTAATTTTTTGATTGATTAATGAAAACTATAGCATTAGAGGCGGAGATGCAAAGTTTTAAATCGAAATGCACTACATTAGGCGTACGAAATACCTTTCACGAATTAAAATATATATATATATATATATATATATATATAAATTGTTAATAAAATTTATTTCAAACGAAAAATATAAAATATTATTATGAAGCGGATATCTTAAATGAATTATCGTAATTTAAAAGACAAATGAAAAACTTTATGTCTCATGAGCCGACAGTTTAATGGATCCCTCAGTTCGACACTTTCCCTTTTTCCGGGTCAGAAGATTCTCAACGTAAATAAATAAATAAATAAATAAAGCAACAGCATCTTCCAGGTATAAGAATTTTTTCTTAAGATTAGAACATAAGTTTTTATCAGATTTTCCTTTGAAATAAATTATTGATCATCGAACTGCTGATGGAATAATAATTATACAATCTAATTTTACTTTTAAAACTTCTAATAAAAATATTAAACAATCACAGGATGCAAAACTAATGATTTTCATATATTCTTACAGAAATAATTATTAATAAAGTTTTAAGAAGGGAAAAAATCTGCTGAAAAGGAATTGTTCAGCTTTTCAATTAAAAAGGCACATTTTGCATGCGAATTTCTCAACTGAATAAAAATATTTAATAGCAAGAAAATGCTACCCTTGCTCCATAAAACCTGACACTAAAATGCATTTAGGAGATCTACAGATTTAATAAGCTCTTAAAAGATAAGCAATAAATGTCGTCTCGTACACGAGATTGCTTCGCAGGGGATCACGATACAGAGACAACTGATTTCATAACATTGACCACGCCCTAAAAGGCAACGAACTTCTCCAGAATATTTATTATTGCAATTTGAGGGCACTTGCGAATATCAAATATGAATAAATTATGATGTCCTTTCAACTGTTATTGAACTTTCACACATTTTTCATGCATGATTTAGGAAGATTAAATTAAATGTAAATATTCAGGACGTCATTAAGAGACTACTATTTTCTTGGCTAAGATCTGATATCATTCAATGAAACATGAACTATGCAAATCTTCGAGTAATTCAAAATAAACATTCTTAATTCTTCACTTTGTATTAAAATGATGCCCAAAATTAAGTTGCTGAAATAAAATGCCTTTATTTTTCACTTGGTATTAAAATGAAATCGCTGAAATCAAAAGCAAGAATTAATTAAGAAATGTTATTGTTACATTACGGCTTTATTGGAAAGGTCAATCCAAACATATAAAACAGCTCAAGTATCACAGAAGAACACAAGAATGATAAATAATTAAAAAGAACAAATATTAAAAGTAAGAATCAGAATAAATGAACATGGGAACAAAAGTAAAAAGTTAACAATTTAAACAACAAGGAAAGGAACATAAGAGATGTAGTCTTTACAAGGAATTCATAAAAGCTCTGGCATTCCAGTATAGTTTACTTATCTCACCACGTATCTTTATCTAGTTCTGGGCATATAAAAAAATGCTCTGAATTTATGATGCCCGAATTGCAAATTTGACATATACTAGGTGGAAGAATGCCAATTTTATGAAAATGATGTGCCATGCAATCGTGGCCTGCTTGCAGTCTGAAGTTTGCCACAACCTCTTTACGGGGTTTTTGACAAAACCTTTTCCATGTGTCTTGAATGTTAGTCCAGGATTTGCTTGTTGATTTTGCTGCCTGGTCATATTTAAGAGTATCCATTATTTTCTCAACCATATCTCTTTTAAATGACTCTGGAGGGAGTGGTTTGCTGTCTTGTGGCAGCGGAGACGTCTGTGTCAAGGGTAGACGAAGCAATGGACGTCTTGCGAACAGACCACTCTGCTGTAAACGGCGTTCGAATGATACGCGCAGACACTGGATGATGCTTTATAGTCTGAATGTGCTGTGCTATGGTTCGTGATGTGACTGAGCGATCCGTCACTGCCATGCGCACAATGTTCCTGTCATCATGTGAAGTGGTGCACTGAGGTGGATGCGATCGAATACATCGGTTCGTCGTACCCTCCTGCATCCAACGGTCACATATCTGCATTACAGTTGTTTGGTTTCGTCCAACACGACTACCGATTTCCCTGAAAGACAACCCGCACTCTCGGTAGGCCAATATCCTTCCTCTGTCGAACTCGGATACTTGATCAAACGATGATCGCTGTTTACTAAGAGGCATAATTGATCGTTTTTCTGCAAAAAAACCACAAAAAAAAAAAAAAAAAAAAAAATTTGCCGAATTTGAAATCGTCGAAAACTCCAAGCCTTAAATAGCGCTTTGAAGTGCGTCTGCGCTGAAATTCTAATCATTTACATATCTCACCTTTGCTAATGCATGTTGTAAATTTCATGTTATTTTCATGCTTCCTTCAGGGTGTTGCATTTACGGTGGCTGGCAGTGTAATTGCTTCATCGATTAACTTCTGAATATCCTTTCGTTAAGATTCTGACTCTTTTTCCTATATAAAAAATAGTTTGTCTAAGGATGTGATGATTTTTCTTCCCTAAAATAGCTTAACTGACGTTTTATCTGTTGTCTCATGTTTTGCCATTCTAAAGCATACGCTAGCTCTTCGATGAGTAGACCCCAACTTTTATGATATTTCTTTACATCACAACGTATTGTTTTCACAATGTTTCTATCAACAAAATCAGCGATATTTTACTGAGGATTATTTTCCTTCTTAAGTGTATATCTAGTTCCGTGCACATTTTCTCAAAAACACTATTTATAAACTGCAGTCCATTGTCAGATACTATTTTTAATGGCGATCCGTATTTTAAAATATACTTTTTAAAAGTGAATTTGCTACTATACTCGCTGATGCACTCTTTAAAGGAATCAGTGAATACCATTTAATAATGTGTTGAACAGTAACTAAAAGATACCTCCTCTCTATCGTCAAGTAGTATATGCATAGACGTAATTTCATTTCTTGATCTGTAAGCAGAGAGCAAACATGAATTTCTTCACAAGTGACATAGTTTTTGTAGTCTGTATTTGCTCATATCGTTCCAAAATGTTTGCAGGTGCTTTCGCCTATGATTACAGCCCCTAACGTTGGACTGGACGATCATGGTGGTCACGTTTAGTACTTTCACGAATGAAAAATTCATAAATTAATTCCACTTCCAAACCTTTGACATGGAGGTGGGGGCGATTGCCCCAAAAACCACAACCTCCGATGAAGGGTTTGTTTATTAAGGAAAGATAAGCCTGCATTTATCAGCTAAAACCTATTTTTAGGCTTATTTATTATTAAAATAAAATTATCCAAGAAAATTTTAGGTTCAGTTACGCGAAAGAAATGCTGAAGACCTTTTTTTAGGGTTCCAATAGACTCGGGCTAAAATTAAGATTTCTTTCAAAAACTGAGACGTACCGGTGTCTGGCTCAAGAGCAGTTTCAGTTCTGCCATACATTATAAACACTTCCTGCGCTGAACGGTACTGTGATTAACAGAGGTTGACTCCTACTCTCAACTTCGGGATGTGGATTCAAATTGCGTGCAAGGCTTAACTGTTTGTGTGTATTATTCTTCCCTTCTTGCAGGTATAATACTGGTTCTCTTGCCAGGTGCACTACAGACGGTAGTCTCTGAGCAAACTCTTGGTGAAGATTAGAATAAATAGCCAGGTTCAGCTATTCCCAACAAATGCTTAAGGAACAAAAGTCAAGAATTTTAAGTAGAAAATGCCATTTGGTACCAAGCTTTGAAACTGTTTCTTCATACCCATTCTAAACAGTCACTTCCTAGTTTCTTTCTAATCTTTCAAAATTTATATATGTGCGACATGCAATATAATTTCATATGGAATAAAAAAAATTTTTAGCTGTCTTTTCTAATTAGTAATTTAACAATGTGATTGAGCTTTATAACTGATGAGTTTAT
>KK121315.1:696093-733545 GCA_000611955.2 Stegodyphus mimosarum
TATATATATATATATATATATATTACTGCGTGCGTGCGAGTTCGTAATAGATTGAATGCACAAAGAACGGATGATAACTTAATAAAATTTATTGTACCAAAAAGAACACTTTACAGTTCTCGAACTTTCCACAAAAATACTCATTCAGCTTTTCTCAGTATCACACAGCACAGTCAGTAGTTACAATTCAAACTACTCAGAACGTTTAACACAGCGCAATGCAGAGCGCATCTAATAGGCAAAGCTTACACGAAGATACCTCTACACTCCGTACTCAATGCTAAACTAAACAACTACTGCTGAGAAACTCCCCCCCCCCCGCTCTTACATGGTTCGTCCTAAGCCGCTAAGAAATCTCTAGCACCTTCCAATTCTCAAAATTACTGAAAGGCATATTAGGGCTAGATACAGTTCCAGTTAATAAAGGATCAATTAAAGTTATTCAATTACAATACCCATTACATTTATACAGGGAACGGACCAAAATGTCGCCAGTTTTCCTCAAGTTTGGCGATTTCTCGCCAAATTTGACTGCAAAACTTAGTCGCCAATTTACCTAGATAGCTATTTACTCAATGTTAATTAGCCTTGACCCTGTAATGTTATTTTTTCCGGCAGAGCCTCTCTTCTATCAATCATTTCATGTTGCATTATACAATAAATACTACGACTTCACATACAATTTCACTAAAATCATTTATATATGTACAAAATTCGTAAGTATATATATATATATATATACATGCAAAATTACATAACAGCGTTTTTTAAAAACGTAACATAATCACGCCTAGAATTTTCGCGCATTAAGCTGATGAAAAATTATCGGTAAAGACATAAAGTAAGAAATTCATAACCAATTTTTCCCAAAGATAAAAAAATTGAAATTCATAAGTAATAAATTTCAAATAATAAATGAAAAAAAAGAATTTAAAAAATATCAAAACCAAAACATTTCAAACAAGCAATACCCCAATTAAAAAACTCAACGAAATTTAAAGAAAAAAGAACAAAATAGAAGAAGAATTCAGTTAACTTCAATGCTACTTCGTCAGGAGGAGGACCACTGAAATGAACTGAAACCCCTCTTTTACAAAAATCCTTGCTTTTCTGTATTCAGAATTAGCCGATGAACCATTCATTGCAATGTATTTTAATTATAATAGTTCATCCGAAAATTCTAGCCAATCCTCAAAGCAAGGGAAAAAAAGTAACTTTTAATTAAATTGCTTTATCTTTAAATAAATAGAACTGTATTCAAATAATTGAAAATGTAAGAGAAATAATAAATTACTTTAGGGATAAATTCAGCGAACATTATCCAAAGAAACGTTTTAAAACTTCTATTAAAATTTTTAATTTGAAATAGAATTATTTTACTAATTAAAATGAAAATTAAGTAATTTCTGACCTCTTTTAAAAAAAAAAAGAGAATAAAGAATGTTCAGGCAATATTTTGTTCTATCTTTTCCTTTTATTTGTTGTAAAAAAACCTTATTATTCAAGTCGTACACATTTATGATTTGATATAATTTCTGTGTTGAAATAAATGCTCCGCATCTGTCACATACATGTAACTGACCGCGAAATTAATTCCCCCTTTGCTCAGTCCCTTCCAGATAGTAGCAATTTCCCCTATTTTTACTTTCACATTCTTTTGATCATTTTATATATTTTTCTTTTTATTTATATTGTTTCTGTTTTTTATATGAAGATAGTGTGTAAGATATAGAGATATAAATAAAAACTGTTGGAAAAAAAGCGTACTTATTAAACCTTAACTAATTACAATATAATTGAAATAATTATACTTTTAAAAATTTTAAATTTTACAATAGCATATCTAAGAAACACACATGAATATTCATGTAGTTACAGAAAGCTGAAAGACTAAATAATGAAAAATCTATATGAATAAGTGTTCCTCACATTGTTGAAAAATGGATACTTACAACCACCAAATTTTGAAGGCACACCAGCGGCCTAACGGTAAAATCACTGAACACTGGTAGTTCGGTCCAAGGTTCGAATCCTGCGGATATACTGCCTGCATGGGCATTTCCATGGTTTTCTCCAAGTGTAATGTGTATACAAGCCAGTTTCCTTTAGAAAGGCTTCCACAAAGGCATACCTCTCTTAGGCAGATAGGAGCCCCTTTGAGGCTTTGCCATAATCACGTAAACCAAACCAAACCAAATTTTGAACTCGCAGTCTTCCACCCAAACGTGTGCACCTCAAAGCCTGAATTGTGAATTTTTTTTTTTTTTAATGTTTTGTGCAAAGTTAATGAGATTTTGATGAATATGCTCAGTGATTTAAAAATAAAGTGTTGCCACAGCCCAGAATAAAATATTTTTACTTTCCACATACAAGTAAGTTGTCATTTAGTAAAACATAAGATATCTAATTTTTATTTAAAATTTATTGTGCTTGTCATTAAAAATTAAGCGATTCAAAAGTATTAAATGCAGTTCGACGTCTCAGTTATTTTTAATTACTAGCTGAACATCCTAAATTATATAAGCCACACTCATTAAAATTATATAGTTTTCCTTTTATAATAACTCTTTTAAGCAATTGGCAGTAAAAGTGGTTAATCAATCTGAATTTTGCACAAATATTTTTCAATTTTTATTACTTTTTAAACAGCAATTCTATGTGTTCTGTTGATATAATTTATAATTAGCAAAAATGCAAATAAACATAATATTCTTTTTTTCTGTATTATTTAGTGGTTTTTTTTTTGTATGGAGGGGTTAGTTAATATCGTGGGAGTGACTGTCAGGTTACTGCTGTGTTGAGTTGCAGCAGATAGCGCATCAGACTCCTTATAATGATTGGGTACGTTTGTGAGGTTGCACGATACTTACTGCATTATTGAACTCAAAACATATTTATTACAATTATCAAAAGTTCTTTACATATATATATAATTCATGGATAACATAGACATTTATTGAAATGAATTAAAGTCCTTGTATTGAGAGCAGTCTGCAAAAAAGGGGTCTCTCTAATCAAGAGTTCAGGAGCAGTCTAGGTCTCTCTAGTCGAGAGTTCTGGAGTCTTTGATGTGTTACTCCAATGGCAAAAATCTTCTGACTGAACTAGACACACCTCCTTAATTTTTCAGTAGTACTTTACATCCTCTGATTTGTTATATATGGAATGAGATCAAAGGAAAAATCAGATCATTGGTTCGTCATCCTTCCTGAAATCGAGAGGCTTTGACGACAGCCACAGTGCAGAAAGCTAAAATCTCCTGGCACTAGTCATGAAGTTATGTCTCTTGCACTGTTAACTGGAATGAATTATTGTGTCTGCGATGTCAGAAACACATCGTAAGAGCTTGGAAGCGGTGACTGCACACACAATTTACTTATCTCTGTATGGTCTGGCTCACATATTTCTCTTATTTGACATTGTCATTAACACTATCAATTATTCAAATTATATAAAATTAGAATATTCATCAACTTTCTGAATAAAAAATTTCAACATTTGGTATTTTTAAGCATAATCTTAATACTGATGAAGAAATAATATCTTATATGGAAAACCATTCATTGAAAATGTTAACACGAGGGAAAAAAGAACAAATTTGATTTCAAAACTTGTAATCCAGTTTCTTGTGATAAATAACTGACTTCACTATTTATACAATGAAGTTAATTTCAGTTTATAATCTATAATCTTAAAAGAAGATGGGCTTATCTTAGGTGGATAAACAGCAGTGCAGCTACCACAAATAGTTGAATTACCAGTTCCTCAGGTCATTTATTTTTTAAAGGGGAAGGGAGGAAGACTTCAGTCATTTTGAACTGCTAAAGGATTTTAGATGCCTCTCTAGATACATTAACTACTGCAAAAAGAGGAGAGAAGTTACTGGGATCAATTGATAATAGCAACAAAATATTAGTACCTAGATGAAATGATAATGTATTAAATACTTTGTCATCAATTTCTACAAATTTTTTGTTGTATCTAATACAAATACTTGTTAAAAAATAATCAGTACTTTTAATAATGCAATCAAGTGCAATAAAAGTTTAGAATTCTTATATAGAAGATGATCTAGCTGATAATTTAGTGAAGAACTGGCATACATGCAAATAGGGGGTGTTGCAACTTTTATAGTATAGAGGGTGCTGTTACGCCAAACGAATATTGTGTTTACATTATGTAATGGTTTGTTCACCGTTGCGATGCTGCTGTATTACATGTGCTGTGTATGTTGTTGGTGTTTTTTATTAATATATAAACCACAAATGTTGTCATCAATTTTGTGTACCAAACAGGATCAATTAACCACCAATGTGTAAACTCGTCGAAACAAAAGTAGCATTCGTATCAGAATCATTAATTGTTGTATAGTTTCAAAAAGTAACTAAAAAGGAGCACTAGATGACAGAAACAATTTTAAGCTAGGCATTTATGATTGGCTTACTAGTTTAAGGATTAGTCTACATTAATTTAAATTTAGAACATAAAATCCTATATTTAAAATGAGTTGCACAAAATGGCAGAACAAAACAGCAGGGGAAAAAAAAATTCTATGATATTTCATCATAAATGAATGTATTTATTTATTGTATTTATGTATTTATTTAATAAATAAAATAATTATTGGAGATGAAACTGCTAAGTTATTTTACTTGTTTACTTACACAAAAGACTCCCAATAAATATTTCGCTCAAATAGCAATTCTTGCTACTTTGCTAGGACTGGAACTGGCATATAAAACATGATATTTGAATAATATTGAAAAATATATGGAAGCTCTGGAGAATAATTGAAGATTAACAAACATCTTTTTACATATTTCGATGAACGCTTGCTATAGTTTTGCTTTATATGCAATTAGAAGAAAAGAAGGCTTTGAAGGAGAATGAGGATTTCTCATTCTTCTTCTCCTACATCAATTAACCTCTCAAGAAGTTAGAGCTCCTCACGTATTTTGAATGTCCCTTTGCCGCACAAACACTACATGTTCACGAACATCCATGCCTTCTCTGTGATTCAAACTTTTCCAGACAGGCTTAAATTCCTAAAAAAATCTCAGAGGCACTACTTCTCAAAGAAGTAACTGATATTTTATAATATGGATTAAAGATGAAAAAAGACATGAGCTATGCAACAACATACTAAAAGCAAAATATTTTTTTATTGTATTTAATGTAAAATTTCTTTTCAACATGCTTAGAAATATTCCTTAAATATTCTAAGTTAATTGATGAAATTTTATACAAATTTACAATTTAATTAAAAATCTTACTTCAAGATGTCATATGCTGATAAAATTTTAAAATCTTTTCCTTACACTTCTTTCAAAATTGATATTTTAATATTAATCTTTATAAAATTATACAAATGTAACAATTAACATTAAAAAGAGATAAAACTTTTATTTTAAATTAAATTAATTAATAAACATTCTCTTTCCTTTTCATAAGGTTCTATGTAATATAATTTCAATTTCAGGGACAGCAGTATAATATCTCAAACAACTTATCGTAAAGAACTTTGGTAAATGTTATGAAAACTTTATTTACCAGATAAAATAGATCATGTAATTATTTTTATATATTGTAACAATTTAAAGCACTTGAAAAAATGTCAACAGATGCAAGATTGCACTTTTCTTCTTCATAAAATAAAGGATCAACTTTTATTCTTCTTTTCTGGTAATGTAAATAGTTTGTATGTAGATTGCTTATAATACAAATAACTAGCAGCTGAGAGAACTGTAGTAGTTCCGGTAATGTACCTAAGAAAATAAGAAAATTAAGACAATTTAGCAGGAAAAATAATTTTTAATTAAATAAAAAATCTATTAACATTGTTTAATTAGGACTTAGTTATCTGCACACATTCATGATACATAAATTTAGGTTAATGCAACTCTTTATTCATGAAAATGCAAAACTGTTCCAAATGAAATACTTGGAGATATAATAGCATTAAGGAAACTGGTTCGCATTAAGCAGAATTCAAATAAAATTTTGATTTTAATACCTTTTATAATTCAGCAGTTATAACTACACTGTATAGGAGTATTTCCCATTATTGTAATTTCTTAAAATTGTAAATTTCAGTTTCTATAAACGACAAGCAAACATTCACGTGTATGATAATGGCAAAAATTTTACAGGGAAGGCTAGAGGTTGTTGCTGTTGATAGTTGAACACTTTTATTATTTCTCATCCGACATTTTATTCAGATTGTCCAAAATAAATTTATGATGTTCATATGATGATGAGATAATAAGAAAAAATATTCTAATCTCAAAGTAGAATGTGCTAAAAAGTACAACATTAGGTTGTAGACCAAATGATTTTTTTACAGCAGAACAATCCAAGGAACAACTGAACAATCTGCAGTGTAAATGTCCATATACTGTAATGAACCTGTCCATATACTGAAATAAATGTCCATATACTGTAATGAACCTCAAATGAAATATATAGCAGTCATAAAGCTGTTAAAAGCTAGCCTGATATTAAAGTTTAGACAAAATTTTCAAGCAAAAGTATTATAAAAGCAATCTATCAAAATATTTGAAACGTAAAGTTGTTGACAGAACTGAAAACACTCTGGTTTTAATCATCTTTTCCCCCAAACTAATGTAAGATAACATTTTTTTTTTAAATTTTCATTTCAGATTTTTTTTTCTTTTAACTCCCTCCCCCCTTGGTGCAAATGTTTTATCAAACATTTTCTGCATTTCTCCATAAAAAATAACAAATATATGTTACATGCTACATAAATAAATAACTTATGACTAAATAAATGTACATTATAATAGAATTTCAATAATCTGATTATTCTGCACTCATTTTTACATGAAAACAATTAAAACTTTCATTTTTAGAAAAATTAGCATGGTAAATTTAACAGAAATTACAAAACATTTTTTTTAAAAAATAAAATATAAATATACATATTTCTGCCGTTATGTTTGCGCATGTGCATTTGGATTTCACATGCACAAAACATAACGGCAGAAATAGCATAGGAATTCAATTTTAGGCAATCCTTACTATTGGGGTTCTGCAAATAATGTACTTAAATTTTCTGTCATATACTGTAAAACATTACTTCAAAAGTAACCTTTTGAGAGGTTATATAAATTTTTACACAAGCTTCCTCAATCAGAATTCCTTTTGTAAGAAAATTTCTCTACTTTAATTTCCCCAAGATACTTTTTTCTTGTAATGACATTATTTTCTTTGCAAGTAATTATTTTAAAAAAATGATAAATTTATGTCCATTAAATGTTTTAGTTCAATAAATTTTGATTAAATAATGTTTCAGGCTGTGTAGGTTTAACTTCGTTATTTAAGTGACAGCAATCCCGATTTAATGAAACAATTAGAAAGGGGGAAAATATAAATAGAACTGGGAACAACAGGACCTACAATCTGCAAAATTCTCTAACTGGCACAACCCTTGGTCCCAAAGTACATGGATTAAAGGAGTTTTACTGAAATCTCTTGCATAACATTTTCAACAGCTGACAGCTTATCAAGAAATCAATAGAGGGCACTGACTAATAGTGCTCGAATCATATAGATACTTTTTCTTTAGATGAGAACTGAATAACGAAACAAAAGGAACTGCGTTAACAAATGAAGAACTGTAACAATTTGTTGTGATGTATATAATTTGTGAATATGCTGTAAAAACTGAAGTTTAATGTCCGAACAGCTATTAGTGGATTGATAAAGATGTAATTGGCAGCCTGATTGAACGCTGGTGCAAAGTAAATTTGATTTAAGGTTTAGATGCTTTGTGTTTCATTTCATAACAATGTTACTGTGTTTAAGCACACCAGTATTTATAAAAAAAGTTTCAGAATAAATCAGGTAATTTTAATAACAGCCAAAAATAAACAAGAAAATGAAGTTAAAGATTATTATGCTTTACGTAAAAATACCATAAATAAAGTAATTTTATATTATAATAGCATAAAATTGTTCATTTACATACCAAAGGATATGCAAATACAAATGATCCACATAACTAAAAACTGGTGCAGCAAGAGATGCAGCTACAAGGGATAACTGTATCAGAGTATTTGCCTGAAAAGCAACATACAGAAAGAAAATTATACAGAGCAAGCTAGTAACATATTTTACTTCATTATTCTTTAGGATATAAACCAAAAATTAAATAATTGTTAAAAAATTTAATTACAGTCAGTTAAAAGTTAAAATGCCTATTTATATATAAAAAAAGTTAAAATGCATTTACATTCTGTAAATACAATTTAACTTTTTGTACTTATATAGAGTATTAGATGTTTACTTTTTAAAACTGCATATAAATAGCTGTATATAAATAAACCACTGATACATATGTAGTATTATTTATACTCCAATATGGGAACTGATGTGACATTAATAAGCAACCCTGTGGTCAAAATTCATCTATCAAATATAAAAATTAAATAATTTGGATTTATTTTCAAATCAAAAGCTATAGAGTTATTATAAATTTGAAATGAACTGCAAAAATTATAAATTAAAAAAAGTAAATAAATGGAAGTTGAAATCTTTAAAACTGACACATCAATCTCATTTTCTCTACTTATTTAGTGGGAGTCAGTATGTTTGCCACTTATAGCATGGATGCTGAAGGTAGATATTTTTATATAACTAATGCTCTTTTGATTAACAAACAAAATTACTGCACGATGTGTAGTTAACTTTTGCTTCTAATGTGACTGTTTAATAATGGCAAAATGTGTGAAAACTATATGCCCAAGAGTAGGAATGCCTGCACAAAGAACATTCTTAAAGACAAAGACCTATATTCATGTTATAAATGTAGAAAACTACAAAATGTCTATGGGTGCAGCCTATTTGCAAGGATTTAAATTTTTATCAAATTATCAAAATTCAGTAATCTAATCCACTTGGTTACTGATAAGATAAGATAAGTTTTGGGCATTCAAACTAAAAGTCCTCATTCCCTGTCGAACTAGGACAGGGGTTCAACCCCTGGCCCAGAACCTTGGAGGGATCAGCACCAATGCACCTGGAGTTAATTCCCTAGGGTGCCACTGGTCATCTATTTGCTACCTGCCAGTCACTCGGGCAGAGAATCATTACCCAGCAAAACGCCTCCAGAACCACTAGGTTCATAATAATTTGTATAACCCCATGGCTGAGACTGCCTAGGTACAGATCCTAGCCAGTAGCTTCACAGAATTCTCTATGTCGACCCCGGGGGAGAATTGGTTACCAATAAGCCTTGTTTTCAATATTGTTCTGGATTTTGTACTTAGTTAGCCATTTTTAGTAGAATTACAATTAAAAATGTTTTTTATCCCTGTCCAATGCAGCACAAGATATATTTTAAGAGAAAGCTTTGCCAGAAAAGTAAAAATACAGGAGCACGCACATTTAACATTTAATAAATAGATATCTCATAATTTATATTTAAATTGAATAAATGTAATTAACTACTGTATTAGCTGTAACTGTAACTCTACTCTTTTGCTTTCCAGATATCTCAAGAAAACAGAAATTATCAGAACTTTCTCATGACTGATTAAAAAGCTTTAAAAAGCCAGAGAGACATCTCAGTTCAGTTGTTGCTGTCATTTTGCAAGTTCAGATTGGATTAGCTTTCTCTTTTGCATTGTGTCGTATTTTAACCTTTTTTTGTAGTTTAAAGTATAGCTCCTGATTACATTGCGTGATATTGTATGAATATCTCTGAGGAAAATTCCAGCATTTTGTTATATTACTTGCAATAACAATAAATTTTATTAAACTTTTATTGGGCTTGTGCATTCAATTTAGTATGAACCCGTATGCACACAACAATATAATATAGCATTATGAAATGTAAGATTAACTAATAATCTACAGCAGTTATATTCAGAGGTCATAGCTGCAGATTTTTCTGCTGGTATTCATAAAAAGTGCTGTCTGCATAAGCGGTTCTCAAACTTTTGAATAACGCGTACCATATAAACAAAAACTGAAAACCTTTAATACCACCAGTACAAAGTACTACTACCACCACCACTCTTGAACAAAGCTCAGATTGCATATATTTATAAGTGTTAGAGAAAAAACGCTATCAGGATGTTGGGGTTTTAATTTTCGAATTCAATAGTTAAAAATACTTTGCTTCTTTGCGTACCACCAGTGGTATGCGTCCCACTGGTTGAGAACTGCTGGTCTACATTATATACATATTTAGAAAGCATAAAAAATTTTCATATCTTGAATTTTCTTAATTTATATAAGTGTACATTTTAGACTGTCAGGTCTGTAATTTTTTCAGCATAATCATAATGGTTTTAATTTTTACTTTCATTTCTTTTACTTTTATAATTTAGAAATGCCTCAGAGAAAATGGGATCTAAATTTTTAATCTAAAAATTTGTAGCTGAATTTAATCTAAAAATTATTTTCTTTTAAATATATTTTCCTGGCATTCTTTTCTGCACTGTCAATTAATTATTAAAAAAATTAAGTTAAAAAACAATCTGATATCAGAAATTTTTTATGTGATTCAGTTGATTTAACCAATAACAAAGATGATCAGCACCATGTACAAAATAAAAAGAATGCATATATTGTTTTTTCTTCATCATATATAATATAGAATTATTTTTCTACCTACCCAATGCAAGCAGATAATGGGAAAATGAGTAAACAGGCTTCGTGATAAGACAAACTTCCTAGATATAAATACTGCAAATATTCAATTAGCTTTCAAGATGGCTAATGACTTTAAGATACCTTCAAGAAGGTTTAAATTCATGATTTTTTACCAGCATTGGCAAAGTTTTTAAAAAACATATAGCTCATAATAGCTCTAAAAGGAAATCTCTGAAATGGTCTTTCTTAAACTATAAACACAAATCTAATATTTTGTATTTTAATTAAAAAAGAAAAAGGTAAATAATATATTTACCTTACTTATAGCTGTAGGTGATAATCGGGCAGTGACAAATGACATGTCAAAATATCGACTCAGAGTTTTCTGCAAAGGAAAGAAAACATGAAATTGATAAAAACAATCAAAGTGTACATGTTCCTCAGTTCAAAACATTCACATGAAAATCATGCTATGTACATTAAACATGAAATATTAAATGTAGCTGCTTAAGTATATTAACATATTTTATGAAAGAAATTTATTAAGTGATATAATCCTGAACACCTTATTTTGCATTATAGTGCAAAATGAATTAAAGCATCTTTGAACCACTCAGTGCAATATCACATTTTAAACTTTTGTTCAAAATGCAATTCTCTGATCAGAAGATCTCTTTTATGCTACAATTACTTTACTTTCCATATTTCTCATCCCCCTTGAACTTATATTTCTCACTTAATAAATAGTTGTATGGGATAAATTCACATTATCCAAAATAGATTGGTGGTCAGTCTGTGATAGGTAACAAGACACTGTTCAAATGCTTCGAAGAAAGGCAGAAGTAACTGTATGTGTTCCAATGGATAGTGCTTTCAAGATAACTGGGTAATAAGTTTTTAACATTACAAACAAAATTGCGTTAAGTACACTTCTTTGTAAATATTTTCAACATAGGAGCATATTAGTTGCTATTACAACTGAATATAGAATGTAATATAATACAAAAACTTTATAGAAATAAATATACAGTTTGCTCCAATTTATACAAATTTCATTCGCAATAACCAATATCTACTGTTACAGATTCAAAAGCTGAAAAAAAGGAAAATCAAAAATGATTTAGCCTGCAATACAAAATTTTTAAAATAAATCCTTTTTAGGACGAAAACTAATGTTCTGATTGAAGGAAACTGAAAACCATGTGCATCGATAATAGAAAATTCAGAATTGGGGGGAAAATGCCTTTAGAAAATTCCAGCAAAGTCTACATTAATGACTTTTTTTTAATCAGTAAGGTGTAATTCACAAAGAAATTTTGACCTAAAAATCAAACCAATTTCATATTCAACACAGAAGCTAGGAATTTGACTTCTAAAAGAATTCATTATACAGTGCATTCTCAATTAACAGGAAGTGAATTTAACAGGCTTTGTCAAAAAAAGAAAAAAAAAAAAGATAAATTTCTTTATTGCAGGACAATGGAAAAATTACTACCATAAACAATAAGAATAAGACAAAATTTCAGTGACAAATGCAAAAAGGAGAAGAAATTGCATAAGATAACAGCACCGATACAAAATGATGTCACAGCACAAATCTAAAAAATAAGGTGTATAGCTTATTTTTTAGATCTTTTGCCTCCAATTGAGAATAATACGTATAAACAAATGTTTTTCCTGTTTTGAAGTGTGTTTTTGTTTTGAATGCTTATTTAATATATTTAACCAAATGCTCTTATGCTCAAAATAAAATGGCTTAAAAAACATTTTCTAGAAATAATAATACACATTAATTTTGGGTAATAATAACTGCATCTTGTTATTTTATAGCTACAGTAAGATTAACCATGGATGTCATCTTGTGGTATCTTGGTACAGTTAATCAAGATCTATTACATTACTCTAATAAATGGCCAATCACATAAAGATTTCCATTGCATTTACATACAATACAGTTATCATCAAGCTTCTGTTAAAAACAAAACAAAAAAAATATTAGTTATTCCTCTCTATACTAGATTTGGTAACCAGCTAGTTTTCAGTTTACTAAAGAGAATCGACTCTAAGAGACATAATTTTGACAGCATTTTTAAAAATCTAGAGAAACATTGAAAAAAATTATTATAGCAGTTAGATTCAAGGCAAGCACTCAGAAATTTAATGAGTATAATAAAAGATTTGCAGCATTATATGGAGTTTATGCATTTAAACAATCACAAAAGTTCACAATGGCGAATTTTCAATAAATAAGCATTAATTTGGATAACCATAATATATTTTGTTATTTTTACAATGATGTCTGTATGTGTGCAATTATTTTCTTTCATCAAGATAACTCTTATATGAAACTATTTAACTTTTTTACAACCATATAAAGAGGTGATTAGATTTTGGGTATAACTGGATAACTGGAAGTGTCAATTCACATGAAGCCTATAAAAGTTTTTAATGAAAAATTATATTAAAATATAATCCAATCAATTTTAGTATTTAAGACATTTACATCAATGAGAACAGAATATTGGATTTTGGCTAAAACTGATAAATCGGAAGTGATTTTACTTGAAGTGCTGAACAGACTTGCATAAAAAAATATATTGTGAGACAATTCAAAACAAATTAAATTTGGTATTTAAAATAGGTATGTGATTGAAAACAACATATGAGTTTTATAAGCATTAAAGGTATTCTTGGAATAATGCTAAATGCACTGAGAATAAGTGCATTATGAAGATAAGCTTTTGTTATGAAGCAATTAAATGTATTAGCCTCAATCCTCAATTTTGTGTTTATTTTATTTTTGTGTCAAATCAGTTTTCAAATACAACATGAGCACGTATAGCTATCAATGTCCATTGTACGGGCTAGTACAACAATAAAAAAAGAGTACTGTTTGTAATCAACATAAATGTTTATAAACAAATTTGAATGCTGCTTTTTCATCAATTTCATATGGAACCGGCAAGACGCCTGTGCTGGCCACATCAGAATTTTTTGCGTTTACTATCACTTGCATCGTCTTCCACCTGGATGCAAATTAATTAATGTATAAGTACAGAGTTTTTGAGCCTGAGAGAGAGCTTTTGGCATTGATTGCTGATTGGCTTGATATTCACCCTGCTCTTGAATCAGCTTTATCCTTTGCTAGCCACAAGTACTTAAGACCATTCTGTTAATACACATATTGTGTAAAGCTTTAGGCTAAAAATTAATAGAAAAGTTTATTTTAAGCTTTTTTTTTTGTGTTTATTGTCACTTCAATGGAAAATTAAGACAGGGCAATAAATTGTCTCCCTGTCTTCTCAAAGTGAGAATTTATATTTAAAACAGTCAGTACAACTGAACAGGCAGAATAATATATACCAATTTATAAACAAATTAATAAGTATTTCATTCACAAATTTTGCTGCAGTTTATTCCAGAAGAATTTTATATTCATGAAATATATATTTATGCTAATGGAAAAGTTACAAGAATTAATGAAAATTATTAAAATACTTTTCTATTGAAAATAAATAAAAATGACAAATGTTTACGATAATCAATATAGGAGATACTGGATTTAATTAATGCAAGCTAAATTTGTTACTATCACACCTGTTGTTACTGATCCCATGTCTGAACACACAGCCTCTGGAACAACACTGCAAAAATGATTACAGTTAGAAAAAGCACCAAGGACTTTAAGCACCCAATTACTGACAGCATGATTTTACTCAGCTCCAATTCCAATTTTAATTGAAAATAACCCCAGTGGAGTGAATTCAAAAGTCTCAACACCTCTTCTCCTACAAAAAAACTCTCAAGTGCAGTTCCAGTCGCTTTAATTGAAGGGTTTTAAGGGATCTCCATGCAGCAAGATACTATACATTAATAAATACTTATGCCTTGTTTGGGATTCAAACTCCAGCTTAATCACATTGCAACCAATTTCACCAACCACAGCAGACAAGATAAATTTAATACCACTTCCAAGGATTTGCTAGTTAACAAAATCTTAGTTCAATCTGTTAACTTTTTATAATAAACGCAGTGAAATTTCTGCTTTAAAATAAGAAAAAACAAAATCTATTACTAAAGTTCTTTAAAAAAAGCTTCATTAATTTTATATTTTATTAGCTTATTAATACAGGTTTACCTAGAAAATATTCTTGGCAAGATATTAAAAAATACCACAATAAAATATCAAGGTATGTTATGAGCAGATGAATGTTTTATACAAGAAAAACATCAGAGAGAAAATAAGTAAATTATTTTCAGGTGTCCTCATGGTATTTAAATATAACTTACGAATTAAAAACTAACTATTAATCAAAGACCAAACTCATATAGATTATAATTTTTTTCATATAAAAATCAAGAAGTTAGAATAATTTATGAGGAATGTGGGTAAGAACATATTTTCAAATAACAGGAAATCAGCATCTTGATTCCTATTCTAATAAATGCAGTTTGAAAAATATATAATTTTTCAACATTATACTGATATTAGAATTTTTTACAGCTTATTATCTATAACAAACTAAACATCTTCATCAACATTTGAAGAAAAAAATTAGTTTCAATACTCACAGGAGGTGGTAAGGACACATAGCGTATATAAAAGCCAGCACCCATCAGGCAGGCATCTCTTAATATAATTAAAGAGGTCAATGGAACTAGAAGAAAATTAGAATATTTAGTAAAAATATGTCACTCATGCTTTTATTTTGACATATACTATTAGATTTTTATTCTAACATATGCTGGAAAGCCCTTTTTCAAAAAAACTTAAAATGTGTGCTTTTATTTCAACATAACATATATATTGCCCTACCAGTGGCTGAGTGGTTAAGACAACTGAATATTGAGAGCTCAACCCAGGCAAACAGTTTGGCTGCAAGGTTTGTTTTCTCCATGTGTAGCATGAATATGTAACATGTGCTCTTTCAAATACTTTCAGAATAATATACAGTTAATAAATAACATATCACAGGTCACCAAGAAAAAAAATTTTTTTTTTAAACTGTTGAAGTCATCACCAATAAAATGACAGAATTCAAAAGGAAATGTGGGAAATAAGAACACTGCTTAAAATACACGTTTTCTCTATTAATGAAATGGATTTAAGTAAAATTATTCACTTTTCTCGGTAATTAAGCACACTTTGGAAAATCCAGATTATCAAAATCTTGAATTCCATGAAATAGATAATTTTACTGTCATTTATTTTTTAAATATTTAATCACTTATTTTACTCTTTCTTTAAAAAAATATGTAAAGACTAGAAGGAGAGAGAACAGAAAAATTTTCTACTGTTTCATTTTAAATGAACATAGTAATTTTAAACAAACACCTGGAAATGTTTTCAATTCAGAGCACAGAAATTAATCAATAATAGAAACATATTATTGTATAATATTTAGCAGTTATAATTGATGAATAATAATTTCAAAGCTAAAAAAATGAGTACTTCCTTATCCTCCAGCCTTACACAGCTATGATTTTGTGAAATTTGTGAATCGTGAATGTAAAAATAAAATGACATAATATATGATAATAACAATAATATACAGATGTTGCTTGCTAAGGATATTTTAAATAATCATCCAAATGAAGACTGTAACCAGCTTCTTCAAGAAGCTCTGTTTTATATCCTTTCTAGAAGTATAAAAAGATTACTGATCCATGTTACACATGTTGAATAATTTTCTCCCTTAGTGTACTAGCATCTATATTTTAGATTTAAATGACAAAGCACTAACATTTTCCCTGCATATTCGTGTAAAACTCCACTGTTGTGGGAGTACCCTGCCAATGTTGTTCTTATATCAGATAGAAACACTGTCATGGATTTCAACTATTTTCTTGGGACTGCCTAGTGGCCCAATATATCTTTACATCAGATGTACAGAACATTTAACCACTTATAATTGTTTCAATCAACTGCAGAATTTCCGCAGTTGATAAAAAAACAGCTTAAAAATATGATATTCTGGAAGCAATAAACCACTTTAGATAGGGAGGTCCTTTTTCTTTCCACAATTTTGAACACTGCACTTCCAAATGGTTTCTGCATTAACATATAGTTTCCTCTTGAGGCTATTTTCACATACTTGTTTGTCAAGTAAAAGACCTCTTTCTTGAAAAAGTGATATGACATCCATCTCTTTATTTCTTAAATTAAAAATCATTAACCACATATTCACAAAAACACATAGAATATTTTTAAAATCCAATGCGGAGTGAAAAAGCTTAGCAAAAATGAAACACGATGCTAATATAAGAATATGTCAATATCAGGGGCCGCTATAATAAAGAAGTACCAAAAAATATTATTATAATAGCTGAAGAATAAATAAATTATGATACACAGTGATTTTCACATTAGAAAAATGTTAAAAGTTTTTTTATAAAAAATAGTAGTAAAAAAAGGGTTGAAAGTACCCTTGGCTATTATTCTACTTAATAATTAAAAGAGCACATGAATAGAGAATTTAGGATAAAATGGTTGGTACGAAAAAAACAACAATAAATAAATAAATCATAATGATGGCCAACAGCATCATGTGAACTACTATGGAATTAGGAATTGATGCAAATTTAAATAAAAATGTTAGAACTTCAAAGAAGCATATTAAATATTATATTAATATAAATGGGGTGAAAACAAGATAGTTTGTTTTAAATAACTTCTCATTTATTCTCACTTTCAAAACATGAATTTTTTGCAAACTCATTATGGAACTTCCATTAAAGGCTTGTTAAACTCTTCTTAAATGCTAACTTAAATCCTGAAAACTGACAGTTAATTGAAGTTATCAAAATAATAAAAACCTGCAATAATCTCCATAAAAAGTTATAGCAAAACAAAAGTTTTTACATTTAACAAATTGTAAAATATTTTCTTATTTACAGAATTTGGTATTATTGGCCACTTAAGTGGCAAATTTTAAGGCATGTTCATATTTTCATACACCTACCAAATATTTGAGTATTTATAATTTTTAGACAAAACGGTATAAAATATAATTCTTAGAAACACATTACATCTTTCAAAGTTTAGATATATTAAAAAATACTACACAAAATAAAAGCAGAGCTACAATAACCAAATTTCAAAACTATTTCATAAGGACAGAATATGATAAAAACTTGAATAATAAATACAAATGTGGTACAGAAAGCATGATTTTTTTAAAGCTATATACATATTACTGCAGTAGCAATGTTTCAATTGGAAGGAAACAACAAATAAAAACATAATGAATTGAGGCATAACCTAAGATAAAAACCATGCTTAAGCGAATTCCTAGAAATATTTTCATTCTAAAAAAATATTCATAGCTCATAGGTTCTAGTATAGAGTACATAGGTTTGTGTTTTATCACATAAATCCTACATATGGAGGCAAACGTAAGAGGAGAATGAGTCAAAAACTAAGAAGAAAAGAAAAATATATTTATTTTTAACTAGATGTCATTGTCTGCTACCTCCATGTAATACTGACACTAACAAAGATCCAATAACAGTAATTCAATGAATTCCTACTTGTATCCCAGGGAACCAAGGGAGATAATTCCGATAAGAAAAAGCTCATAACTATTAAATATCATTACATATGATCCAAAATACTGATCATACTGATAACAGAAAAAAGGGACGAAACATTTGAGCTACTTCTAACAGCATCCCTCAGCAACAACAAATGGCCAAAGAGGCCTAGTGCAGTACAGGAAAATCAAAAAGTAAATCCCAAAAATCCCAATAGGAAGGGGGAGATCCTCAATGAGTTATTAGAAACATTGAGCTGGCACAACTATGGCAAAAATACTCAGGACAGCAACAGGTATTCTTTAGGAAAAGAAACAAAACAAATGTGGAAAATTTGATACCCTATCCTTTTAAATGAATGTAAAAAAGGAGGTTTCTTATATTTTTGATAATACCACATTTTTATTGTTAATGAACTAAAATTAAGATTAAAATTTAATAACATTTTCTCCAATAATTTAAATTGGAAGCAATTAAGTGTGTTTTGCAGATCATTCAAAGAGTTATTAAAAAATTCAAAGAGTTAGTCTAATATTGACATTTTAACTATTACAATTCCAGTTACAAAGCAAAGTTGTAAAGTTGTAGACATATTGTTATATTATATTAGAGGTGTTAAGGCCACAAGAATCAGCATCAAATTCATAAATTTGCAATAACATTAAAACTATTAAATAGTTTTGAAATGTACAATCAGAGATATAGTATAAAACTTGAATCAATAAAAATTGATTAAATTTCAGTTCATTGAATAATTAAAGCAAGTACGCTTAAGCTGAATTTCAGTAAAAAATTCAATAATAAAACAAAATTATTCAACTAGGAAATTAGATTAATTCAAAAATCAATTAACCATGACACAATATCATACAAGTAGTTTCCAAAACCATCCTGTAAAATTATACATTAAGGTACAATAATTTTTACATTTATGATAAAATTTACAATGCATTTACAGACCTGGAATAAGACCATTTGCAGTTAGGGTAACGAATAAAGTAGCAATCAACAGCTTATCAGCAGCTGGATCTAAAAAACTTCCAATCATGGTTTGCTGATTTGGAAAATTACGTGCTATGTATCCATCAATCTACAAAATAAATTTTTTTTTCAATAAAACTTTTAAAAATAATTGGCTGAAATTCAGTACACAATACATATGTTTCACAAAAATCTTATAGTTAACTTATGTTAAAAAAGGCTAAACAATACAAGGTATAATGTAACTAAAAGATGATTTGAGTCTTCTGAGGATTTGATTGCCTCGCAGCAGCAGTTCCCAATCTGTGCTACAGATCAGTAAGCTCTTCCCAGGGTGCCTCAGCTGCCCATAGAAATAAATAGAAACTGAATGAAAGTAAAAAATAAGAAACAATATCCCCCCTCCAAAAAAAAGGGAATTTATAAATTATTTTTGAATGCAGAAATTCACCATGTTGGATTTTGTATCTTCACTAGCAAACGATGCTTGGCCATTTCTCGAAACTGCAGACTGGAGTAGATTCTGGCTTATTCTCAATTTTTCAAGAATTTTTGGAATCCACTCAAAGCTTTTTAAAACAACCCTTTATAAATACAGATGCTTAGCTGATCTGGAGTCACTTTACAATGAATCCTCAAAGTGATAATACTGTGACAGCTCTTCCAACTGACTTCCTCCATGAGTTTTTCTGTATTTGGTTTCTTTGTGAGATTTAGTTGTGTAGCTAGTTAGGATTCATCAATGACAGGAATAATAAAAATAATAAACTGTACAAAATCACTACCTTTTAAAAGAACTCTATACAGTATGTGTGAAGAATATGGAAAGCCATTAAGAGTTAAAGTACAGCTGTTGTCTGTAGGAAAAATGTTAGCATATTTGACAAAACTGCTATCCACAGGTAGCATTTTTAATCAGCCATAATACTGTATTCATGATGGTTAAAAGTAATAAAGATGGAGTGCGTAAAATGGCATATTAGCTGAAAATTTTAGCAGAATGAAGAGAATTTGTCATTGCTAGGAAAAGGTTCATGCTACAGTTCAAAGTTTTTGAAGCAAATTCCAATTTGTATTCTTTTAAGGAGAAACCTATGTATTGTATTGATAGGAGTGCAAGGAAAAAAATAATCTATAGAATCCTTCTTGGAAGGAAATAAAATTAAAATTCAAGAAAAAAAATATGGAAAATGTTCAAGCACATCTTGGAACTTTGAAAACATCAATTAAACTTTATTTTTCTATATCTCAAGAGAAAATGCTTGAATGATTTGAATGGATGCTGAATATGTTCAGTATGAGCAAAACTCTACCCAGCTTAAACTCAGTGGAATAGGAGATCCTCACAGATTTGACATCTCACAGAGAATAAAAATTAAAACTAAAGTCTAACACAGTTTAGGTTGCATACAAGATGAATTCAAAATCCTCTATGAGAAAAAAATCAGAGCTGCTGTCTTTTTCAAGTGTACATCCCTGTAATACAATACTTTACCTATACAGGTATCTAAACAATACATATATAGAACCAACAATACCTGTATATAGAACCATGACATTCATCTGCAATTATGAAAAGTTATTGTAACAGCCTTAATGATGTTCTCAGTAATAATGTAAAATATCTATCGCAACACAAATTATTTTCGTTTACAGAACTTTAGAAGTGCCTTTATGTATTTAAATTTCAACAATATCATATTGTTGAATATATTTAAATATTATGATAAATTTCAGGCATTAAAAATAATTTTATGCACGTTGCACAACTGTTTAGATATCTCTTTACTTTACATTTCCTCACTATCTATAACTTTTTCTGGTTCTTTAATATTAAACGCACCCCACTAGTAAATATAGTCACATTTTAGTTTCCGGTGGAAAATGTTACGTGATTGTCTTTAGAATGACATTAAACATATCATTTGCAGTGGGTCTTTTCGTTAGGCAGGATGCCAGGTGGTGGCAAGTTGTTCCATGGTGCTTTTTACTTTGCTATTAAGCCCTTTCCCATATGCATTCTATGTTTTGTGAGTGAGTGCTAGGATCGATGAAATTATATTTGTGATCTACTTTACAATGGATATATCCAGATTGTTCAGGTTCTTCTCTCTTATACCTCTTCCAACAGTTGAAAAGAATGGCCATTCCTTTTTTAATGTTCTTTTTTATTTCATTTATTTGTCTAGTGGCATTACAATAGGGGACCATTTAGAGAAATGTTTAATTTGTTTTGCAACAAATAACCCTAAAAATCCATTATGGGGGCAACATTCTTCCACTGCAAAGCGTGAACATGCTTTCGTCTATTTCCACAACACATCCGCCACCACCAATTTTCTCCCTTTCTGCTGTCGCTAATTCAAGAGCGCAAATCTCCTAGAGAAAATTTTTCCATTTAGAACCATTTTGTCAGTCATTCCTAGTTGCTTTTTGCAGAACTGATGTTAATTCTTTACACCAGCAATATATGAAACGTAAAGCTGTTGTGAATGTTATTCGACTTCCTTCAAACCAGTTTTCTACATACACATTCCAATATTTTTTTTGGCATGAACAGATGTTACACTTCTAAAAAATGCAATCCTCATTGATGTAGTGAAGCATGTAAGCTCGTGTTCTCGATTTCCTAGTAGTATGAAGTAATTCTGGAAACAGCAAACTGCCTCCATTTCATTTTGAAGTAAGGTCCAGATATCCACATAAATCAAAAGTAAGGTACAAATTCTCTTTGACTTATATTCTAAATGAATAGATAATTATCTAATAAACAATTATCTAATCAAACTACATGCAAATATGGATATGTTCAAAATATCACAGGTTGCCATAAATGATGAAATATTTGGAGATTAATCATTGGGGTACAGTTAACACTGAAGGAGCCTTTTTCCTACCCCTAGTGTATTATTCTTAAACATAATTAACTTGTAAGACACAAAAGGGGTTTGGCTAAAGAAGATGATTTTAAAACTAGCCAAAATGTTTGGGATCTGCTGCCACAGAGAGATGATGCTCAAACATACTCATATAATTATACATACTCTCAAAAATACTAATCATTTTCAGAAATAGTTGTCTATGTCTTCAATTCAAGGCAAATGCTTTATTTTAACCCATCTGTATTCATACAAGTTGCAATAGAACATGGCTGCTATGTAATGAACTTTGTTCTGACATACTATTAAGTGCTTAAATTCAACAGTGACCGAGCAGTAAAATCATTGAAGCTCAAACAGAGGTTCCATTCCAGGCAAACGGGCTGTCTGTATGGGCATTTTCATGGTCTTCTCAATGTGTAATGCATATGCAAGCCAGTTTATCTTAGAAAGTCCTCCATGAAGGAATCCTTCTCCTTAGGCAGATAGCCCTTTGTGTGCTTTGCCGTAATTAAACCATACCAAATCACGCTGGCATATTTAAATTCTGAGTGAGGAATTTTTTCTAACATTTATTTACCTTACTTTAAAAGCAATATGAGAATTTCCATATTATCCTGCCAATGGTAAAACTATTGCCAAGCAACATAATTTAAGCAATAATTATGCATAAACATGATATAAGAACACATCCACAATATCTGCACTATGGAATTCCAATTGATTCTCAGTTTGCTTTTATGAAAAAGGACATATATGAAATGTTACTGCTGTTTTTTCCCCTTTTTCTTTCTTTCCTTCTCCCCCTCCCAATTTGAAATAAAAATGCTTTTGAGGTCTGTAGAATCACATTTGTGAATAATAAGAGAATTAATAAGGCAGTTCCACAAAATGAATGCAATAATGTGATTATATAAAAAATTATCAATTATTAATTTACAACATAATATTAAAAAAGGAAATCATAAAATTAAAAATAGATATATGTCATGGAAATTTAAGCAGAAATTCAAAAATATTTCATAAATTTATTAAACAAGCAACTAAAAGTTGTTTGCTAAAGTTATGGACACCATAATAATAATAAAATCCTTTAAGCTCTTTTAACTCATTCAACTGGGTCAACTTGCATTAAACAAATCAAAATTTTCCTGCTCACTTGAATTAACTCATTAACTTTAAACTTTAGTTTCACACACAAGTATTAACTGAATATGTTTACTAGATAGCTTCACATATATTTTCAACAGCCAAATAAAGCTGCATGTACACACATTCACTCCACTCCACTATCATCTGTGCATGTGTCATTCCCTTTACTAAATGATTTCATTTTGATAAGTTTACACAAGTCTACTTTTGTTCATCTGCTACATGCATATGTAGATGACATAATATTTTGGTCTGATATCGTATATTACACACAACATTATACACCAAAGAGCCATTACATTATGACCACTCCCCATCTATAACAATGGGCTTACCCAAGAACAAAACCACTGCATGTGCGCAGCTGATGTTGGAATATAAAAAGTGGCTGTATATCATCTTTCCAAGCATAGTGCGATTAGTCACATAATGGGAAAAGCAGCTGATTTATCAGACTTTGATAAATGTCAAATCATTATGGCTCAGCAACTGGGAACATCAATATCAGAAACGGCACATTTAGTGGGCTGTTCATGTGAAGTTTTTGTGATTACATATCGAAAGTAGTGTATGGATGGTAAAAAGACAAGTCACTGGTACATTGATTCCAGAGGAGAGTGCTATGCATTGTTCGCTGCGACTGAAGAGTTACAACAGCCGAAATCACCACCAGCTACAATAGTGGCAACCCAGACAGACATAATATTTAGGTCAGACAGTGTTTCTCAACACACTGTGCAGTGTGCATTGCTACATAACGGCAAACACAGCTGGAGGCCAAAGCATGTCCCTGCACTGACGGCATGCCATCGCCAGGTGTCTCTGCAATGGGCCAAGAAACATCAGAATTGGACATTAGAAGAATGGAAGAAAGTTACATGGTCTAACAAATCACATTTTCTGGTCCATCACATCAATGAGCATGTGCTTATATGCTGATTTCGAAATGAAACCCTGGCTCCAAGAAGCACAGTTGGACGGAGACAAACCAGTGGCGGGGGTATTATGGCGTGAGCAATGTTTTCATGGAGCACATTAGGACCCATAATCCCCATAGAACAAGCCTTGACATCTATGTGCTACATGAACATCATTGCAGACTAGGTTCCCTCATTCATGACAACAGTATTTCCGGCGGGGGATAGTATTTACCAATAGAATAATGAACCAGTCATAAGGGTCGAATCGTAAGGGAGTGGTTTGAGGAACATTCTAGGGACTTTCAAATTATTTCTTGCACCTGACATTAATCCAATACAGCATTTGTGATCCCACCTGGAAAAACAAATTCATGCTGCCATGCTTACCCCCTTGCAATGTGTGAGGACTGCAGTACCAATTGGTGAACACCTGGTACCAGATACCTCAGACAATGTTTCAGCACCTTGTACAGTCAATGTCATGCCGGGTGTGGCCTTGCATGTTATTAACAGGGTGGTCATAATGTAATGGCTCTTTGGTGCATTTTATTACTCTACCACACAGAGTGACATGGCACAGTCATTGACTGATAATTTAACTCAGATGATGACTTGTTTTTAATACCATGATGGAGATTTGTAAATTGATCCTATTTATGAGGATGGAAACTATGATTGACTATCATGCTCAGAGGCAACAAAAGTTTTAGGCATTTTTTTTTAAATTAGAACGTAAAAATGACTATTTAACTTTTTAATTCTTGCATCCAAAGTTAAAATTTTAATGAATTTTAATATTCAAGAAAGAAATATAATCAAAATTCAAAAGAAATATTAATAAAACTCAACTTACTAAATCTGTAAATCCTGCTAAAATAAAAACACTAAGAGAAGCTGTATAGAATTCGCACAGAACAAGGTAGCCTAATACAGGAGTAGAAATTATCCTAAGTGCACACAATGCATTGGGTACTGTAAGAACATTTTCTTTCTAGGAAAGAGATAAAGATTAATCTTGTAGACATAAAGGAAAAAATATGTACTTTACAGTGATTTTATTCATGAAATTTTATGAAGTAATTCAAGTATTTATCATATTTAATAAGCAAGAAGGATATTTGCTACAAGTACAATACAGTATTTAATGTTGAATGCAGTTTTAAGCATACAAATTTAAAATTTCATTACAAATCTACAAACAGAGGATCTGCAAGACCTTGAATTCACTGATTTCACTTAAGGTCTGCATAATTAAATATAAATATCTTAACATGAATGCATTCATAAAAGTATTATTCAAAAACAATCAAGAGAACTGAGAATAAAATTTTAAGCAAAATATGCATTTTTTACATAGCAATCCCTGCTTAAATTTTCAGCAACAACCTAATATAAGCAGTATAACATATTTTATTGGCATTATAATTCTTTTATTTTAATTTTAAAAAAATTTATTCATGGAAAAGATTTTTAAAGGAATTATGCAAAACATGACACAGCACAAAACTTTCATAAAAAGAAATTTTTCATCAATTCTTTCATTATGTTAATGCATTTCAGTAATTTTTTCGATTTTTTAAATATTATGTCCATTATAACTCTTTTAAGTATGAAATCACGTGTGGTGTAGTATAAAAATCTAGAATATGACAGAATCTTGTAATAATTAGTAGTTAGGACAAGTGCCAGAGCATGTGCAGTCAGTATGGGCACACTAAGCATCAATATTTAGGGGTGGCAAAATTTTTAGAATTTTGGAAGGAGCCGGGTGGCAGAATATTGAAATTGCAGAGTTTGCACCAGGCAGCAAAATGTCTAGTACTGGCCCTGGTAGAAGTAAGGCTGAGCAGGCATGAAGATACTTACTAGTCATATCGATATTTTTATAATACAAAATGCAATATGGAGATCCAGAGATATATATGATACAAATAAGCTTATTCATAGTCATAAATAGTAATTAGACAGAAAGAAGCAACAACTCCAACAGCTTCAATGGAGGACTTGTTGAATTAAAAAACTTATGAGAGCTCTTTAGCTGTAAATTAACACCTTATTTTTTATAGGTATTTGTTCAGGAAGGTTTTACATTTCTTAGCTAAGCAGGTGAACGAGGAAGACTCAAAAGAGACAATTTCTTGCAAACTTGTCTGCATATTCTTTTGCAGATAAACCAAAATTACTAGGAATCCACTAAAGAACTATTTGTCTATCAGATGGCAAGAGAATGCCAGTGATTACTTTACAGTCATACTCAGTAGCTGAAGGATGCAAACTGACTTGTGATGGTCTGGATTACAGTTTGAGAGTCTATCAAGGAGAAAAATTTTGCTCTGACCTTTCAATGATATTTTGAATTACCAAATAAAACTGTAGGGATTCTTCCAATAAAATTATCTGTGATTATCGATAACATTGTCAAAAAAACATTCAAAACATGAAATAGTTTGACACGAGACACAGCATAAATGATAGCTTATCATAATTAAAAAAACTGTTCCCACCTCCACCACATAAAGTTTTGAGATATTAGCATACATTCATAAAAATCTCTTATCTTTTACAAATACAATTCCAATATTGAATCAAAAAGTGGAACAGTCAGTCAGAAGTATCTCAAAGAATGAACTCTTAATTATACATTTCTTTGTGAGATTTCAGAATTTTAAACAATTACAAACTGGAAAAGTATACCTTTTTGATAAAAATTGCTTAGAAAACTGTAAGAAAATCAAAACTAAGTATATTATTAAAGGTTACTTTAATTTTTATATTTTATGCATATATTTTCACTGCATTTTTGTCTTAAAATAGAAACAATATTACAGATAGGAGTATCTTTTCAGAAATAAAAAATCATACTGGCCATGCTACTACCACAGTTACTTGTGCAGTGATTAAAGAAACAAGAATTCAGTTTTCTTGTAATTAGCAAAGTTCCTAGATAAGATACAAGTAACATACTTTCTCTCAAAATAGAATAATGCTAGAAGAATTAAAATTATTACTCACACATCATCACAACTACCTCAGTAAAAATAGTCAAAGTTTCAGAATGTGTCAAACACTGACAATGATGCACATAACAATTCCTTATGCAACCATATGCATGATAATTTTTCAATTTTAATGACCAACATCTGCATTTCCTTTTTGTTGTATTTCAGAATGACACAACAGACAGATTTACAGACAAATCATAATACTTCTCATCTTGCATCCAATTTTAAAATATGTTCTTGTGCGATTTTCATGTAATTGCAGTAATATTTCTGGCAGAATATAATATTTTGCCACATAATTGCTAATAACAAGCAAAAAACTGTTTTGAATCTCTTCTTAAAGCTTCTGAATGTAGAGCAATTTCCACAAAAATTACACCAGAACAAAAGAAACAAAACCATGCTTCTAGAAGGTTTATTGTTGTTTTGTGGGATAAATACTTAATAAAAGCATAAAATACATATATGTACATAATATAACCTGATAAATTGTCATTATTTTTCTTCTGTAACACTTGACAAACTATGCTAAAGTGATTGCGCTAATATGTAGCACCAAATTAAAAAAATAGATAAACAGATTTGACAGTATTTAGTATTGAGATTAAACAGTATTAAGATTTAATATGAGTATATACAGGTTAACCACAATATCGTCAAAGATTCCAGGAAGAAGGTGGAACTTAAAACACTGATAGGAAAAAAATCCTAATATGAAGGAGATATGATAGATAAACAAAATTTAGTAGGGATGTTTATACTTGAGAAGGATGCCATTTATTCAAATTTCACACAAGGATATAAGTGTGGTGCTAGTAGTGCCACTATCAGATTGATTTACACTTGCTTTAAATATGTGCTGCAAAGTTCACGATTGTTATTTACCATTCAAATCTGACGTAGTGAGTTGATATTAGTCAAGAATGACTTTAAGAGGATGAAGAAGCTTGGTGAAAGATCAACAGCTTGGTGAATTTGAAAAAGGTGGTGTCATAGGGCTATGGGAAGATGGATTTTCTTTCTGTGATATCGCAGAAAAGAGTGCCAAGAATGTATTCTCTGTGCATGATTGTTGACAGCAGTAGTCAAGGGAAGGTATTGTCTCAAGAAGACCAGGTTCTGGACAGTCATATGGCACTACTGAGAGAAAAGACTGCTGTGTTCAGCGTATGGGTGTGGTGCATCTTACTATGTCTGCAGCAGAAATTCGAGCTGCAGTTGGTACCACAGTGACACAATGAACTGTTACAAATTGGTTACCAGAAGGACAGCTCTGAGCCAGATGCCCTGTAGGTGCATTTCACCGACTCCAAACCACTACCATTTATGACATCAGGGGTGTCAAGCTAGAATTCATTGGGAGTTGAGATCTGTTGTTTTCCGGATGAAAGCCAATTTTGCCTTGGGGCTAGTGATGGCCATGTGTTGGTTAGAAGGAGACCAGGTGAGTACCTGAAACCAACCTGTCTGCAGCCAAGGCACACTGGACCTACACCTGGAGTTAAGGTCTAGGGAGCAATTTCATATGACAGCAGGAGCACTCTCATGGTCATCCCAACCTGATTGCAAATTTGTATGTCAGTCTGGTGATTCAATCTGTTCTGCTTCCATTCATGACATCTGGCATCTGTACAACACAATGCATACATGTTTGCACTCAAAATTCCAGCAGTTATACAGGTTATTAATGTACCAGCATTTTACATTTGAAATAGCTCTTTTCGTGCTTCTTTTAATCTGTGATCTTGAAAATTTAATCTATTAAAGATATTACCCAGACAAATGCCTGGCCAAAATTTCATCACTCTACAATAATTTTTTTCCTCCCCATCAGTGTATGTATTTCACTTAAACTTTAACCTTAATTTTCTTATTTATTCCTATGAAAGACATGATATGCTTTTACAAATATATTATTCATTTTAAGATTCTCAATAAAAATGCATCTGGATGAAAGTGACATAAAATCATGTCCAAATATCCACAAATTCAAGCAGCATAAAAACTTTCATGGAAAAGCAAGACTTTTATTTATTTATTTTTATTACTTCTTGAAACTGCACACGATACAGTACACAGTCCAAGATCCAGAATTGTTGGAAAATTGGAAGGGATTTTGGAAATTTCCAGATGTAAGATATCAGTTTAAATCTAGTAAAATGCACTAAAGCTTCACTTACCATTTGGTTCAGAAAGAAAAATGCTAACCCCTCACAACCACCTAAAGGCCAAGTCTGATCATGGCTAACATCAATACAAAGCCAATCAATATACTGCCAATGCACTTGGCATGATTACGATTCCCTAGCTAGCATGTGTTTGAAAAGTGACAATCAGGAACCTAAGTTAGTCAGGAGAATAACTGCATTTATCATATACCCACTTATTTTGGATAGTAGTATATTCTCCATTCCTGGATTTTATAATGAGAACTTTTTTTTTTTCATCTGGATTTATTACATATAGTATTGTATTATATGACATAGGTAAAATATTTTTTCACTGTTCTACTGCCTGTAGGGCACCTATACACAACCCACAGCCCCTCAAACAATATGATGACTGGAATGACAAAATTCTTGCAAGCAAAGATTGGAGATCACTTATGCTGTAATGGAATTTTTAATTTTTGAAAACATTTTACATCTTTTAAAGCTTTAATTTTGTGACACCACTGCTGTTACTATTAAAATATGACTGCGTCTAAATGCTTGATAGCAGATCATATAAATATACATGAGCGTATACAATCATATATACACGAGGAGAATTAATCTTAAAAAAACAAGATAAAATATTTTAGATTGACATGCTCAAATTACATTTAAAAAAAAAATAAAAGTAGAAGCTTTCACAGGTGACCCATCTGCATTACCAGATAGAGCTGTAATGGAAAGTTAGATTAAAGTTTGTTTTCTTCTATTGCTTTCCTGAAAGGTTGTTACAGATGCTTGGACCATTCCTCAGGATGTTTTCCCTTACAATTTGTACAATCGATGGTAAAATTATGGTGCCTTGTTCGCTCATACCTGTACCTGTATGTAATGTTGAATGGAAAGTGTCTGTTTGGTGGTGACTTCAGAATACATTGGTCACACTTATCCTATATCATATGAGTGCAAACTGTGCTAAAATTTTATTTAAGGGTGTCCCTTGGCAAAAATTGGTGATTGGCCAGCAAGCACTTTCAAAATGGCTGCTATACAAATCCAAAATAACAAGTCCAAGAACTGCACAAAACTCGGTGCCCATGTATACATCGATACATTTTCACTTTAAAAAAAAAAAAAATTGCACAAACTTTGGCCTTGCCCATTCCCTTGACTTTGTCCATGTACACATTGATCTATTTTCACTTTAAAAAAATTAGGAGAATGATGATGTCATGTAATGTTAAAACAAAGTTACTCATCACCAAAATTGAACAAAATTTGTAGCCAATCGAAGCTCAAAAAACTAAATAAAATAAAAAAAAAAGGAAATGCATCTAATCGCATATATGCACTACAAAAAGGAAATATCGACTTACCATATTTAGAAATTTCTGCGTCTTCAGTCTGTGGCACGCAAAATTCCTTAACAGCATCCGAAAACTTTCTACTGCCGTCACAACACAAATTCACAAAAATAAGAGTAAAAAATAACCTCTGTAGTGGACTGTCGGTGGCATTTCTAGCAAAAAACCCATTCAAAGTCATCTGAACGACCTTCACGTTTGACCATACACATTTCCTTCATACAAACAGGACACACACAATGAGTATTAAGTAAACCTTCATTTACATACCAGTTAATTAATGCTTTCCCCCCTTCCAATCCAAATCATACAGAAATTTCACATTAATCTCATCACATACACTGATTTTATGGTGTACAGCAGAAAATAAACAATGCATTTCCTACCTGACATCCAACACAGAAATAAGCCCTTACAAATATTTTTGCATCAGACAAATTCACCACAATCACATAACCAATCATGCCATAATAGGGTTTCCATAACATTCAGCTACTCAGGTTACCATAAATGAAACAATAATTTGGCGATAAATGAAATAACAATTTGGCGATAATCCAAGGGGCAACCTAAAATGTTTGTCAATGCATAACAGTTTTGATTATTTTAATTTAATGGCAGGGACATTTTCAAAAAGCAAATGAAACACAGTTGACGAAAAAAGATTAGATGAAAACGCGCTATAGCCCACTGCTTGGCAATGTTTTGAAAATCGCCAATTCGGCGCGTTTCTGCGAAACGTCTTTGCAATTGCAACCTTCCCGACACGTTCCGCGAAAACCTATTGCAAACAAAACATAGAATTCTAAAGCATAAATTAGTATGGAAACTGTTGCCACAAAAAGATAAAAAAATAATATGCAAAACGAATATTATGATCATTACAATATTTGTCAGTTAGGTTTAAATTAATTATTTACATTTTATGTTGTAATACTTACACATTTTATGCCGTTACATAACCTTCCCGACACGCTCCGCGAAAACGTAACCAAAATGGCATCGAAGAAAGAAGGAATTTTTTTTAAAGGGCATTAAAATTACAAACGATACCATGTACACACCGTTCCGTTTTAACTTAAAAAAACATTTGCGAATTGCACAATGTAGGCAACGTACACAAATGAACAAAATAAGCTAAAATAACGAAAATAAATTACAAGAAAATGCCACGTGCACAGCGTTCCTTTTAAACTTAAAAACAAACTTCAGCGAATTGCACAATGTAGGCAACGTACACATGTTATACGGAGTTACCCATATTGGCGCGTTTATTGCTCATTCAAAAACAATCGCCGCCAAGCAGTGGGCTAAAGCGCATTCCAACCAAAGATTACTTCTAGGTAAGTGGAAAATGGAATATTTTGTTGTACCAATCAAGGAGAATTCAACAACTTGTTTACTTTGTTGTGGAGTATTTAGCTGCTGACCTAATTTCAGTTAATCACTTGAAATTTCTCTCTTTTTAGAGGTATATCACTTGCAACATAAATTATTTTACCGATATGATAGCTACCATAATATCTATAATACTGATAAAAATCATATTAGAAATACCTAAGACATCTATAGAAATTTTTGCTTGACAAAAAAGCATGTGACAGATAAATAAAATCTAATTTTCTATTGTATTGAGGTATGAATATGACTTAAGAAACAACATCTATAATAATATAAATAATAATCAAGATTGATATTTACGAGGTGTGTTAAAAAAGAAACAGAATTTTTGAAATAGTGTGCCTCTGGCAGAGGAAATATGCTGCCACTACTGAATGCATGTAGCAGCAGGTTTGAACAATAAACTACCATTTGTCAAATTTCACTCTGATGGTTAGTTGACAAGCTACAGTCGCTGAGTGAGCACATGTACAAGCCGTTCATCAGATTAGTGTCAATGTGACAATTAAAGATCTTAAAGAATAACGTGCTTGTGTGAAATTTTGCTTTAAACAAGTAATGAGAGGTAGGTTAATGGCTATGATATTGAAATAAAGGTGCAGTCGTCACAATGTGGGGGGATGCAAAGGGTGTAAGTCTCCTCATCCAGGAAAAGCATACATGTGTTGGTCAAACATTATAAGGTGATGTTGGTCGCATTTTTTGACTGCAAAGGCATTGTCTGTCAGGAATTTGTACCACATGGTTAGAGGGTAAATAGGGAATTTTAGTGCATTTGAGGGATGCTGTGTGCAGGATGAGGTCTGAACTGTGGAAAAACCAAACTTAGATGCCGCATCATGATAAAACGATGGCTCACTCTTTGTTCGCAGCTAACAACCAAAGCATCCCACTCCATTTGTACCCCAGACATTTTATTCTTCACCCCTAGCCCCAACAGACTTTTACCTGTTTTCCAAACCAAGAAGAAGTTGAAAGGATACTACTTTCAAACCATAGAAGAGATTCAGGACAATGTGAGGACACAGTTGCACCCCATACCAGAAAGTGAGTTCCAAGAAGCTTTCTACAAATGGATGAAATAATGGGAATGGTGTGTTGTCAGTAGAGCGGATTATTTGAAGGGGATAGTGCTTAAAATATCATATAATAAGCAATAAAGATGTTACAGCAAGAGTTTTGTTTCTTTTTGAACACACCTCAAATACTTCTCTGTTGTCAGTGAAGAACTCCTTTGTTTATTAATGCATGGAGCAGATCTTTACAGAAATACAAATAACAATTTTGATTCTTATTTATATTATTATAAATGTGGCCTAAATCATCTTCATATCTCATTACAGTAAAAAACTAGATTTCATTTATTTGTCTGCACAAGAGGATTATTCCTGCACAAAGAAAATTCAGTCCGGAAAAGCATAAATGCATTCAACAAACTTAACTATTTTATTACTAGAAAAGACACTGCAATAAATATGAAAATTGTTCGTAAGTATTTTACAATGATGCAATTTCACATAAAAAGAAAGGAAAATTGAGTTCATAGATAAATAAATTAATACGGCCAGGCTATAAATAAATTCATAAAATATTTGATAAATATATTAGGAATATTATAAGTAAACAGTTAAATACTCTTAATTTTTTTACATGTAAATTTATATAACAGGATGATGATAAGAATCCAAAATAAATAATAAATAACCACTAAATTTAGAAAAAAAAATATTTTAATTTAAATAACGAGAGAGAAATATAAGCTCTCTATTTTTTTTAAAAAAAGAGACTGGAAGGAAAGCCTTGAGATAATCCGATGGTAAAAATTTACTATTGGGTACCCCTTGTTTTTTTTTTGGCAATTCTTTTTTGACACCAAGATTGGCACCAGGAAGGTACAGTTTCAAGATGGCCGCTACACAAAACCAAAATAAAAAGTCAAAGAATTACACAAACCTGGTGTCTATGTACACATCGATCTATTTTCATTGAAAAAATATCAGAGAATTGCACAAACTAGGCATTGTGCATTGCCTTTTGTATTTCCTCCATGTACACATCGATCTATTTTCACTTAAAAAAAATCAGGGGGAAAGTGCAGAATCAATCACTGCTTGGCATGTTTTTAAGATCGGTATCCATGTACACGTCGACCTGTTTTCACTTATAAAAAAATCCCAGAATTGCACAAACTTCACACTCCCTTTGTCCGTGTACACATCGATGTATTTTCACTTCAAAAGTCAAAAGAAACTGGAAAAAATCCAGTTCTTCTTACTCGTGTAAAAAGCGCCAAACAAAACGGACCAGAGAAGTGGGCGATTCTGTACTTTACCAAAAATCAGGAAGCTGAAACCAAGTTATAACTCGCATAGTAACCAGAAATGAGGTTTCATCATCAAAATTTAACAAAATTTGTCAACAATCAAAGGAGCATCCAATTTTACACCACAGCCAATCCAATATATGCTACTGCTTACTTTCATACATCCTAAAGACATGCCCCCTTCAAATTACTGTTGGTAATATCTCCCATTATTTTATTCATGAATCAAGTTATTATTTTTAAGAACATTATACAATAGTATCATTTACAGATCAAACATACCTAAAGCAGATAAAGAGCCAAAACAATATATTACAACTACCTATATATGCAAACATACATATGATGAAATACTCCTTTGATATAATGCATTTTGAAACAAGAAATGATAATACTTAAACTGAGAGGATAACAGCATTGCTCATTACATAATAGTATATTCCTTATTTAATTACATGCTTAAATTATTTAGCAAAATGAATTTGTACTACCAGCTTGAATTTATATAATGAATAATTACATAAATCGTTATCACAGTGTAATCCCAGTTTTATTTTAATCAGTAATAAAATTCCAGAGCAAAGTAATAAATGAAATCATACTATTTCCACAATCTTCTTTGCTACCCTTTTTCTTGTTTCTCGTTTAGCAGTCACAAATTTAGAATGCACTTTCTCAGCCAGCAGCACGCTTCGGTTCCTTTGCCTTTTTCTAAAATTTTGTCCAGCAAAAAGTCCATTCTGTGAATATTTTGTCCATCGAGAAAAGTTCCTTTCATTTCGACTATACAAATAACACAGAGATTTTGACGATAAGTTAGAAAATAGTAGTAATTTGTCCAATTTTGGGGTGAATTCTGTATCATTACAACTAAAACGTAGTGAGCCGGCATACCTCCATTGTAGCGTAAAAGCATTTTTTAATTTTGTGACATTTCTGAAGTTCAATAAGAAATTGAAAGAACTAACGGAATTATTAAATATATTAGCACTCAAATAAACCATTGCATTAGACGAAACAAAACTATACACGAAAACACTACTTATACAAACGTAAACAAACAGAAAAACGCAAGTAATATTTCTCACATCGGCACAGTCTTTTCCCTCGAAGGATAACTAGTACATTTGGAATAATTTATGAGGCAATATTAAAATATGAGGCAACCCAAATATTAAATATTGACAATTATGTAATAAAAATTTATAAATTAGCTACTAATTCTGATATAATAGGAAATAATCTTTCACAAATAACAGAAAAACAAATTAAAAACCATCTGCATACTTGCTCTTTCTCTTTGATGTATTAATTAATAATATAAAATTTACGTTAGTTCCTTAGTGTTAATAATTACATTTGATATTAAGAAATTTTGAAATTAAAACTTTTCAATTTGAAAGTGTGCTTGAGAGTATAAAAAATGTTATTAAATAAATTATCTGTGTGAATGCAAAAAGAAAATAAAAGATATAGTAAATTCATAATTAAATAGTATTTTTATGATTAAGTGCAATTTTTTTTCCTCTCGAATTCATATTCATTTAATTATAGATTAAGTATGATTGTAGAAAACACTTTTACTATATCTAATTATAGGATTTCTCAATTTTGTCTACAAAACTTGTAAACTGCGATTTTAAAATGACTGTGCAATTAAAGAGTAATTATAAGTAATGTAGAACCTGTGCTTTCAAAAGCGAATATGCTTAATTTTAATACTTATAGTCCTTGCTTTAGCGTTATTTCACTTGTTAATGTGTTCGTGTTTTTACCATTTAAAAGCATTTTAGCATTGGTTTTCTGAAAGTTCATAATTTTCTTCCATGGATGGTAATAAAGATGAAAGCGAACGCTGCGTATCTATTGCACAGAAGTATATAAACGAAGGTGATCGTTCAAAGGCTCTCAAATTCTTATATAAAGCTGAAAGACTTTATCCTTCTCAACGCGCGAAAGGTAAGATTTAAAGTAAAATTTCTCTGAGTATAATTAAGTAAAATGCAACTTTAGTGAAACTGATTTTTGGTTTTATAGTTTAACCTGTTATAGTGGACGCCTCTGTTTTAATGGGTTAGTTTTTTGCAATCACTTTTATTGGGTCTTTTGCTGTTCCTGACCTTGTAATACATTTCACCTATATTTAATCGACGCTTTAACTAAAGGACAGCAATTTTACTAATTGTATTTATTTCGTTCTTGTTTGATCTTAACAATATGTAAAGAATTCAAAGATAATCTTTAAAAGATTATATATTTGGGAAAGGTAAGAGTGAAATCTAAAATGATATGATGGAATTCACAAAATTTCTTTACGTTTCAGATTCATTGAATAAATTTTACCATTTCCTTAAATTGATGTTTGGAAACATTAAGAATGCATACCAGCTTGCTTTATATAAAGGGCTCTAGTGTAGAATTGGGTGCCCCTTGTTTTTTGGCGAAACATTTTGTTCAGTTTTGGCGATGAAACCCCATTTCTGTTTACCATGAGAGTTTTAACATGGTTTTAGCTTCTTGATTTATTTAATTGAAAATAAATTGATGTGCACATGGACAAAGTCAAAATGTGCAATGACTGTGCAATTCTCTGATGTTTTTAAGTGAAAATAGGTCGATGTGTACATGGACACGGACTTTGTGAAATTCTTTGTTTTGGTTTTGTGTAGCGGCCATATTGCGCACTGCCTTAACTTTCTCTACACTTCGATTTATTTTCACTTAAAGAAAATCAGGGAGTTAAAACTATCATGGTAACCGGAAATGGGGTTTATCACAAAATTGAACAAAATTTGTCACTAATCGAAGGGGCAGCCAATTTTACACTAAAGCCTAACAAAGTATTTGAACAACACCTGTTCTCCTCTCCAAAACACCATTAAATCCAGACAAGAACTGGAGTGTATACTAGACATATATTCTAGACAAGAACTGTATGTTTTTTTTTTTGGTATCATAACTCCATTACTCCCTTTTTTTAATGTTTCAGCTTTAATTGCAGTAAGTGTTTCTTATGCTGCATTCGTAGTTTAAAATGTGTATGTTGATAGGTATACATATGTAAGCGGAAAAAAAAAAAGAGTTAAAATATATCAAAAGTCTTTACTTAATTTTTGGAGGGTAGGGA
>KK121315.1:733592-749724 GCA_000611955.2 Stegodyphus mimosarum
ACTGTGCTTCTAAATTAAAATTCATGTGTAGTATTATGTTCAGTTGAGAATAAGACAAAGCAGATGTATTTAGCTGATTATTTTTAATAAAATTAAAATTTTCTTCAGGAAGAAATTTGTTGTTGGTTTAAAAATATGTTATGAATATTTATAATTATTATTCATAATGTGTATTACACGTATATTAGACTTCATTTTAGCAAAATAATATTGTGGCTCTAAAAATTTGTAAATGATAATGAAACATGTTTCCAAATTTAGAATTTAAAATTCCTTTAAATAAGGGACATATCTATATACGAGACAAAATTCATGGTCCCGTAAGTATGCACTATTGGAAGATTTTACAGAATTTTTAAAACTCTTGACTGTTATATGTTGTAAACATTTTTGCTAATTTGATCATCTTTTAATGTTTCAAAATTGTGTGAGCCATCTTGCAAAAACTGCAGTTAAAAGTTTCAGTTACCAATTAAATTGACTCAATTAGAGGGCAGTTTGTGAAATGGATAGCATAGACATGTCTGTTTCAGTGTGTGTTATTAATTTGACGTCCCCCATCAAAATAGGAAGTAACATGCTACGCACTGGTAGGTTGGGTTCAGGGATGGATGGGAACCCAGTAACTTGTTTTTGCTGTGCTTTGTTTTTTTGGTTCCTTTCATTGCTAATCTCGATTTGCAAGTTGTAGTATAACAGTCGTCATTCATTTTTGCAAGTGTTATTTCTTCTTATTTATTGCTATTTTTCTGATTTTTTGCACGAGTGTTTCTTTCAGTAATGAAGAAATGGAATTATTTTCGTTTAGTTAAGGAAGTTGTCGGAGACAGGGATACTTGTCTGCAGTGGTGTATTACACAACAATTGCTGCCGTCATCAAAAGCATGTTCTGAGGGCCATAGCATGAAACTATGTCACAACAGAAATGGATGAGACGTGTTCCATTGCCGTCAGTTTCATGTGTCTGGAAAAGATGAGCAATTATCAAGCCTGATTGCTTACATATATTTTTTCTCAGGCAGAAAGTCACGACAGTGCTATTCTTCAGAGCAGCATTGGTGATGAAATAACTTCGTCCAAAATGGTCATCGACTGGTGTTCGTACTGTTGTGAACTCATCACGATCAGAATGCTGTGTGAAATTCACACGAAGAAAATTGGCACTGACAGCTGCACTGTGGAAATAGACGGAACAAAAGTCAGAAAGAGAAAATACAACGTGGGAAGAGTAATTGAAGGGACATGGATTATTGGCATGTTCCAGAGGGAAACTAAAGAATTTCAACTGGAAATATGTCCAGTGAATAGTAGACCGGCAGACACTTTGATACTACTGATTAAGAAGCATGTTTCGGAAGGAAGCACAATAACGACCGATAAATGGATGGCCTATTCATCTTTAGCCTGGCACGGTTATTATGTGCACCTGACTGTAAACCATACTACAAATTTTGTTAATCCGGTGACTGGTGCACGTACCCAGTCCATAGAATCCAACTGGCAACCTCTAAAAATAAAACTGCAGGAAAGTGGTCTTTACCTTAACGGATCATTTGATCGAATATTTATTTTGGTGTGAAATAAAGCGCAGTGGCCAGGATCCTTTCGTTGAAATTGTAAATGCCTTTAAAGTCTGCTTCCCTGTTGGATAAAAGATCTCTGACAATTTTCTTAACGGCACTTTTTTTTTTTAAGGCTCTTTTCAGAGCCATACAAATTTAGTAAAGGAGATGTGTCAATTTTTTTTAAGGCTCTTTTCAGAGCCATACAAATTTAGTAAAGGAGATGTGTCGCATTGCTTATCATAATAGTATAAGATAAGTGTAATATAAATGTAAGAATAATAATACTAATTTTTCTTTTTTAAGATAATTTTTACTTCCGTTATGCTTAATATATTGTTTTTCTGTGCTAACTTGAATTTAATATAACTTTATTTTCGTGTATCACGTTTCACTGGTGGATTTTACATCCACTTGCGTAATATTTGTGAATTTTTACTTCAATATGCTTAATATATTGTTTTCTGTGCGAACTTGAAAAATATTACATTTGCGGCTCATTGTCGATCAGCCGTTCGCTAGCTTGGCAAGTAAAAATACAACGGGTTCTTTCCCGAAGTGCCAACGGGTGTTTTGCAGAAGTGCTACCGTGTTATGAATATTTATAATTATTATTCATAATGTGTATTACATGTTTATTAGAATTCATTTTAGCAAAATAATAGTGTAGCTCTAAAAATTTGTAAATGATAATAAAACATGTTTTGAAATTTAGAATTTGAAATTCCTTTATATGAGGGTCATTTTTATATAAGAGACAAAACTCATGGTATTCCCATAATTCCCATAAGTATGCATTATAGGAAGATTTTGCAAAATTTAAAAAATATTTTAGTACTCTTGACTATTATATGTTGTAAACATTTCTGCTAATTTGATCATCTTTTAATGCTTCAAAATTATGTGTGCCATCTTGCAAAAACTGCAATTATAAGTTTCAGTTACCAATTTATTAACTCAGATTAGAGTGCAGTTTGTGAAATAGATAAGAAACATTGAATTTAAGAAATTTTATTTATTTTAGGTTTAGCAATATTATATCTAATTATTTTCTGCTAAGAATAGGAGCTGACATTTGATAGACTTAGAAGACTCAGTTATTACATAATAATTGTTACACATGAAATATCTGATATATTAAGAGTGTTACTGAGCAGTTATTTTTTTTAAACTTAGATTTGGTTTTCATGTTTTGAGATAGATGAAAAATGAAAAGCCAAATATTGTTTCATGATGCCAACATTAGGTGTGCATTATGTAAAACTGCAAAATATTAATTTAGTATAACTTTTTTAAATGAATGGCAACAGTGAAATTGTAAAAAATCAGGAAAAAAAAAAGTCTTGAAAGTTAATTATAGCTTTAAAACGTTATTCTAAGAAAAGCATTAAAAAATAAGGTTGGAATGCGCTTTAGCCCACTGCTTGGCGGCGATTGTTTTTGAATGAGCAATAAACGCGCCAACATGGGTAACTCCGTATATCCGCCAACATGGCTGACTGGGTATTTTGAAGCTACGGAAACATTGCCTACATTGTGCAATTCGCTGATGTTTTTTTTAAGTTAAAACGGAACGCTGTGCACATGGCATTTTCTTGTAATTTATTTTCGTTATTTTAGCTTATTTTGTTCATTTGTGTACGTTGCCTACATTGTGCAATTTGCAGATGTTTTTTTTAAGTTAAAACGGAACGGTGTGTACATGGTATCGTTTGTAATTTTAATGCCCTTTTAAAAAAAAACTCCTTCTTTCTTCGATGCCATTTTGGTTACGTTTTCGCGGAGCGTGTCGGGAAGGTTATGTAACGGCATGAAATGTGTAAGTATTACAACATAAAATGTAAATAATTAATTTAAACCTAACTGACAAATATTTTTATGATCATAATGTTCGTTTTGCATATTATTTTATTATCTTTTTGTTGCAACAGTTTCCATACTAATTTAGGCTTTAGAATTCTATGTTTTGTTTACAATAGGTTTTCGCGGAGCGTGTCGGGAAGGTTGCAATTGCAAAGACGTTTCGCAGAAACGCGCCGAATTGGCGATTTTCAAAACATAGCCAAGCAGTGGGTTAAAGCGCATTTTCACCAAAAATAACATGGAAACTTACTTATTACCAGTTCTTATATTGGCTACAACTTTCCTGGTGTAAATATCGGCAATTTAGTCTTAAATTAGATTGTCTTGATATGATTTTGCACGAAATTTCATTAGTTCTATGCATCTTTATATAATTGTGCTGTGTAAGTTTTGGCAAGTAAATGTTTTGTACATTGTAGTGTGTACATTGGTCAAATAATTGGTAACATTAATTTTTTTATTATTACTGTTGTATGATTATCATGTGATTTGATTTGAAGTCATTGTGATAAAGAATATTTTAGATCTATTGAAGTTATTTGTAAAAATTTGTCTGTGTATTTTGAGAATATATAACTTTCCTTGGCACTTCTACACATAAGATACTTGTAATCCTTCTCATACATGTCACTTCTTCACCATGTCACTAAAGGTATTAATATGGTAACCTCGGATGTCAATCAAAGGTATTAATTTGATAGCTGAGATATGTGTATAAGGCATGTGTATTTAAATAAACATGGAGTTGCACTTTTGAAATTAAGTGATTGTTTTTCAGATTAGCATTTCTTTTTGCATTGAGTAGAATTTTTTGTTGTAGTAAGGAATCATGATTGGGACTGGAGTTTGTCAGCTGATGAAAAAGAAAATGCTACATTTCTTCAGAAATATGCCATTGTCAGTAATAGAGAGTGCAGAATATTCACATTCTATGAGGATGTACTTCTTAAATGACCGATTTTGTGGAAAAGGAGTATAAAAAATTGGAAACAGAGTATTAAAATGAAGATTGGAAACTGGTTTGAAGATAGTCTGTTTCGTTTATAACAATGTTTTGCTCTATTTATTGTTAGGGAATTTATTGTTAGGGTTTTTTAATTATCTCTGAGAAGTGGGCCTGTCTTCTATGGGAAAAGAAAGATGGGGAAAAAAAAGGCAATACTGGATGCATCACTGAAATACATGCAAGGATACTCAAACATCTCTCCAAACTTGCCAGTGAATTTGCAAATGCTTTCCGAAGTTGGGAATGAATTTTCATCTTTTCAATGATGGTACAGATAACCAGAAAATGCCCTTTCTTTTTCATTTATTTTATTATTTTATTCATAATTTTAAAGTAAGTGCTACCTAATGAGATTGCATCCATGGCTATTTTGATAAATTTTTAGAATCTTTTTTGACTTTGTTTAGCAATTTAATCTTTTATTTGATGACTTTATTTCAGTTTAAAAAATAATTATTGATTAGCCTATATTTTTGGGTGCTCCTTGGATTATCGCCAAGTTATTGTTTCATTTATGGTAACCTGAAATTGAATGTTATGGAAACCCTATTATGACATGATTGGTTGCGTGATTGCGAGGAATTTGATTGATGGGAAAATATTATAAGGGATGCATTGCTGTAAGATGATTGGGTGTCAGGAAGTATGTTGTATATTGTGTGTTTTTCATCGTAAAATTGCTGCAGTGGTAAACTGGGTGTTTCATGGTATATAACAAGAGAGTGGAAGTTTTTTTTTTTTTTAAATGGTTGAAGACAGAAGAAAAGAAACTTTGTTGGATGCAATTCAACGGAATTGTAAGTGGCCTATTTCTGCGAAGGAAATGCATATGGTTGAATGTAAAGATTGTTCAAATGGCTTGAATGGGTTTGTCGCAAGAAAGGTTCAAAAGCTCACCATATAAAGCATTTTATTAGAAAGGGAACATGGTTTGAGAAAAGTTTTTGGATGCTGTTAAGGAATTTTCTGTGCCACAGACTGAAGACAGAGAAATTTCTAAATAAGCTAAGTGGATATTTCATTTGTGTAGTGTGTAGATGTGATAATATGTATTTCCTTTTTTATGTTATTTCATTGTTTGATTTAAAATGCAGTATATTGAGATTATATATTTTTTGTTTGGCTGTAGAGTAGAACTGGGTGCCCCTTCGATTTTTAAGCGAAAATACACTCTATAACAAAAGATTCAACGCACCAAGAAGGAGCTGTCGGATGGAGACAAGAATTTGTGGATAGGAAGATTATGTACAAAATAGGAAATGATTAAAATTTCAGAACAATTGAATGATTTATTTCAGAGGTACATAGTTACAAAGTAACGAGCTCAATAAGGTGTTGATCCACCTCTAGCCTGGATGCCAGCTGCCACATGACATGTCATAGACTGAGCTTCTGGATGGTCTACTGCAGTATTTCTTGCCAAATTTGCTCCAATTGTTGGACTAGGCCATAAACATTCCCTGTTAAATGCAGTCTCCTTCCCATTATATCCCAGCTCGGTGGAAGAGAGATCTAGTTGGCCAAGGAAGTGTTTGACAAGCTGTAAGACAGTTCATAGCAACATGTGCCATAACAACATAGTTCATAGCAGCACGTGTGGTCTGGCATTATCTTGCTGAAAAATAAGGCCTGGATTCTGTAAAAGGAACAGTAGCAAAACAGGTCTCAGATTGTCGCCGACGCACTGCTGTGCTATAAGTGTGCCTCTAATGATGACCAAAAGGGTCTGGCTATCAAGAGAAATGGCCCCCCCCCAGACCATAACTCTTGGTTGAGGGTCTGTGTGGCACACAGTAGTGAAAGCAGGATCGGCACACTGCTCTGGGCATCTCCAGACATGTCTTTTATGATCGTCATGATACAGTTGGAAGCAGGATTTGCCTTCAAAGACTATACGTCCCCAGTCAGCATCATTCCAGCCTGATCGAGCCAAGCACCAGTGTAATCTATCTCGACAATATGCAGGCATGAGTGACAGATGGCGTAACGGTCAGTACGATCGTAGATTTCACTCAATCAGCTGTCTGTGAATGGTCATGGTGGACACTCGTGTGGATCACACGGCTGATGGTTGATAGCGATGAATCAGGTTCTGTGACAACTGATCTGATAATCATTCTGTCCTCCCTATCTGTTGTGGCCCTAGATTGACCGCTACCATCATGACGCTGAAATCTGCCATTGTCCACCCATTCTTGCAAAACATCTAATCGCCGTATCACTTCGACTCATGTAACAAGCGATTCCCCGATTTGCCCAAACTGTTTATTTCAATGATACAACCTCTTTAAAACTCTGACAGTTGCTCCTAATGAGCTCGAATCCTGTGGTGAGGCAGTTTTTCCAGTCGTTGAAGGGTATCCTAAATGCAATGCAACAGAAATTTTTAACAACTGTTCAAGAACAGCTCCTTGTATACATCTGCTGGATATGCAGTTCTGATGCACTGGAGATCATGCTATTCATTCATTGGACACCAAATTTTAATGATTTGCATATTGGTCAAAATGGCCATCTTGAAATTGTGCCTTGCTGGCCAATCGCCAAGGGGTACCCTTAAATATATTTTTACTGAATTATTTTATAAAATTTTGATCATGTTAACTGATTACAATGATTTTTACTAAATTATTTCATAAAGTTTTGATCATGTTAACTGATCACAATGATCAGTTTATTTTCATGTTTTTGTGTACAAATCGAAATTATCGAATTTATTGAAAACAGTATCGAAATTATAATAATTATGATCACATTAAGCAGCATCTACTATATTTTCAATCCTGGTTTAGTAATATAAAGGGAGCCACTCACTTACTGAACTGAACTTCAATTTCATGTGAGGCTGTCATTTGACTTGTTGCCTCATCTAGTAAGTCAACTCTGACTCAGAAGAAGGTTTAATAAAATCCTTATTAAAACTTCATACTTAACAATTTGCACAGCTCGTGCTTACAAAACAATCCCTGCCATTTACAGAATTTTAATGAAGAAAATACGTAAATTCAAGTTTTTAAGTAATTTAACACTGAAAATTGACAACGCAAAATCCTAACAAGATGTTTCTTATTGTGCAGAAAAACTTGGCTAAAAGTAGGCTAATGCCACTGTTTCATAGGTTAGTGTAACTTCTAAAGCTCTCTCTAAAATTTCAAGAGCTTTCTTCTTATGTATGAATTATATACAAGTTAACTTTTATCCTGGTGGTAGTTGACAAAAGTAAAAGTGAGAATACAGATAAAAGAATAAAATAATGGTTTAATTAACATAAATCTTACAAATTTTTATATTATTAATTAATCTAATAATAATTTTCTGGTGTGAATGAGTGCATTTAACATCTATTTTTAATAAGAAGCTAGAAAAATATTAATACTTTTATGATAGTTGGAATTTGTGAATATATCAAAGTCATTAATAAAAACATGCTGATGAGAAAACATGCGTGAATCAAGTTGTAGAATAAGGAAGTACTAATTAAATTATTATCAATAAACATACATAGACATACTGTTGTATGACTACAAAATTTGCTATAAAACTTGGAAACATGAATTTTCAAGAAACGATTTTATTACCTAAAGGAATATATTTGACTATGATTTTGATCAGTGTTATTTTAAAAAGTAATCTTGATATAATTTTTCTTAAATAAATTCATATTTTTTTATATCCACTGTTTTAATCAAATGTCAGATGTGAGAATCTATGGTGTATTTCATTGGCTTACTTCTAACATATTTTCAAGTACTAAAGGGAAAAAAATTATCTCTGCAATAGAAAAATATCTATGTATAATGAAAAATTAATAGTGTGGTATATGTTTATCTGCTTACAATAAGAATAAAAGAAATAAGAATATTCTTTTTTTAGCATGAGGGGAAGTGAAAGACCTGCTTGCTTAAAAATAGTCTCATGAGTGGCTGAGAGGTTTTAACTATTGAACCCAAGCAATTTTGGCCCATGTTCAAATTCTGGTGCTAGAGCAGCTAATTGCATTGTTGTTTTGATAAGTTTTCCCATGAGTAACATGAATATGAGTTAATTTTCTCTGTTACATTTTAAGTCACCTACCTCATCTAAGGAAAATTCTTGTATGTTTTGCTATTGTTAAATATTTTATCTGCAGCTTAGAAAGTTCTATGCAAAGTTTATTCAGATAAGCTAATTTTCTCTCTTCACATCTTTTTTCACCTCTCCAAATAGCCCTTGGATACTTTGCCATAGTTAAATATTTTATCTGCATATTAGAAAGTTCTGAAAGAAATAATATACCATGTATATTTACAATGTGCAAGAAAAAAGGGGCTAGTTCTGTATTTTCCAGTCTAGTTGTTTGATTCCTGAAGTTTATATGCCATTTTTCATTCCTTGTAGAGTTATATAGAATATATAATAAAATTTATATACAGCATTTTTATCTCTAGCTGATTCTTGGTTGTTCTAAATATCAAGTTGTGCAAAAATCAAGTGGTTTTTATTTAAAGTGTCATTAAAATTTCTTTAATGTTAATCTCTTTTTTTTTTAACAAATTCAATAAATTTTCTGTACATTGATTCTCTAGAATAGCTAAGAAGGATGCTATGTTAAATGGTCATTGTATGAAATAAATAATGCTCCAAAGATGGCACAAAATGACAGATTATTTGTTGTTCTTTTAAAGTTAACAGTTATCAAGGAACTGAATAATGTAATTTATTTATATGCATAGAATTTTGATTATTGGTGAATTAGTAGATAATTGTGTTAAAGAAAAATAAACATATTTAAAAAATTTACTATAATTCCATGTAAATATTAAAAATGTAAAGAAAGGAAATAATTATTTATGATTTGCATAATAAAAGTCAATCCTTTTTTCTTTTAAAATAAAAATCACACTGATAGAGTTGTTTTAGAAGCCAACTAGTTGTTGAACAGTGAAGTCACTGATAGTTTGATTCAGGTTCAAATTATAGTAAATGTTTTTGCATGAAATGCATGAACATGATTTTCTCCATGAAATGGGCCATTTACCATTAGGACTTCCTCCTGAAGGCACTTCTCCTTTAATGTAGATAGCTCTTGACTGTTTTTTTATGATCTAAGTAATGTAGTCTATTCCTTTGTTGTTTTAGGTTGTATCCTAAGATTTCGCTATTATGAGGTTTTTTTTTTGTGTGTGTGTTCTGTTGAAACGTGGCTGGGCACAGTTATACTTAAATGTACTTGCTTATGAAAAATAGATAAGTAAATACACAATTCATGATTTTTAGAAAAAAGTCTTTATTTTACCTTATTTATGTGTTCTAAAAAGTTGTTATAATGGGATTTTTAAGTTGTTATAATGTGATTTTGGTCTGTTGGTGAGCTATTATACTGTGAGGAAATCCCAAAGTAGATCTCCTGAGGTTTACTCTGACTTGTAGAGGGTCCATGTCAATGAAATAAAAAATTCGGGATGCATGACATGTAAATAGGAGTCCACAAGACCAAGTCCCATTTAAGCAAGTATTAATAAAATTTTGGCATTCTGTAAATGCTGTAATGCATCCAATGTAAATTTTACCTATGTATTTACATAATACTGACTTATATAATAAGCATGTAAATTAACTAATTATATATTAATTAGGTATATTTCATAAACTTGTGTAAGCTGGTACCTATTTACTTTATACTCACAACACTTGTAAAACCTTGTACATTTGATAGCGGTATTCTTTTTTCAATTTAAACATTTATGTAAAAAAATGGCACTTTCTTTTTCAACTTGTATTTGTCGAATTTGACAAGCTGCTTGATATCATAAGTCTTTTTTTTTTTTTTTCATTTTATACATTGATGTAAAGATTGGTACTTTTACTTTCGACTTCTGTTTGCCAAATTTGATGAACCGCTTAATTTTGTAGTAGTCTGCTTTCAGTGGTGACTGCTTTCTTGTTCAGGTTCCAAATCAGAAAGTAAGCATACTGATATCAACAATCAGTATGTAGGCCGTGTAGTGGAAGGAAGACAAGCTTGAAAAGGATAGTTGCAGCCATACCCACAATGCGGAAAGATTGTGGGGCTGTTTTAAATAGTGAAACAAAAAGCAAAGGAGTATGTGTTAGAAATGCTATTTCTCAGCCTTTATTTATTCAACTTTAAGAATCTGGCAATAGAAATTGTGTTTACGAATTGAACAGTTCAGTCTTAGTTTTTTGAGTATTAAGATTGCCGCCAGCCATTTTGTAACTTGCTTTTTTTTATTTAAACTTCTTTGTTAGTTGTAAATAAATGTTTATCTTTAATTTTATGGGATTCGAAATTTGATTTTTTAAACTTTGGTTCAACATCATCTAGAGTTATATCTTTTAGAATTCATCTGGCAGAAATTGTGTGGGAAAAATAAGCCTTTTGATGCCATGTTTAAAACAATCATGAAGATATGGCAGCCGCAAACTATATGCTAGTTATTTAAACTCAGCGCCGTTTTGGTAACCAGAGCCGTGAAAATTAAGTTGTACCAAAAAATGTAGGTAGTATAGCATTGATTATTTGAAGTTCGGCTTCTTCCATGATTGTTGGATATACATTTGCCTATGTGCCTTTTCTGTAATGACGTTTCAAGCATTGGTTGTTTGAAATCATCTCAGCTAGAGGATCATCTGAGGTGTTGCCTTGATAAATAGGTAAAGGTTTAAAATACTTTTAAACATTGAAAGAAAAACTTCAGAAAGACCCACGGTGGACAGTATGTTTGTAGGCATCTTATAATATCTCACTACTTACAGCAAAATCAGGAAAGCTGCATGCTATCAAAGAGCAGTTAATTTTGCCAGTCACTGAAGAGATTTTAAGAACTATTCTATACAAAACCTTCATATGTTATGCTGAAAAGAGTTTCCTTGAGCAACAACGCAGTTCAAAGATATATTGATAAAATAAATGGTGATGTTGAAAGTTCTTGTGTAATTATCTTCAAACAAACCATTTCTCCCTGCAGTTCAACAAAAGAAGTTTATCTAGTAATGAAACTCTGGCAAATGTTTGTTACATTTGTTAGATCTGGTCTTCGCAAGTACTTTGATAAGACAAACTAAAGATGAATCAATATTCAATGTTTTGAGAGATTATTTCATGGAAAACCTAGTCCATTTATTAAATACAGTGGTGCTCACACTTTTTTAGACTTATTTTTATTGTATTAAGAGAAATATTTTACGTAAAATTTTTGTGTTTTAAATGTTCTATTTGATAACCCTTATTCTTCACTATCTTTCTACCCCATAATTTCCAAGACAATGAAGCCTTTTGTATGATCAGAAGAGGTATTTTATTCCATTCCTCCTGAACAGTTTTCCAAAGTCTAAGGATGTTTGTAGATAGATGTTTGAAGAATCCACTTGTTAAAAGTCTAAAAGCAAAAAAAAATCTATAGATGATAGATCAAATTTAGTAGGGGTGAAGGGCCTTGATAACCATTTTTTGTTCCATTTTTTTCAAGAAATTAACAGTGGATTTTGATGTATGGCTGCTTGCTTTGTCTTGATGCTGGTGTATTTATTGATGGCACTGTGGGTAATAAGAAGATATTTTATATTTGAAAATTGGGTATAAAGTTTGTTCCTGATACTATGTGGAGTTGATATTATCATTTTTCTCCACTGTCTTTATTTTTAATTTTCCGTTATATGAAAACCCAGCAAGAAATTGGCTCATAACTCTGATTATTTGCTGTGATATATATGTTATGATTCATTTGAAGCACACAAAACTTGGTTTATGTTAACTCCTGACACCATGGCAGTAACAAAAGGAATGTATGATCCAACAAACAAAGCTCGTGCCAGGGAGAAAGGTGTTCATATTCAAACACCTTTCTCCCTGGCATAAGCAAAAGCTACCTGGCTGTTTCAGCTTTGAATGATAATTAATTTCACAAGGGATTTATTTAAAAACAATCTGTCTTTGTAAAGAACATCTCTTTCTTGAAGAAATGGGAAGAATTGGGAATCTCTTGGCAAATCTGAAATCATGTCATCCACCGCAGCTAAAAAAAGGTCTGCATAGATGGGAAAAATGGTTCTGCAAGCAGTAGTTATAAACACAGTTATTGGCCAAGAAAGAAAACTGAAACCCAACTGGCCGTCCTGAAGTGCAGTAAAACAAAAAAAGAGCATAGTGGCTTAGCTTCAATGGAAAAGTACCATTATTTTTTCTTAGCTCCAATTAATTTTGTTCTGATTCGTATGCAGTTGTAGATTGCATCCTAAAAGAATATCTCTGCATATCTCTTAGAATTATGCAGTAAAACACCGACTATTCAGCATTCAACTAATTGGAAAATTCAAGTAACCAGAATATTTTAGAATTTTGGAAAAAACCTAGTAAATGAGAGATTTGTAATGCCATTATAGAGCTTGTAGCATCATCAATATTTATACATTGCTGCCAAATTGATTTAATGCTAATAGCGGATAAGCATGATGTCACGACACAATCATAAGAAGTTTGTTTTGGTTTATTATAAATTTCATTAATTCTTGATAAATGGGTGAGAAGGATATAAATTCTATTATTTCCTAACATTTTGAAAAAATGATTAATATTTGGGACTGCATGAACAGGGTTCGTACGGTCCTTAAGAGTCCTTAAAAGTCCTTAGGTTTTTTAGAATTGATTTTTGGTCCTTAAAAGTCCTTAATTTTGTCCAAAATCAGTAGAAGGTCCTTAATTTTAATCATCTAAAATTTCGGTCCATTTTTACGACTGCCATTTCAAGTGCAAATTAGCATTTTCGAGGAATATTTTTGGTGATTCACTGACAAATATGGTTATTGTTTGAATTTGTTCCTACTTTTAATATAAATGGTGCGATACTCGAATTCCTAGGCAAGAAATGAAACATAGGCATTTCGAAATTGTTTCTTTTTTCTAATGAAGAGCTTTTAAACAACCTTTCCTTTTCGGCGATTTGAATTCTTTTATTAAATGGTTTTAAATTTGCTACTTATCAACATTTTGGCGATTTTAAGATCAATTTCTGTACAAAATGTTTAATTCGGAGATCTGTGAATTTTTCAACACTTTTGTTTAGAACACTCTAGCATTAATAAATTTCGTTAAAATAATGGTAATATATAGAAACTATATTTAAGAAATAACATTGAAATAAAACATGTTTTTTTCCTGTTAAAATATAAAGTGATATTTTTTTTCATTTTGGCAACTTATTACAACATTTTGAATCCGAAAATAAACAAGCTAATAAATGCTGAAAAGCATAATTTACAAAACAGTTCTTAGCAAAAGCAAAATAGCTGTGTAATTATTTTAAAATGCCATCTTTTTTATTTTTTAAATGGTAAGAGTGTTTCCCCATGTAATTGTCTCAGAATATTGAGAACTTTTAGAATGTGCATCCGTTTCCTCTATAAAATTCATTAATTTTTTTTTTTTTTTGTGTGTGTGTGTGCGAATTTTTTTTGTCAAATACTTCTGGCTTTTCGCTGCCGCAGAATTGGAAGTGGTAATCTTTCTTTCGAATTTTAGACATTACACTTTGGAAAGTTTAGAAGAATTTGAAGGCAAGATTTATAGGTCTAAGATTCTAGAAGATTCCAGAAAAATGTGACAAAATTTTTTCATAGTATTAACTCGTAATGGATGTATTTTACAGAATGTCTGTGATGAATTGCTTAATCTTTGAGGAATTTTTGGGAGAACAATGAAAACCTAATATTTGAATGTGTTACTTCTGATCCTAGAAATTGTTTTCTTAGCATGATTATTCCCCCCCTTTTTTTTCTTTTCCCTAAGCAGATGTATGGAAAATGTCAGTAATGCTTCTAATGTTGGCACATGGACACGTATCTACAGAAAGGAATTTTCTTTTAAAAAAGAATTGAAAACTAACTATTAAAAAGATTATCATATGTATTTTATATATTTCAATGCATGACATGCAGGGCTGGCGTTAGGCATTTTTGTACTTGATGAAGTCTGTGTGGGTCCTAAATTCTGGCCCCGGTGCCTTTCCTGAATTCTAAAAGTTTTGCTATTTCTATAATTTATTGCTCTGTGCATCACTAAAATTCTAAAAATTCTGCCCCACCGGCTCTAACTATGTATCATTTTATATTTACTCTCAGTGTTCCTATTATTTAAGGAATAAAATTAGCAGTATGTATTTTAAATACATGTGGTTTTTAGAATAACAGAAATCTTTAAATAAATCCAAAAATTCTGAAATGCTGAGGAAACTTATTGAGAAAAGAAACTGAGTGCATAAAGAGAAAGAAAATTATTCTTTAAATGTATGTACAGGTAGTATTACCTAAATTAGTCATTTGTTTATAATTTCAGCCTGTACTATAGCTTCTCCCTTCTTTTTCTCACCAGAATGCAAATCATTTAGATAGTATTTAAACTGAGGTTTTTGTATTGTAAGACAGAGTTTTTCTGGCTTCTGTTCGCACGCTGCATTAGTTTCTGCCAACTGTGATAATTTGTAATTAATTAATTCAGCTTTGCATTATCGTTACCGATATTTGAATCTGTTACGATTATGAGTTACTGAGCCAGCTTAGATTAAAATTAAATTGTGTTGTCTTTGAGTGCTAGTCCACAATTTGAATTTGAATTTGACTCTTCCTGTTTAGTTACATCGCCACGAGCTGTAGTTCATTCTGCTAACATAAGAACACGCACTTATATTCTAAGTTCTATTTAAATAAAGAGGTTTACTCTAACTTTTATCTGACTTTATAGTTACTTTCAGACATAACGATAATTTGCCTCATGTATATCTACAGTTTTGGACTATTTAACTTTTACCAGATCATATAAAACCTCATAGGTATAATGTCGAGGCATTGACAAGTTAGGAGATGAAGCAAAAACTAATGCGAACATTGATTTGCTTATTGAAACAAATTTCTCATTGTTAGAAAAGGTGCTTAAAGGGAAGAAAATTGATATAAATTAGCCATAATGTCTGGGAGGGCTTCTAATTAAAAAGACGCATAAGTATTTTGTTGAGTATTGCTGCAAAACACAAACATGTTGTAGCTTTTAATGTATTATTATCCTGATGTCATTTAAGAATCAGTGTCATAAATTACATGTATTTTAAACTGTGAAATGTTATTAGACTGTGATTTTCATCAAATATTTTTAAAAAATAAATAAAATTTAATAGTGGTCAGGTAAATCTATAATATCTGTTACTTGATTCTATAATATCTGCTACCTAAGGGTATCTAACTACCTAATTCAATTATTGGTAACTAATTGCTCACCTTTAAAAGTTATCTCTACATCGAGCCTTTCATATAGTCACAAGATACAACACAAAAATGTAAAAATTACTATAAAACGTATTCCTTACAGCTAGTAAGACTTAAATTAATACAAAATAGCTTATCACCTCTGGTGCTTTAGTGGCTTATTGGAACCTTAAAGTATGTTAACTGTATTACAACTCCAGGAACTCTACACAAAGCTACAACACTAACTGTGTCAGACAGACAGAGCATAACTAACTTTCAAAAACCCTGCCAACATCAGGCATTCAGGTCTGTTCTGATTGGCAGGTCTCTCTCTAGGCGAGCAACAGCAGTGACAACAGCCAGTCTTCTGTTATGGATTTTACTTCTCATTTTAACGTATGCCGTTTGATATCCAATTGACCTGCTATTTACAAAATCTCTAGACTGAGCAAGTACTTAACAAAAG
>KK121315.1:749916-765748 GCA_000611955.2 Stegodyphus mimosarum
CTTAATTTTTTCTTTAATGGTCCTTAAAAGTCCTTAATAGTACTTAATTTTGATGTGCAGAAATATGTACGAACCCTGATGAAGTGAAGTATTTTTAAAGTTACAGGATCCAGGCATCAATAAAAACCACCACAAAAATTTTGAAAACAGATGAACAGTGGCAATGTAGCGTGAAAAGTTTTGATTGGCAATTTAAGGTTTTTTTAAATGCTGTGTACAAAATTTTGTATCTCTTTATTATTTAACTAAAGAAAGAACTATATGTTCATTTCTGCCGCAATGATTGGCGACATTGCCGTACAACTGGGTATAATTTCATTATCTAATCAGAAATGTGTTTTTTGTCAAAATGTTATATAATTTTAAATGTAAGCTTTGGAGTATTGTGATTTTATTTCAGTATTATTGCTTTGATTTTTTTATTTATTTTGAGTATTTGAGGCTTTATTCAAGTTGGTAATGATTTTTTTTTTTTTTTTTTTAAATTTTAAAAAAGAGAAAACATTCTATTGATTTGGCTTTTCTTGTGTGAATTCCATTCTTTTTAAGCTCAGCTATCCAAATTTGGTATTTCCTAAGCTTTAAGGTTAATCAGGCTTTTACTGTATTTGCAAATGAACAAATTTTATGGAAATTCTGACTGACTTGGTTTTTCAATTTTGTCAAGCATTGATTAGTTATATTTAGCAATTTTCGAAATAATGTAAAGAATGGGAAAGGGTTTAGTGTTTATTGTCCATGTTGTTTAATTAAAAACTGGGATTATAACTATTTTAATTGAAATAAATTGAACTTATGACTAGTATTTGAAGGCATTAGGAAATAAGTTAATTTATGTATTTTAATTTTATAGAATTAAAGCAATGTTTATATCAAGATTAGCTACTGAAATATCTATTTGTTAAATAACAGTGTTTTAGCAGATTAACAGTCAATCTAGAGAAGCCATACATGATGCCAATATGATATTTTCAGACATTTAAAAAAAAAAAAAGTGGTTCATACTTCATTTAGAATAATACTAAGCACCTTGCATTTTCTAATTAAAACTCTTAAATAAACATTGAAATTGATTTTTAAAATTGTTTTTATTTCATTCACTTTATTTTTTATTTATTTTAATGAACCAGCGAGAATTAAATTTTAACCATCTAGACAGGCAATTATTTTTCAAAGTAAGCCATTTTTTTAAATATATTTTCATGCATAGGAAAAAGATTATTAAATGCTAATTTTAACATATATGATAGCTTAAATAATAGTCTGAAATGTGACGTTAGGACTTAAACTTTTTTTTTTGTGTGTGTATGATTTTTTTCTAAAGTTAGACTTAGATACAACACTTCCCCGACAAGGGTCCTGTTCGACAATTCCTTTTGACTCTGGTCTATCCCGAGGGAACATCTTCAACAAAAGTATCTGAAACAAACTATTTCTAGATCACCAGCGATTATGTGATCATGGTAAGAATCTGCATAAGGAGCATATTGTGGATCTTTACAAAATCAGAATGCTTCTTCTTCTTGGTGGTTGGTTAACCAGTTACTTAGTGGTTGGTTAATCAGTTACTTAGTGGTTGGTTAATCAGTTACTTAGTGTTCTAACATGTTTAAAGCAAACCTATGTTTTCAACTTTTTTGCAGGAAATAAAGGTTGTGATTTTCTAAATATATTGTGGAAATTAATATCTGGTTGTAACAAAAGTTTTCTGCCAAAAAATGTTCTTAATAAAATTAGAAACAAAAACACAAAAGCAGTACCTTTAGTATGGGTGGTAATCACCACCAAATTCTGATTTTCTGTAACATTTCGGTAGTTTTCAAAAGCCCTTAGCCCAGAAAATTCGTGGTTGCAAGTCCAAAAACAGATTAACCTCATTTCAGGCATCCACATCCTGTGTAGAATGGAAGATAGCACCAGCAAGTTGTAGCTGCAGGTGTGAGAAAAGATAGAAATCCGAAGGAGCCATGTTGGGGCTATATGGTGAGTGTGGCAAAAAATCCCATTGAGTTCGTACAGAGTCCAGCTGGTGAATGCAGACACATGTGGTCTTGCATTATCTTGATGGAACATTACCTTTTTTCTCTGGAACTCATTTTAACGTTTTTCCTTGATAGTAGTATTAACATGCACTAGAATCATGCTGTACACCTTACTGTTGAGGGTTTTATCTTTTTCCAGATACTCCTTGTAGATAATACCATGGAAGTCTCACCAGATACAAAGCATGATCTTTTTGTTGTTCATATTGCACTTTGTGACGCTGCCAACGGGCTCACCGGATGCAGACCAACCCTCTTTGTGTTTTTGATGCAAATTCACTTTTCATCACAAGTGAAGATACGGTCCAGAATTTTGTCCTTGTGTTGATATTCGAGCAGATTAGATGAGGCCAGAACATGTCTGTCCTTATCTGCTTGACTCAACTCATGCAGCACCCAGCAACTGAACTTTTGTCCTGTGGTTGAACTTTGTCCAACGTCAAGTTTATGCAATACACAGCGTGACTAATGACATGGCACTAGCATCTAACTCCTTAGCAAGCTCTCAAGTGGTTGCATACTGATCTTCTTCTACAAGGTCTTGCAGGCTGTCCTCATCAACATCAGTAGGCCAGCCAGAGCACTTTGCTTTTTGAATGTCATAGTCCTTGTTTTTGAATGCTTGGTACCAAACCTTCACAGTGTCATATGATACAACATTAGTACTTAAAGACATACATGTACGTATGATTTGGCGATATTCTGTAGCTGACTTTTTGCAACAGAACTGGAAGTAAATGATGGTTCTAATCTGGTAGCGTAATAGCTCCATTTCAGATACCTTGTACTTAATGATGGTGATATTTTTTTACAATTTCACAGCACGGAGTTCTAAAGCAAGTCTTTTTTTCAAATGCCAAAAATCATTTGACAAAATATGATTTAATATGCCAATGAGAACTGTTTGCAGAGATGATATCTGCGGTGGCAGGAAACTTTCATTAAAACCCGATATCATCATAACAAGGATGCATGAAGTCAGTTTTACAGAAAACTTTGGAATTCTTTTAGTTATTATTGAATTTAAATTAGACAGAATCTTGAACAAGGTTTTTTGTAATAGTAATTCCTCTGGAGGTATTTTAGGAAGAAGAATTATTAATATAAGAATAAGACCATAAGGGTAGAGTGTCCTGTATCTTAAAGTATGAAGTGATTCTCTACAAAGCCTGTTTTTTAATAAGGAATAATATTTAGGCTATTAATTGCCATGTCATTGAATTTGTGAAAGGAAAAATTTTCTATTTTTTGGTAGCTGTTTTTGAATTAGACGAATTGAGAGAAAGCTTTTTAATATGTGAATAATGATTGTTAATACCAAGATTTAAATTGCTTATAGTTTGGCCTGTATAAACTACATTTTTTACAAGTAATTGAGCAAATACAGTTAAGGGTTTTCCAAAGTGACTGCTGTTTTTATTAAAGGTTTTATTAAAGGATTGACATTATAAAAATGAATAAATACAAAGCAGTTCAAAACGTAACCCATTTATCCATTTGCAGACTAAAAGCAGCACGTGGTGGTAATAATATAAAACAAATTAAAATCCATCACATGTTCAATTCGGAGCAAACCAAATACAAAAAACAAGAAGCACAGTTTGCTATAATTTTGCATTGTAGAGTTCGGACTCATAGAGACTTATTTTATTTTCCAATATTATTTTAAATATTAAGTCCTAATTTGTGTCTTTGTTGGTTAACATCTTTCGTTGCACCAGCCCCCTTTGACATTTTTTGCCCCTTTCATGCACTTTGCCACTAAGCTTCTGATTTTTTTTTATTTGGTTTGTTCCATTGAATATATGATGGATTTTCAATGTTTTAATTTATACAATTATATATTAGTTACATGCTTATTCACATACTGAATTTTTTTTTGTAATTTTTATGCTTTTTCTGAATTTTGAAAGTTCAATATATGTCAAATTTTTCATATTAATTAGATTTGATCGAACTTTTGGAAAAATTAAGTGACTCTGCTGGAGACAATAATCATGCTTCAAGGGAAAGGAGTTCCAGTTACGATCGAACACAAACTCGAGCGAGAAGTTCTTCAGCTAGAAGAAGAACAGCAACAGCAAAGCCTGCAGAAGATTATACTGAAGATCAGCTAGAAGCAGTACAGAAGTAATTGGTTTTTTACTCATCAGTAAATTAAATAATTGGGAGGATTGGTGCTAAATTATAAATTTAACTAAAAATCTCTTAAATATATGCATGCTATCAAAAATGTTTGTAAGGTGCAATAATTAAATGAAATTTTTAATTGTTCTATACCTTAAATACATTAATAATCTCATAAATTCTTTTTAATGATTGATTTGTAATTTAGTTCAGTGAACTTGGTTTAATACCATTTCTTACTAAAATGATTTTTAAGTGTTTATACCTAGCTAAAGTTTATTCATTATTTATGTAAATAAAGTTTAAATGAAAAAAATAATGAGAACTTATTTTATTAAATTTATTAGTAAATATAGGATTTTTATAACATAGCTGTAGAATATGAATATTAAATAATATATAAAAAATAAAAAGTAATAATAATGTGTGATAATCACTAATAATGGCTTGACAAAAGTGTAAATAGAAGCTGCTCTCTTTCTTTATAGTGTACTTCATTGTTATAGATGAGTTCACACTGTTTATCATTAGTTGCTCCTTAACAAATGACTGAATGTGTATACAATACAAAGTCCGAGATCTGTGCATCCAGTATCCGGAGTGATCTAAAATATTCACCTCAAAACCGCCAACAACTTTTTTTTAAATGCTTTATGCATGCGCATTTGATTTTTTCCCATAAATAAAACATGTAGAAAGTCCTGATTCTTAATTTCCTGTCAGCACTAAATAAATACCTTGTTATTGAAGGAACAATAATTTAGCATAAATTTGTGTGATCACTAATTTGGTTTCATAGTTGCATATCTGCTTGGCATACATCTCAAACTGAAACATCATTGATTTTACAGCTACTAATATTTTATATCCCTGGCTCCAACCTGGTGAATCATTATTTATTGTATTTTGCTTTCATCACCGCATGTTTATCAACATATGACAACTTGAGTAATGACTCATGCAGCGATGCCCAAACTTTTTTTAATATTAATAATTTAATAACAAAGATTATGGTGACCTTTTATATTGACATTACACTTGGCAGTGATTACAGATTTTTAAGTTAAATGCGATAAGAAATATTGATGAGGAAAAAATTTAACAAAAATTTCTTTCCATATGCTAAAAATTAATTTAAATAGGACAAAAGATTACATTTAGTGCTATTTGAATTAAGAATAACATTTGTTTTTCACATAAACTCAGAGCCAGCCCCAGAGCTCGTATGGCCGCAATGAGCAGCAGAATTTAGGGAAGACAAGATTTTTGGAATTTAGAGAAGCTCAGAGCAAAAAATTAAGGGAGGAAAATACTTGTGAAATTTAGGAAAAGCACACTGAGATCTGAAATTTATAACTTGGTAGCAGAATTTAGGACCCACAAAGACTGCATCAGGCAGTAAGATATCTAGCGCCGGTCCTCGATAAGCCATAAGTATATGTGGGAATTTATTTATTCAGGACTCATATAAGCCTTAAGCATGTGCAAGAAATAGACATAAGCATAATAAATAACAAAATTAATACAATCAGGCTTAATTGCCTGAATGCGCGATAGAAGAAAAACAAAATTTAGTGAAACAACTTGTCTTTTGTCGTCAGTCTCATATTACATAGCTAATAATATATACTGGAGGATATTAAGCTAGGCATAAATTATACTTTAGACAAAAAGAATTAATATAGACTAAAATGATACTTTAGTCAATAAGAATATCCAGCTTTATTATTTTTTGCAGGCTATTTTAATTACAGAAATTTTATGAAAATAAAAGTTTGAACTTTTGATTATTTCAAAAAGAGTTTCTAATTCTAGAGTTGCAGTAGGATCTACAAAGTAGAGGCATATTTCGATGTCCATAAAACAAAAAGTGGAATTACTGCAAAACATGGATAAAGGTATATCTGTTTCAAAATTATAGGAAGAGTATGCCATTGGAAAGTCAACTGTATATGACATAAGAAAAGAGAAGAAGGAACTTTTTGAATTTTTTGTGGATTCCGACACCCCACTTGCAATGGATAACAGAAAATTAATTTTTTATGCTAAAAGTGAAGATCATGACAAACTGATGACTGAATGGGTCAGGTAGCATTCCAGCGAGGGTGTGCCATTGACGGGTCAAATGCTAATGGCTCAAGCTAAAAAATTTCACTAAGAAATGAACTTAAGAAAGGAGTGCACATATTCAGCAGGTTGGTTACCAAATTTAAAAATCGCCGTGATATAAGGTAATCGCAATTTCAGGCGAAAAAGCTTCAGGTGATACTGAAACTTCTGAACTATTTGCACACGAATTCATTAAACTCATTAATAGTTAAAAGTTATATCCAGAATAAATCTACAACACTGATGAAACTGATCTTTTCTGGCAATATGTACTGCAAAATACCTTGGCAACCTCTATAGGAAAGACTTCAACCAAAGATTCCAAAGCAACACTAACATTTAGCATGTACAAATGCTGCAGGATTGCACAAGTGTAAACTTTTCATAATCGGAAAAAATACACGACCTTGAGCATATAAAGGAGTAAAGAGTTTCCCATTATATATCGTGCAAATAAAAGTACTTGGATGACACAAGTGTTAATGAATAGTTGGTTTGAAAATCATTTCATACCTGAAGCTTGACAGAATTTCGTTGGTTTACCTGCTGATGCGAAAATTGTCCTGATTGTAGACAACTGTTCGCCTCATACTTCACTTAAAATTTTAGTGAAAGATAATGTATCCATATTAGTCTTTCCTCTAAATTGTACATCTATAATTCAACCTATAGATATCGGAATAGTGATGCAAATATAAAATAAAGTTTTTATAATTCATGTTTAATTTCTTGAATAAATGCAAGACTATTCAAGAATTTTTTAAATATTTTAGCATAAAATCTGCTTTGTGGAGCATCACAAGATCATGCGAGAATGTGTCTCCAGACACTTTAAAAACTGCTTGGCATAATTTATGTCCAGGCAGTACATTTCATGGTGAAGATGATAGCCACGAATGTGAAGGTTTTTGGATATCACAAACCAAATATTAAATTTTTCAATTAATGGATTTTTTAACGGATCAATTTTTCAATTAATGAAATAATGGATTTAGAGAAGCCGTAACAAATGAAGGTAATAAATGTAACAGAAGTTTTTCACTGCAAATAACCATGCCCCAATTACCAGTAAATTAGCGGATGGCAAAATCTGTAGTATGACTCTAGATCCAAAAATGCGACTACCGATTGTGAAGAAAGTGACAGAGAAGTTACTGAAAATGAAAACTTTCAATTGAAAAGTTAGTTGGAAATCTCAACAACAACTCAGACATTGAAGAGCGGAACTTTGTAAATAAATAAGAAATTATGTCTGTCTATAGAATTATAGAGAAAATATTACCACAAAAAAAAAGGAAACTTAAACAACTTAGATTGAGAGAAGATGTTTAATAAAGTAAACAAATAAATATTTAGCTTTTTTTTGTAAACTTTGTTATCCCTTAGATCATAAATGCTTCACTATTTCATAAATCACAATTTCATGTTTTTAATTTTATAATTTCTGCATGCCATCGTACAAGTTTTAAACTCATGATCTAATATGTGGAAAAATCCCAAATCCGGAATCACTGAAGTCCCAACAAGTCTGGATCTTGGACTTTGTACTGTATATTTATTTTTATGATACCTCAAATTAATTTTTAAATTGTTAGCATTCAACTTAATTGATAATAAAGTTAAAAATTATGATATAATGAATAATAGAATTGAATATAAAATTAATGTATCAGGTATTGGATTTGAGAGGAGATACTGATATCAGTGTGCAGCCCAATTGTTATAACAATGATGTGGCATTCACAAATACATGTGTACATTTTATTTTGTGGGGTTCTACCCTTTTATTTCACAGTTCAATGGGTGAAACTCCATACACTGATAAGCAAATAATCACTTGAGTGTGTGAACAGAGATGTAAGACTTAAGAAGGGTTAACTAAATCTCTAATGGCTCCTAAATCTCAATTAAGTCGGCGAAGCTATCAAGGGCCTAAAGTACAGCCAAGCGTAGCAATAGCTTAGAGAGAGAGACATAGCCAAAGGCAAGCACGTGCTAGTCAGGAACTAGAGCTCTCTCTCGAAGTTGATGAAACATCGACTTAAAAACTATACTCATTTTCATTAAGCACATTTCTGAAAATTCATTCTGGTACAAAATTGTAAGCTGAAGCTAGAATGGATAGGAAAGAGGCATAAACTTAAAATAACTGTTATAAAATTAGGATAAACCTTATATCATTCCCCACCAGGATTTAACTACTCGAAGAATAAAGTCTCAAAAGGATCTTGTTTCAGAGCGTAAAATTCTACAAAAACTTTTTTACGTCAAAGTTTAATCTTGTAGCAATTCTGCTTTCTTGAATGAAGAGTCCTTAAACACAAAACTTCACTTAATGTGCTAAAATAGAACTTAATTAAAATTCTTAAGTAAAGCCTGGAGAGCCTAACTTTAAACACATTCAATCTGTACTTTCTTTCTATTCATCTATTATACAAAGTGTTTTGCACTTTGACCAAAACTTACATTTGTACTAGTTTAACTTTACAGTACTTTTACAACTGACATTAACATTTCCAGTTTTCAATACAACATTTTAACATGCAATATTTTAAAATTCACTTTACATCATTAGTTATATTTGCTATACACACTTTACAAACTTTTGTAACAATCTTAACTTTAAGTTAACAAATTTTCAATTGAAATCTTTTGACTTAAAAATATTCACAACTAAATCCTCGCAAATTGTGAATTCTCAAAAAGAGATATTTATGAACTAAATTCTCGCCGACTTGCAAATACAAAAGTCTTTTCTTTGAACAGTATTTAGCAACTTTGAACCACATGATATAAATTGAACTTGAATTCTAAATAAGCAAACAAAGAAAATTTTCACTTATCTTTTTGTTTTCTAAATGCCTCCATTCTGATAAGACAAAACTCTTGGAATGTAGGGTATCTGATGACTTGCAGTCTCCTTCCTTTGGCTTGGCTGGCTAGTACCTTCTATTGACACGTTCTTTCGTTTCTTCCCTTTGCCAATTAGACGTGCTGATTTCCTTGTAGGCTGAGGGTTCTGAAACTCTGGCCTCCTCTTTGCATTGTAGTAACTGGCTTTTTTCTAGGGATCTTTAAGCAATCGCTTGCTTCTCCTGGTTTCCTGAAACAGGACGGTTCTTGCATCAGCAGTTCACTTTCCTGTGGCGAATTTTGTCTCTGAAGTTCCTGTAATCTCCTTTGAAGTGGTTGGGTTCTGTTCTAGAGCTAGTCATTGTCCTGGAATGCCATCCACAGACTTTTTCCTTTTCCCTGTCGGAACTTGCTTCGGCTGTAGGGGAATTTTCCTCTTTTTCATTGTCCTTTTTCACTGAGCCTGGACCCTGTGGCTGCATCCGCTTCACAGGTATTTCTTCGGTACTCTTGGTTTGTTTCCTTTTGATTGCTGGGGGATTCCAGCTCGGCAATGGACACATTGAAGTTCTTGGCACACTCCCAGGATCCTGTAATAAATCTTTTATAACTTGGAAGTTAGTACATTTACAATAAGACTTAATCTGGTCAGTATTAGAAATTATTTGCTGGCCATTTCCTGCCTTTAAATACAATGTTGAGAACTTAATCTTTTCAATCACAAACGGCCCATCAAACCTGGGTTCGAACTTTCCAACCCTGCTTTTGGTTGCAGACAATAAGAAATGCTTTCTTTAACTTCAATACCTTTTGACCGACTGTAAATTCTACCTCTTGTCTATTTCTATCATCATAAATCTCCAGCTTCTGCCTTCCCACATCAGAATTTTTGATGGCCTCATTAATAATTTTCTGGATATCCTTCAATTTAAATTCTTCTTGCCTTTGCTGAACGAAAAATAACTTGTACAGTGGCGTTAAAATTTTTCTACCTAAAAATAATTCTGCAGGGGTTTGCTTTTGTATTATGCTTCGCTGTTCTCAAGACAAAGCCTAATTTATTGACACAGCTGTCCCAACGGTCAAGATAATTCTTAACATATCCCCAAATAATTTAAACTATATTCTTATTTACATGTTCCACAATATTGGATTGCGATCTATAAGGTACTATCTTTAGATGGTGTATGCCAAGGCCTGTGCAAAGATTTTCAAATGAATTACTTACGAATTCCCTACCATTATCTGATATTACTTTTACTGGAGCCCCATATTTTAAGATATATTTGTTTAGAAACAAATCTTTACTATTTTTGCTGATGCTCATTTAAGGGGAATTATTTCCACCCATTTTGAGAAATGATCTTGGTTAGCAGATATCTATTTTTATTAGTTTTTGTTTTACCGACCAAATCAATGTCATTTGTTTACTGAGCAAATCAGTGCCAACGAATTCATTTGGAAAAGTGGTTTGTATGTTATTTAAGTACCCGGTTGGGTTGTAATTAACGTCGTTAATTAATTGACACAAGTGAGATGACCTGACATATGCCGTCACGACCTTTTGCAACTGCAGAAAATACACTGCTTCGCGGACCATTTGCAAGGCTTTTTTAACCCCTAAATGTCTATATATCTTCGAATCATGAAGCTCCTCTAAAATATTTAAGCATAAACTCATTGGGACCTTGGGTCTGGTACTCTTGATTATCATTGGCTATTTTCATGTAAAATAGCAACTTATCAATAATTTCATAATGGGCCGCCCTATTGCGAATAACCGTTAAGTCTACATGTTCAAAATTTTCGGGGTCTTCTAGATATGCATAAATGTCTTCAGGAATTTAGGGTCCGTTTTTAATTCAGAAATTATTGTTTCACGGAATTCAATTATTTTAGCAGTTAGCATCGTATATTTAAATGTGTTTCCCTCTTCATCAATCTTGAGTCTTGATAGGGCATCCACAATTCAGTTTTCTTTCCCCGGAGTGTGTTTTATTATTAAACGCTTGCAGTTTTATGTTCCAACATATGAGCTGGGGTAAAAGGTTTTTCCCCGAGTACAAGTGACCAACTGCCACATGATCTGAGTATACTGTTATGGGGGCACTTCCGATATAAACACGAAAGTTTTGCACCGCTATTAAGACCGCGAGTGTTTCCCGGTCAGTTGCGGCATAATTACGATGAGTTTGGTTCAGTTTTTTACTGAAAAAGGCTATTGGTTGCCCATTTTGGGAAAGAACTGCGCCAACTGTGTAGTCTGACACATCTGCTGCAATTTCTAAATTTTGATTCCCTTCCAGGAATTTAAGAACAGGGGCGTTAATTAAGGTGTGTTTCAATTCTTCAAACACCATGTTCTCCTCAGCTGTCCATGTGAACCTAGTCTTTTTTCGTTTCAGAACCAGCAAGAGTTCAACTATCTTTGCAAAATCTTTTATGAAAATGCTATAATAGGAAAACATGCCCAAAAAGGAAGACAATTTTTTGGCCATATTTGGAGGTTGATAACTCTTAATCACTAATATTTTGGAATTTTTTGTTATAGTAGCATTTTTTTAGATTTTATAGCCGAGGTACCTCAATTCCTTGGTGGCAAACTTGCACTTTGGATTTATTTTCAGGCTGGCCTCATTTAACAATGTAAAAACTTCCTCTAAATGTTTAATATGTTTGTTTGCAGTTTCGCTGGTGACAATAATATGATCAAGGTAGATGACTGTACTTTTGCCTAAGACTGGCCTTAAAACAATGTCCATAACTTTTTGAAATGTAGCCAGAGTTCCGCTTAAGCCAGATGGCATTCTCAAAAAGGCATACACGCCTGACTTTGTAATAAAAGCTGTTTTCTCAATATCTTTGGGTTTTACTGCAATCTGAAAATAACCCGACATCTGGTCTAATGTCATATACTTAGTAGAACGAATGTTTCTTATAATTTCATCTGTTATGAGAAGGGGATATGTGGGGTATTTCGTTATGCTGTTTAACTTGAGATAATCAATGGTGAATCTCCACGAATTCAGATCTGCGGTTGGTAATCCATTTCTCTTTTTACACAAAATGACTGGACTTGTGTAGGGGCTGGTAATTGGCATAATTATCTTGTTCTCAAGCATTTTCTTAATGTGCTGCTCGAGAACGTCTACCTTCACACGGTCATACCAATAAGACCGTCTTAGACCATACTACCATTGTCAATACTGTGTGTTACGACTCGGCAGAACCCAGGTTTTTCATCAAATAACTGAGAAAATTGTCTTACCAGAGTTTAAATTTTTTTTCTTTCTTCTTCGAGATGACTAAGGTCCAACTCCAGCATTGCACCTTCTTCCTCTTCCAACTTTGTCCATCTTGACCTGTAAAGTATAATCTTTGAAATTAATTTTTGCGTTAGCTGCACGTAAGAAATTAACCCCCAATATAACTGCAGTTAACAAATTCTTTACAACCAAAAAATTAACTTTTTTAATCTCGTTTTTTATTTGAACATGCAGCCCCACTTTTCTCATTCAGACACACTGTTTTCATTGGGCGGCAGTCACCCGTTGTCCTGTTGTTTTAAGTAATCTGTAGTGAAACGAAGTCCTGTGAAAGGAAGCTACAATGAAGCCGGTATGTAGTAGGGCAGTAGTAGGGACGTCATTTAATAATATATGGATCTCTGGCAAAGCCAAATTTTATATGACTACCATATTCAGTTTGATCAGATTCTGTTGACCTTGAGGTTTCTTCTGAGTTAAATCTTGAATACTGCTTAAAGTTTCTTGTGCACGCGTTTTCAGCCGTTCGCCTGCTCTGAAATTTTACTGCTAATTCAAATAAGCTTTCCAGGGTTTGTGGATTTCTGACTTCAAGAAAGTCCTGTATTGACGGGAGTAGCCACAGCAATATGACTTCCATAATTTCCTTGTCGGACCGTTTTCCAAATAGCAAATTGAAAATTTGGATCTTCCTTAAGATGGAGTCAGGTTAATTCATCAAAATTTGTTTGATATTTGCTAAACAATTCCGATTCCAAGTTCGCACGGTCATTCACAACTGGGAATGCTTTCAGTAGCGATGTTTTGAAATTTTCCAAAGCTTACATTTCCGAACCCGGATCTCCTATCAAACTCTTACCAATATTTTTGTACAAGCTTAGAGCTTGGCCTTTCAAGTTCAATGTAGCGACGAATTTTTTGCAGCTGGTTCACAGGATATAATGTGAAATGTAGGTCCAGCTGCTCCGGGAAAGTCATCATGGAACCTTTACCATCGAATACTGCGGCTGGCTTCATCGCCTCTCTCATCGTTTTCACAATAAATCTGAATCCCTCCATTTGATTTGAGGCTGAGGGAATTGAAAGGCCAGAGGGGTCAACGGGAAATCTTCACTACCTAATGGCATAGTTCATTAGAAATCTCTCAGGTACCAAATGTGGGATTCCACCCTTTTATTTCACAGTTCAGCGGAGGAAACCTCTTACATTGATAAACGAATAATTGCTTGAGTGTGTGAACAGAAATGTAAGACTCAAGAAGGATTAACTACCCTTCATTTCTTAAAATATAGATGAACACAGTCTGCTCCTAACTCGGAGCATACAGCAAAGCCTCTACTTGGGCTTGAACTTAAATTAATAAGAATTGAACTTATGCTTAACTAAAAGATATAGCAGAAGCTGTCAAGATTCTAAGTAGTTGGCCCTTAAATCTCAATTAAGTTGGTGAAGTTATCAAGGGCCTAAAGTATGGCCTAGCGTAGCAATAGCTTAGAGAGAGACCTAGCCAAAGGCAAACGTGTGCTAGTCAGGAACTCAAGCTCTCTAATGAAGTCAGTGAAACATCGACTTAAATGCATTCTGTAGGAAATTGTAAGCTGAAGCTAGAATAGGTGCGTAAACTTAAAATAACTGTTATAAAAGTAGGATAAACTGTACAATTTACATAAATAATATAGCACTGCAGCAAAAAATTGATATAATTTCTTTAAAGTTAAATTAAATTTACATATTCCTCTGATTCAAAATTCCCCCATTTAATTGTTGATAATCATATCAAAACTTTCGATTCAAGGCTATCATCATGAATAGGAGTGGATTTCTGCTCAAGCACAAAATTTCCATGCTTTGGAGCTCTTAATTTGGAAAAGCCCTCAAATTTTTAGTCAGAAAATAAAATTTCATTTTATTTATTAATATTGTAATTAGTTTCCTAATAAAAATGATTAATGATTTAATAATATTCTCTAAATTAAATTGACAAATGAATAACACCATCTGTGACATAAGTTTTGTGATGGCCCTTGCATTTATATGTCAAACTATATACAGAATCATTGTACTGAGGAGATAATGATAAAATGTCTTTACTGGTTGACTGTTGGCAGCAAAGTTTTCCTAATTTTGTGCATCTAATGTATTTCAAATTTGACAGAAATAATGATATAATTTGTTCAGTGTTGTTTTAGTTGGTGTAGAACTGTATTCGTTTTGTTTTCAAATAAGTATGTGTAATAACTTAATATTGATGATATTTATTCGTAATCATTACGAAAATACGAAATACTATGCCAGTTCCTTTTTGAGGTTGACATATACATCATTTTTTAATATCTGTAATGATATTCTCATCTCATGTTGGCAAATAGGTATTTGCTTCTTAATTGCTGTAAAATATGTAATATTGCCAAGCAACACCATCACATCTTACATTAACAAACGTGTAACAAAATAATGATAGAACTGTTAAAAAACATTAATTAATTAAACATTTAAATCCCAATGATAGTTATGAATAAAATAGCATACATACCTCAAAGGGAATTTCCCATTGAGGACTGTATCCGACTCCAGAGCTTCACTTAACTGTAATGAAAGAATGAAACAGTGCATCTTGGACAGTATATTTAGTTAAATGATAAAGTATTATTAGTTAAATGTGCCAATTCTCCAGTAATGATAATTTTGAAATCAATAAATTTCTTTTAATTTTGCATGTTTTTAGGAATTGTCATATAATATTGGTCATAAATTAATGCTTATTTCATACGGATTATTAATATTACATTTTTAGGACTATTTATCAAATGAAAAATGTAACTTAGAGTCCTAGGAATTTGTGTGCCTACTTAAGTTGGAAACATATGAAAAACTTGTAGTATTATTGATCTGACAAAAAGTTTTATCTTTGTAAAGAGTTTTTACCTTGAAACTTCTAAAAATTCTATTTTATTTTATACAGGGAATAGAAGAAAATTTATTATATTTTTAGAATATTTTATTATATATTCTAAAAATTTTATTGTATACAGAGTAGCTATAATCAAATTTGTATTTTTAGTTTTAAGTAAAATACCTTCAATTATGAAAAATATGCAAAAATGTTACTTGAAAAAGTTGTTTGAAATTTAAATTCAGATTTAAAAAATTGAATGGATTATCAGTTATTTATTTTTTGTTAGCTTCGATATTTGATTCTGTTATTTTAATTTGATAGTTTTTATGTGAAAATGTGATAAAATATTATTAATATAAACTATTTTGTTAAATATTTTTCTTTATTTTTGCATAACAAACGTGGAAAATTTCAAAATTAATGAAATATAAGCATTTGATTATCTATTCACATTTTTATATTTGAACTTATATCTTAAGTAACTTCATCGAATTTGTAAATTAAGTGTACATTAATTGAAACTAAAAATGTAAACTAGA
>KK121315.1:765806-797467 GCA_000611955.2 Stegodyphus mimosarum
GAACCACTTACTTGAATCAGAAAAGTTGTGCTTAAAAAATTCACGTTATAATCTCTATGACATACTCAGATATAAAATCTTAAAACTTCTTTTCTGATAAGGGAAATTTTATGCATGAATATATATGAATTTAAATGTCTCTTTTATACATTGTGTGGTTCAAATATGGTTTTGAAAAGTAGAAAGAACAAAGTATGAGAATTTAGTTGATTTAGTTTTTTTAAAAAAGGTGAATGAGGAGGTAGGCAAACATTTTTCATGCAGATGGCTTTAGGGGTATATGCAGTGGCATATTTCTACCCTTTCTTATGCAGTTGAAGAACATGGTTATAAAGCTAATGGTAATATATATATATATATATATATACACTATTGGTAGACAGTCATAAATTGTCTTGAAAGTGATATATGTATGAGAGATTATCAAATATTCATGTAGGTAAATAGTTATATGTTTGCATAGTCTTTAGTGGAATCTTTATTCATTGTTTATTAGGAAATATTTTTGATTTCAATACTTTTTACTATTAATAGCTGCTTTTAATTAAGATTAGGCTGCATTCGAATAACCTAACCTTATTGATATTGTATATAAATATGGAGAAGCTGAATGCTGCATATTACAAAAATAGAATGTGTAAGAATGGACTACATCTGAAGAAAACTGTACTTGAAAAATTCCTAAAACATCTTTTTAATAACGTGCACTTTTATGTATTTTAAGTTTGTTGGATCTGATATTGATAAGAAGCACACTTTGGAAGAAAGTTAGAAAATACTTATTTTTACAGATGCTGTTTGTTACTGTTAGCTTTGGCATATTGATGCATATATTATCTCTTATGTCATGATTTTGAATTTATCTTAAAATTTGATCTTAATATGTTTTTATTTCTGTTTAATGTGAGTTACTAAATTATTGTGTAATGTGTCTTTTCCAGAATAAAAAAATGTAAAGATTTTTATGAAATTCTGGGTGTGTCTAAAGATGCAGGTGAATCAGATATCAAGAAACAATATAGGAAGTTAGCTCTGCAATTCCACCCTGATAAGAATAAAGCTCCAGGTGCTACAGAAGCATTCAAGGGTATGTTTATTCATCTATTCTACATAATAATCATCAAAATCAACATAAATTATCTAATTTTGCTTTTCATCCAAAAAATGTTAAATTTGACTTATTTTTTAAATATATGTCATCTGTCTGAGAATCACAAGTAGCAAGTGGAAAATGAAAATGCCAGTTTGGTTTAATATTCTGTAGGATATGCTAGTATTGACTCTCTTTTTTAAGTTACTTTCTGCTTGTTATTTGGAAATTCTATAGTGAAATTGCTTTCAGAAACAATTTGCATTTAAATCAATATTAAATTCATTTATATGAGTTTTGTGACATAGAAAAAATTTAATATTAATTTAGTTTGCAATATGATAATTAAAATATTCTGTTAATTAACTAATACATTGGTGCCAGAACAAAAGCAAAGGTAAATCTCTTAACTTTGTATGCAAGGTTTTAGTTAAACTAACAAAGTTTTATTTTAATTTATACTTTTCTATCTGTTCTCATTTCAACTTCCATTAGAATCAGCATGCGTTTCAGCTTTATACTAATTTGAAGTGGAGCCAAGTTATATTTAAGCGAGAGGTAGGAACTCTCAGGGTGAGAGAGCTTTTAGTCTCAGACCACGGTCACTCTATTCGACGTTCGCCTGACTAGCTAGCATTTAAATTGTAAGCCATTGCGCTTTTACGTGATTGCTTATTGAAGTAATTCCAAGTGCGTCAGTATTAGTTAAATCTTGCTATGCACCATTTAGTTTAGAGGCCAACCTCGCGTTTTAGGTCTGTGAGCAACGATTATTTAATTTCTATTTAGTTTTAGCTTAAATTAGTTTAATTGTTCATTTTTTACCCAAGTGCGGTCTCTACTTTCTGTATCCCTCCCAAGTTGGGAAGTGGTTGTAAATAATTGTGATTTAATAAAGGAGGATTTTAAATCCCTTTCAAGTACAGTTCTTCTACTACTTAATCACAATACTCTACCACAGAACATAGCTGCATTCAGCTTCCTGTTCAAGATCAGGACTTTAAGCTGTCACGAAAATGTTTTCCAAGAATATGCACCGAACACTCAGTCCTGACATGTAGACTGGATGAGTGATATAGAACAAAAATGAATTAAATATGTATGTTGATAATGCAAATTAAATTTATTCAATTTTTAATTCAATATTTTAAAAGTATATGAAACACTATCTTCTGGCATTTGTCATAAAGATCTGAACATATAATGCTTTTCAATAATAATGAAATTGCATTTCTTGTCCAAAATCTAAAAATGTCATCTCTTATTACAAATGCTTTGTATTAAATTCCCTATTTTGATTTCTGAAAACGGATAAATCATGCTAATTACCAGTACGCAATAATTCCTAAGCTCCAGAGATAGTCACAAACTCATTTCATTGAAATGCAAACACAAGATATCTCAAGACACCAGAGAATGATTATCTGCCCATAAAATTAAATAAATCATCCTTAAATATTCAAATACCAGGTATTTAAGTTAAACGAATATCCCACACTCATTATCAATTTCATTGTCATTCACCAGTAAAAGAATCAAGTCCTTAATAAACTTTATCACAAACCCAATTACATTTCATTCTCTAATTGAAAATAAAACCCCAGTTCAATCATAGAGCTCTATGTATTTTAGTACCTTCTAGGTAAAACAGTGATAAACCACCATTCATTAATATATTATTTTTGGATATTTATTAGTTCTAGATTAACATAACATTAAGATAGCAGGGATAACTGGCTAGTCCTGAAGATTTTCTTTTAAGTGTAACTATGTAACTTCACAATATCTATCCACATTTTTCAATAATGAATTGCAGTGCTAACCACATATAGCAATTAATTTAAATAGCTGAACAACAATTCCATAATATGCAGTCAAAATGACTTGCTGTTGTAATTATAATGCTAAATGTCATCTGGTATTCTTGCAAATGGAGGTATCTAGATATGTGTTTAACAGGCATATTATGCCTCAAGCTTTGATTTTCCTGCTTATATCCAAGATGTGTATGTTAGGTATTTTCAAATCTTATTCATTTCAAATTCTTATAATTATGCAGAGTTGTGGTCAAATTAGGAATTCCAAGGTCATGAATTGCACTTTGTGAGGCACTGAAAGATTTGTAAATTCAATTCTTTGAAGCCTATTTTATCTATAATATGCTGTTATATATGTATATGAGAATTATTTTTTCTAAACATACCTCATTTAAGTAATGTTTACCATATCTGTAAATCAGTATGTCTGTTTGTAATGAAATTATTTTTAAACTGTAAATTGTGTGTAAGGCAAATGAAATAATTTATGTTCTATAATATCCTGAAATAATTATTCATATTTACAAAATTTCTGATAAAGTTTATAAATATTTCTATATTCCATAGAAAGTATGTTTGCATTTTTAGGTAGGATGCTTTTAAATAAGATGACCTTTAACCCCTAGAGGACCAGTGCGCTGAAAACAAAGCGCAGCCGGGAATCTCTCGAAATGGAATGCCGCGACTGGCCCATGCATTTTCATCAGTTAAGCCTACTTTTACAAAAGAATTCATATAAAATCAGCATTTTAATATAATTACATCAATTTTTGAAGTTATGTTTTTAATATACTAATTCTCAATATGTATTAATATAAAGAATATCACGTTAATAGAAATAAATGAAAATGCGAAATTATATATAAAATACTAAAATTATAACTATATGCAGAAAAACAAATACTATATACATGAAAACAAAATTACAAATACGAAGTGTAAAAGAAAATTAAGCAATAATTATATGTAGGTAATTAAATTCCAGTTTAATAATGTGTGTGTAGAATAATTCAAAACAAGGACAATGATGGCTTTTTTCGCTGTGCAAGTAAGATGCATCAGGGAAGCTGACTTCTGTAATAATGCTGTAAAGTTACTTTTTAATTAAACACAAAAGTTCTATGTTAAGTTTTAAAATAAATATAAAAAAGGACTATTGGTCTGAGTTTTTCCAGTTTCCATCACAGAAGTTCACTGACCTTATACTCGCTATAAGTCAGCTAGATTCATTTTTCCACATTTTTCTAAAATAAAATAAATAATAAGTAAATGAAAATATTGAGCTGCATGCACCTCCCCACTGAAGACAACAACAACAACAACGAAAAAAAAAATTCCTAACGAAATAAACATGCAGGTGTCTCTTCAAGTTAAATCCTTGTTTGTTTACATCAATAGATCTATCAAAACCAGAAGCATGAAGCAGAAGTTCTTTGACCTTATATGAAGATCAAAAGCCACATGACTTAACTGATGTGAAAACCATTATCATTTAGCAATATCTGCTGTCAATAAAATCGTTCCATTTTCAAGTTAAGCATATGCCACATTGGGCTGAAGAGATTGATCATAGTTCTTCGCATATAAGTGATGCTGGGCTGGTAAGAGTAGAATCGTTAAATCACGCATACACAGCACTGGTCCTGAATGAGTTAAACTGAAATAAAATAACTTTAAAAATCAATTAATATAATTTTCAACTGTATTTATAATTTGGTATTACAGGATAAATAACTGACATTCAATATATTTGCTTTATTTTTATTTATTTATTAGCTATTGGAAATGCTTTTGCTGTTTTAAGTGATCCAGAAAAGAGGAAACAGTATGATGCATTTGGCTCAGCTGAAAATAAGAACTGCAAAAGATCTTCATTTCAACGCCATTCTGGCTATTATGAATACACTAGGGGATTCGAAAGCAAGTCTTTCAATTTTTTGTGTTTGAAGAAATTAATAAGTATTATGAACATTAAGGAAATGTATACATAATCCTTGCCTTTTAACTTTTTTTCATGATTTCATTTTTTTAGGTGATATATCTGCTGAAGAACTATTTAATATGTTTTTTGGTGGTGGCTTCCCAGCTGGAATGTCAGGTATACTTATCGCCTTTTAAATTGCATGATTTATTAAGTATGTCTGCTGTCTTTTGCTGTTGGGAAATATTTGAAAAAAGTTAAAAAAAAAAAAGAAGCCAATTGCTACCTAACTGTGTTGTGTCAGTTATATATATATAATGATTTAGATGATGATGATGATGTTAAATAGGAAATCTAATTATTGAAGAACTAGATGCTAGTAGGACACATATTTTATTGAGACACGCACATTTCTTGACCATACTATTTTGTGACAAACATAGTTAAGTTGGCACAAGACATGCCCTTATTCATTAACAAATTTTATGTTTTTTATTATGCATTTGCAAATCAGATAAGCAGCAACAGCAATCTAACAAGCGGGAAAAAGTAGAAAGCCAATATATATTTTGCATATAAAGGTTTCGTTAAAAAAACTAATTCAGTTATAGTTTGCCTTTATTGGTTGTTTTAGTTTAGATAACTGAAAATTATTATTAGCTGAACCCTTATGTAAGTACCTGTGTCATTAGTGCTATGCAAGAACCATGTGTAAAGAATTAATTTAAAATAACACAGTTTAGAGCAATTTATTATAATATTATTTTTCATTACTTATTATTACTTGAAGAAAAATGAATGAAATTGAAAAGTTGATCAACTATTGAAAATTAATATTAGTATTTTCTTACTTTTTTAATCTTAAATATACAATACATACTTACAAAATTAAGGATTTTTAAACTTGTAGAGAGTATATTGAGGTAGTGCTTAAAATGTGAAGTAAAGCTTTATTTTTTCTCTCTAAAAGGTAAAGTCAATTTTTATTATTATTTTGTATATTAATCATGAAAGCTATTTTTGCTTCCTAAAACTAGAAATAAATACACACAGAACATGTATGTACACAGTTTTACTGAATCTGGGGGGGGGCAGATACAACCTTTAATAGATATTTATTATTGACTTTCTCAAAAGGTGGATCAAATGGTGATTACAGTGTATACTATAGTTTGCCCTTCCAACACATGTCATTATTTATATGATTGTAAAATTAACATGTGATATAAGGCAATGAATTGAAACAGCTGCTCTGTGGTTGTCATTTAAAGAGTATAACAGCACTTTAAGATAACATTTTGAGTATGTTGTTGAAGTGTAATGCAAATAATTGCATGTGTTTGCAATACAACTTGTTGTGTGATTGAGAAGTACAAATCTTTGTGATAAGTTTGAGACATGCACACATATCACATATGTGTGCATGGAAAGATCCAGCATACCTCGCACAGCAATAAGTCCTACTTCATCTGCTGTGGTCCTAAGAAGTTTACATGCTCATCACACAAATCATCACAGTATACATATAAGACATGAGTTAGGAGTACGAGTAATATTTGAATGAGAATTTGGGTCACCTTGAATGGGCCGAGAGGTACATTTGTGTTCCAAATTGAGTTCATCTGATTTAAGTTTTAAACTTTAACCTTTGGGAGACTGTAAAGTATATCATGTATTGCTGAAAACTGCTGCAGTGACAAATTTTACTGAAGAAGTAAAATAGTATGTACATGAAGGAAAACAATGCATCCCCATCGGCATTTTGAGTGACAATTTGCACAGTAATAAGTGTCTGACCATCAACAGCTACCACTTTGAGCACATTCTAATAATAATGAAGATTATAAGAATGTAATAATGAAGATTAAACAATGTTTTAATTTATTAAATTTAGTATTATTATATGTCACAAAGTTTTTATTTATTTAAGTGTGTATACATTTTTTGGCAGACTATATATTGTTTAAAATAAAGAGTGAGTGTATAATACACTACCCAATATTGAAAATGCAACACCAAGAAGGAGTGGCCTGAAAGTTATGCAAATTTCAAGGTAGACGCATGTCACTGAGTTGTGCAAATGACATGAAATGCATGGCTGTCCAGCATGCATTGAAGAAGATATAAGGGAAAGAAACGAATGTTCAATATTTGTGCTGTTATTTCTGATAAGGAAATCATCGTAGAAAATTTGTTCTTGTCTCAGAGGATGCGTAAAATAGCAATGAATGCCAGGCCGTCATCGATGGAGGCAGTTCCAGCAGACAGACGATTTTACGATGGATGTGGTGATTGGACTAAGAAGGGCAAGTTGGTCCGTATGGCAAATCTGAGCTGACACACACCTGACTTGTTCAGAGTGGCTGTGGTGATAATGGTTGGAAATGTTGCAAGTTCGAGGGATGCCGGTGCAGCGAGAGTGACATCAGTGCGTGGATCAACACATTCATCAACAAATGACTTCTACCTCCATTCTGCAGCATTATCAAGACTTCCTGGATGTTCCCATATCGACTAGACCCATTTGCCGCTGATTGGTGGCTAGTGGCCTGCACTCATGGTGTCTGTTAAGAAGACTAGCATTGATCCCACATCATAGATGCCAACATCTGTAGTGGTGCGAGGGTCGAGCAGTGTGGACGACGGAATGGCACAGGGTCATGTTCTCAGATGCATTACACTTCTGTTTCTTCAATGATAGGTGCTGCATATAAGTTTGGCGTCGATGTAAAGACAGGTCCAATTCGGCAGCAATTGTAGAAAGCCCCAGTGTTCGACAGTGCAGCATCATGGTTTGGGGCGCAATTGCGTACAATTCCAGGTCACCTCTAGTTCATACTTAGGGCATTATGATGACCCAACAATATGTGAATGATGTGCTTCGCCCGGTAACACTCCCCTACCTTCAGAGAAAGGCCAATGCCTTTTATCAACAGGATAATGCCCAACCACACACTGCTTGTATCAGCCAACGTGCTCTGCAAAGTGTACAGATGCTTCCCTGGCCACTGTTCTCTCCTGATCTCTCACCAATTGAACACATTTGGAATGTGATTGGATGCCATTTTCAGACCCTGCCATTGCCGCATTCAGAAGACAAACTATGGCAAATGGTTGATATCGAATGGGGAACCATTCCTCAGGACACCAGCCGTAGTCTCATTGACTCTGTACTTGGATATGTTGCTCTGTGCATCACTGTCCTAAAATCTACTGAGCTTTCAAATTCCCAACGGGAATAGACGATCATCAGGCCTTCATTTAAAGAAAATTTTATTTAAATGGTATACTGTATATTGTGGTAGATTAGGAAAAACTGAGTCATTTAATTAGATAAATGTCATTTTGACTACTATGCTAACATTTTGACTATTTTGCTACTTTGCTAAGGGTGTTAAAAATGCATCATCCAGCATATGTGGGCCTGTATGAGCATTACTGTACTGCATATTGATTAATTCACTTAATTTGCTGTAATGGGGATAATTTATAACACAAGTATTGACAATATCTTCTAATACCTACAGTGTAGGGAGGTTTTCCTGTCTAATTGGATTATTTTATATTTGGCTGTGTATCAGTATTTTAAACTAATGCTGAAAAACTACATTAAGTCTTGGAACTTTTAAATCTCACTAAGTATTTTCATTTTCTCTGCAAGAGTTCACAGTGATAACTTCATTTTAATTGATGAGCTCAATTGTTTTTAAAGCTAGATGATTGTTAAAAATACTAGGGCAGAGAAAAGGAAAGCAGTAGGTAATGTGAATTGTTTCCAGTTATACAGAAATCAAAATATCAATTGATTTGTTTTGAATACATTTATAATTCAAAAAGTTCTTCAATGGTTTCTTTTTAATGGAACTTAATCATAAAAAGTGGAATGTACTTATTGTTATGCTTCTTTTTAAATGAAGTGCTAATTTGTTCTAATATATAGTTGATTTTATTTGCAGCTAATTCCTATACTAGAAGATCGCAAAGGAGATTTCCAGCAAGGGAAAATCATCATTCTCGTCAAGATGTTAGTATTTTTTTAATATGCTTATGCATAGTAAACTTGCTGAAATTTCACACTTTTGAATTTTAAACTGAAATGTTAAACTTGCTACAAAAGAGACTGTTATGCATATTAGGTATTATCTACTGGAAATAATCTAAATCAGAGAAATACTTCAGGAATCTTGTTTAAAGTTGTGCTACTTCTAATTATGCAAACTAATTTGTTGTGTTAAAATAAAAATTTTCTAAAATTATAAAAAACAAAGCATCTTATTTGTTATTAATTTGGGTACGTAAATATTATCACGACCGCCTTGGTCCATTTTTGTGAATTTTATGGATTACGAATTACAGTTACTTGTAAGAAATTATATATTCCTATATACATATTTTATGTTTCAGCAACGTAATCAGTAAATCTAGTCACAAACAGGTTTTTGTTATGATAGAAATTTCATAGCTGTTGCTTTGAGAAAGGTATGTTTCTTTAACAATTTTTTGGCAAAATAATGTATTCCTGCAGAAATTTCACCTCTCTTTCTTCAGTTATAGGCAAATCCTATAAGCACAAATTTTACAATCACGTTTGGCAAAAAATAATCATAATTTTTCTAGAAAAGCCATTGGAACTTGAAATATAACAACAAAAATGCATACAAAAATGATGATATTGGAAACTGAATATTTGTCATGTGTATGGTTGCCTCAATAATTGTTAGCATTTAGTTACCAGAGTTTGGTATATCCTGAAGCTTTGCCGATTTCAGCTATAAGGTGGTTGTGATAATGCATAAGTACCTTAATTTGAATATCAAAAGACTACTTCTAATATTATATAAAATTTGGGAGGGAATGCATTTCAGACGAACAATCTGGTGTATTTTGTATTCTTAAACATCTGAAAGTAAAACAATTATAAAATTTCATCAAACGTGAAATTTGCCAGAGATTTTGCCCAATTTGTACCTCTGAAAGAACTGATCACTCTTTATTAAGACAATCAAGAAATACATGTTACAGATGTAGCATATTAAAAAAACTTAATTGCTTCTCATTATTTTTCTCACTACATTGCCATTGTTTATCCATTTTCAAATAGTTCAAGTTGCATTCAATTTCAAAGTTGCTTATTGTGCTGTTTAAAAACACTTTTCTTGATGCCAAGTTCATGTGATTGTATGCTATGTAAATACTCTTTTGTTCCATTTTGATCAGGTCTCAAATTTTAATTGTTTTTTCAAAATGCAATGTTGAAACAGATAAATAGGAATTGACTGATATGCTTCTTCACAAAACTAAACCAACTTATCATGAATTAATCCGGTTTACATAAAACCAAGGCAAAGGTCTTAAGATTATCTCACTTATCTGTCATTGGTGCTAAATCACATTGTTTGGCAACAGTTTTTAAGTACTCCTATAAGTGCTTTATAATTGTTTTTAAGTATACTTCTGTAAGTGCTTTACGGTGGTTTTACAAGTCTCCCATTTATGTTATGAAAAAATTTGATTAAAATTGTAAAATATTCTAGCTACACAAGTTTTTAGTTAGTTGAAGGCCAATAAACTGTAGCATTTTCAGGTAAGCTCACTCAAAAGACATCTACACTTACAAAACCATACTTCTGAACTGTACTGAAAAGTCATTACATTTTGTGAAAATTTTCCAAAGGACACTAAAGTTCAGTAAATATCACTTTATCATGTCCAAATTTTTGGGTCAGTGAATTGGTCAGCATAGCCTAACTTGGTTGTTGTAATAGATCATGTTAAGTGCTTTACTTCAGCTTTAGTAGATTGGGTCCATGGTGTTGGAAATTTTTCTGTGTGTCAAGCAGTGTTCAGTTTCTTGGATGAGAAAACCAATTAAAAGATACCTTTTTTTTATGTGACTGACTCACTTGTTTTGAATTTCATATTGTTTATAACCTATGTGCTGTATTTTTTCAAAGTGTTTCCAATTACTTTTTTGGGGGGGAGGAGATGAATACTTCAGTACAGCAGTCTAAACCTTCATATCTAAGTTGCAGTGTGTATATAAAAATGCATACTTTAGAAAGTAAAGTTATAATTTTCATTAGTAGATATATGTTTTGCACTTGTTGGATCAGATAGCAAGTTGATTAAAAACAAACCAATAAATTTTTAAAAAAATAAATAAAAATATTAATTTATTAGTAACATTGTAATTAGGGTGCATTTTTTCCAACTGTGACAATAGCTGTACTCACAAATTTTAACGAATGACATGAATGCAATTTTTCCCTTATGGTAAAGATTTGATGCTTAATTAAGTGCTGAAACTATTCAAATTGAAATGCTGTATATGTCCTCAGATATTTTTTGGCATTAAGGAATAATATTACTCATATTCTAGCTAAATTTAAGTGCATTAGGTCTTTGTGAAGTTCCCCCCTTCTTTTTTCCCCTTCTGTTGCATATTTATTTTTTATAGGAACATTTTTGTACTTATTTTAGAAAATTTTTATTTTAGGGACAAGCAAACTATACTCTTCTGATGCAGATGCTGCCTTTAGTATTTCTTATCTTCTTATCACTTCTAAGCAGTTTTTTCATAGCTGACCCTCCCTATAGCCTTGGTAGATCCCAGTAAGTACATTCAAAGCTATTTTGGTATTTATTATAAGGTATATTAAAATAAGTAATTTATTTGTTTAGTTCCATATGTCCAGCAGCAAAAAAGTTATTTACTGGTAATTTAACCAAGTTTAAAATCCAGTGGTGCAGAGCAGATTAGATGTCTAAAAGTTTCATAGTTTTTCAAGCCTTTTTCCTGACAAAATACTGCATAAAAACTCTCTCCCCAATGGATTTTAAGTACTTAATAAATTAACTAGCAAGAACTTTGTAATTTTTTCCATCATAAGTTATAACTTTTTCATAAAAAAGTTTTTTTATTCATTATTTGTACTAAAATATCTTCCTTAATATTATTGTTTCTGTTTGAGTAGTAACTTGAACTACACCAAAAATTTGAATGTTCTAGGTCTGTACTTTTAATTATTTAATGTAATTTTAATAGTCAAGAAAATTTGTAGCTTCATGAAATAATGTCTGTTAGATGCTTCTTGTCAGTCTCCTGAATAAATAGGCTGGATAATAAAGACGAACTTGTCTTTTATTATAGTCTGAAGCAATAAATAATCCAAAACATGTAAAAAAGAATGAAATTTAGTTTCAGCAACATCCAAGATACTGTTAAAAATCTTTTTAGAAATGAAAACAAATATTTCAGATTCAGTTCCAGAATTCTTAGGATCACTTACTCAAAAAAATTCACAGATCTCTAAAAGTGCAGTCTAGATTAAAGCTACAAAGTACTTAATTCTATACTCACTACTGAACTTGAAAGCAAATTTACTATGGCTTCTGCTAACTACTGTTATATAATTTCACTATTGAGTATTTTAGAAAGGAAAATTATTATTAGATTATTTCCCCAGAATGTTACATGAGCTCATATCTGGAATATTTTTTTCAAATTTGCCAAATTTGATGATCTCATCAGATACTGCCTAGCAGTATATCAGGTTCAGTTATTTGAAAAATAATGAGGGTTATTTATATAACATTTAATATTGTAATGTGATGGTTCTTAAATGTTTTCTATTTACAGCTATTTCACTGTGCAGAATATAGTGGCATCTTCCCTTAGTGGATGATACACGAACCATTGGAACGTCGATCACTCTCTTGCCTTAGCAGAGCATATATAAAACGATAAACAGACATACTATAGCTGTATGCAGACAACTGTTTTGATAATTGTACACCACATAATTGCACCTCACATCGTACATAACTTTTTAAGGCAGTTTTATTCATAGAATATTATTTTTGTAACTTACTAACATATTATTTAAATAAATGTATTCCCCCCCCCCTGATCGAAATGTAAAGAGTATTAAAATATATTGTTGGTTGGCAAATGTGATTTTGATATCAACAGTATCATGGTCTTTTTCTGCCCCTAATATTATTTTATTGCCTTGGTTTGCTCAGTCAGAAAGAGATCTCTATTTTAAAATGAAAAAAGAAAATTAGTGAATTCTTCCTTGGCTTCTGACTGCAACTTGTATGTCTTCTTTCAAAACAAAAATGGGGAGGATTGTTCTTTCTACCTCGTTCATGCTAGAAAAATCAGTCACTGGTATGCAACACACACAGCAAAAGAACAAAAGAATAGATTTGAGGATGAAAGTGAAAATGATTGCTTTTATTCTGTGTATAACAGTTTTCACAATTAGTACTACTATCCTGTTTCCCCCATTCACCAAACCTTGGAGTAGAAACAGAGTGACTTGATTGTATCAAAGCTTTGTCTAGTTGATTATTAATAGTCATGATATTTCTTGTAATTACAAAGCAGAAAAAACTAGTTTTTGTGTGATTTGGAAAAGTTTTTAGTTGCTAAATGCAGATGAGTAAGCAAAATGAAGAACTTGCAGTTCAAGAAAATGGGATGCTCCGAATCAGTGGTGCAAGAAAATGGGTGCTCCGAATCAGTGCAGAAATCATGCCACATGTGCCGAGAATTCCATTGTCTGGTGCTGTGCACAGGTATATAAAATCTTATCGAAGCTTCAGATTTACATTTACCGAATCTGAAATTCCGTATTTCCTGTTTATGTTGTATGTGGCAAAAAATTAAGCAAGAAATATATAGTTCCAAGCAGACTAAAAAGGCATTTAACAATGAAATAAAGTCATTTAGAAAAGAAAGTTAATGTGTATTTGTGTCATTTACTCCAAGATAAAGAAGCTAAGAATAATCAATAAAATAGCTGCTGAAAAAGCACTAGTAGCTAATTTAAGTTAAAATTCACGCCGAACAAATATTAATTTAGAAGTCAAACGACAAAAATCAGCATTAGTTTCGATGGTTTTACATGCACTGTGGTACTTTGGCAGCTGAGGATGATGGTTTGATAAAACCATCAAAATTAGTCCTGTGAAAATTTGCAAATATAATAATGATTTTTGTTGTTTGTCTTCCAAATTAACACTAGAAGTTAGTTGTAAAATAACAGAAGTAATTGCTAGAAAAATGCAGCTGCAGAAACTTTGATTTTACCTGCACAGATATCAAAAATACTTTTGTCAGATATACCATTGTGCACAGCATTAGAGGGCATGCCAGGTGATATTCAGAAACAACTGTTGAAAAAATTAAATGATAGTGCAAAACTTGCACTTAAGGTTGATGAATCAATAGTCATAAGTAAAACATGCTAATGAATGACCTGGATAAGATTTTTAAATGAAGAATCACTTGTTGAATAGATCCTTGTATGCAGAATTACCTATGATGTCAGTGGGATCAAACATCTATAATTGTGTATGATATTTGCATTCAAAGAAAGTGGATTGTATTGCAAAAACTGTATTTCAGTGTTCATTGATGATGGCCTGGCGATGATCGGTGGAATGAAAGTTTTTACTTCAAAAATAAAGTTAGATTTTTCTCACTTTGTATCCACATATTTTTATTTTATTTTATTTTATTTTTACATTGGGAGACATTGGTGGAAAAAAAAACTATTCTAAAGAAAGTAATGCACTCTGTTGTGGAAATGGATAATTTCGTTAAAAGTACAGCTTTGAAAACCAGAGTTCTGAAAGTCATGTGCCAGAAATCGGGTGTTGTTTACGAGAATGGTCCTTCAAACTGAAATTTCCTTGTTCCAGTCTTTCTGTGCCGAAGTGCAACTTGATACAATAATTTTCTTCCCTCTGCATGAACAAATACATAAGGTTCACTATCCCTTTTCCATTTCTATTGAAAACACAAAACACTGCCGTAACGAGGAGAGAGTTAGTGAAAAGAGAGTTCCCTATGTTATTAGAATATCCTATATGTGTATTCTTTCCATTTTCAAACACATATTTGTGCAAATAGAGATTTGGCACTGGCCAACATAAAAAATATGAAACGAGTGACTTTCTTAATAGATGAAGAAGTGCGTTTGCTATTCCACTCCACATTGAACAGTTGTGCAGAAGTAAACAAGCCGATGTTTCACACTAAACTGCAAGAAAAATGTGAGATTGTTATAAATTGTGTATTGATTAATTTTTAGTTTGCATTGCAAGTACTATTTCCACTTTTTTGAGTTTGATAAATAGCAGTTCTAAAATTTTTAGTATACAAACCTGTTTTTTATGTGTTTGTAGTTCCCTAGTACCTTTCCTTGTGATGCAAACCAGGGCTATTTTGCATAGTGAACTAATTAGTTATTGAATGCACAGTTATTATTTCAAATTAAAGTACAAGAAACATTATGTAAGGTGCAATGTGGATAATAATTAATGTAAAATTAAAATAAAAAATTCCATAATATAAAATAAATAAAAACATGTGTAACAAAATACCATTAAATGTTTACATAAATTTACAAATATGTTGATTTAAAAATTTATGACAGTATATTCCATTTTACTATGAAATTTTGTTTTAAAAGTAAATTTAATTGAAAATGTATTCCTATAGATATTTTTTTCTTAGAGTAGTCATAACATTTTTTTTATTTAAAAAAAATTGTTCTTAATGTATGTAATTTAAAATAGTTTTCTTAACATAATGCTTTTTTAGATGTTTAGATTGTGCAGATTGTAGACGAGAAGCAGAGTTGAATTTTTTCTCATGTTCATTAAATTTACTTAAATCTCAAAATACATCCCCCCTCCCCAAAAAAAGCCCCCTTATATATGAGTTTTAAGCAATATTTTTATAAATATTTGAGTAATAATGCAATAATAAGAATAATTAAAATTATTTCTTGCATTAATTATATCTGGTCTTCAGACTGTTTAAACATTAGTTCTCATTTTCCTATATCAATTTTCAAGCATTCAAATTAATATTCCATAGATAGCAGAATATGATGAATATAAATTACAATAATATAATGAATATAAATTACACTTGGTATAGTGATGTTAAACTCTAGTGTTTTCTTTGAACTGAATAAAAATTTGCTTCTTGATGGTAATTAATTACCATAATATAATTAACAAATTAGTAGCAGGCTGATCAGTTAATGTATAAAATTTCCATCACAGTACTGAACAGAAATAAGGAACTTGTATATATTACTGGGGAAGGAGATTTCAGGATGTTATTTGGATTTAGTTTCTTTAATGTGATTGGGCCCTCGGGTAGAGAAGATGTCTGAGTTATATCTTGTATGTACCTCTTTATTTAAAACAACAATACTAAAAACTTTAATATTAGGGTGCAATGTTAAAAAGCTAGGGTTATGAGTAGCAGCATGGCCTTAAAATTAAATATGCCAGAACCCATTAGAAGCAATGAACAAACATAAATTTAACAGTAAATGAATTCATTAATGTAAATATAAAGTCATATATAAAATACTAATAAATTAATATTTAGATATATCTATAAATAGCATATTAATGTGCATTAAAAATTAAATGTAAAGAAAATGGAAGGTGAGCAAATAATAGCAACAAATAGTATTTATTCTTCACGATCAAATAAAATGCTTCTTAATTTTGGCTTGTAATACACATGTAGCATTATTGAACTTGATGTGAGTGAAGGAGGCAAGTTATAAAATTTCTGTTCCTGAGTGGATAATATTTTAATGTGCCTTTTCCAGCTGCTCAAATTGTCCTGTATATTTTATTATTCCTGGTAAAGTAAGGCATATATTCAGAAGCTAGAATTAGTATCAGTTTTATTAATTACTAAAAGATATACTGAATTTTCTGCTATTATTGTGCTTCAGTTATACAGCATTGTATTGAAACTCTTGTTTGTATCTGTGATGCATTCAGTCTGGAAATTGCAAATTTGTCCAAAAGCTTAGAATTAGCTTTTGAACAGTGAGTGAGGTTCAGTGTACTGAGTTGAATGCAAACCTTGATTAATAGTGGTAAAATGATTAACAAATGAGAATGCTTAGGAGAAAGTATTTTCTTGTCTCCCTTCCAATTCATCACAGTTCTCACTGTAATTTGATTTCTTTAAGTTGTTAGTTCTTTTTGTTTTAAGTTGCTCAGTTCTTTTTGTTAATTGTATTTGTACAATTCTGTAGAATGTTTCTGAAATTATAAGCTGAGTATTTATTCAACTCCTTTGCATTCAAATAACTTACTAATCATTTCTGAAATTCTTAATAAAAGGATTAGTTAGTTGTCTTTCATTCTAGAGAGCTAATTGTGAAAAGAATTTCCAAAATTTCCACAATGTTTGTTTTCATTCCTTTACAAGCTGCTGAAGGATTGAATGACACTCTAAGCTTCCCCTTTATTTTATTTTATTTATTTATTGCATTATTACCTTCATTTTCCTTTTGGGGAATGTCTTTTCTAGACATTATTAATTAGTAACAATATACTTAAATTTAAAATGTTGATAATCCTTTTTTTGTTTAACCTGGAATTTTTTTTAAATAAAACATTAGGGTTTTCCATTAAATGTGTGAATGATGTATATAAGAGTAATTATTTAATAAGTGCAGGTATTTTAAAATAGTAGAAAGAATTGTAACTTTTCCTGAGCTGCAGAACTTATTTTGAGAAACGAGTTTGATATAGATCTCTGTATTAATTTTTCTGTATATATCTAGTCATCAGGTTTTTTTAGACATAAAATGAAGACAATGTGTTTCCTTTATTTGACATTTATATTATTTAATTAATCATATTATTTTGTGATATATCTATATATATAATATTTCAAATTAGAATATATATGGGGTGTTATTCACTTTTCCAGAACTGATTAGTTACAGTATGTTTTAGGGAAAAGGGGTTTTAATACTTTTCTCTTCATCTGTAAATTTTAATGATGAATTCAGAACAAAGCAAATGTCTGATTTACCATCAGTTGTTTTCATCATACCTGGTAATACATTTTCATTAAGATATTAAGGATTGGTTAGCAGTTTTTTTTTTTTTTTTTTTTTTTTTTTTTTTTTTTTTTTTTTTTTTTTTTTTTATAATTACATTTAAAGGTATATTATGAATAGATTGTTCCTTTGAGTTTTTGAGTATTATTTTCATCATCTTTCAGTTTGAAGTATGATTTTTTTCCCTTTTCTTTTCTGTTTATGAATGAACTGGAAATGTATTTCATGTACTGTAATAACAAACACTAAACAAAATTTTTACCATTTAAGTCTAAAACTTTTTGTGTGTGAAACATGCCAGGTTAAAAAAAAAAGCAATGGAAGTAAATTTTGTAGCAGATAAAATTTTTATTAGTAATAATTTTCTGAGCAGTATCATTTTTTCCCTCAAGGTACACTGTATTATTATTAGCAATTGAATTCAAGAAAAATTTAAAACATAAAACATAGTAAGTGTACTTGTTAAAAACTAGTACCTTCTAATGTTTTTATTAATGAGAATTATTATAAGTATAACAAATATGAAAGTAAATTTTCTTTAATCTTTACTGTTAAATAATGAAGAATCTGTATGCATATGTGTATGTATGCACCTTGCATTGTGGAAAACAGCAGCATATGGAGCCACCAAATTTTGAGCACACATAGTCCTTCATATGAATATGTGTTCTCCAAAGCACGAATTTTGAAATTTTTTATTTATTTTGTATTTTATGTGAATTTAGCATTTTGATGCTGTAACGAATTCGATGATTAACAAATTCACTGATGTAAAAGCTTTGTGTTGCTACTCTGTGAAACGTAAGATATTTGTGTTTCAAATTTAATTCTAAGACTCAGTGATATTACAGAAATGTGTTGCCAGTTAGCAAAACACAGTACTTTGGATTTAACTGCATTGTAGAAAAAACAAATTTTGAGCACATATAATCCTCTGCCTGAGTACATATGCGTATCTCAAAACAGGAATTTAAAATTTTTTTTCTATTTATTTCATATTTTTTGTGAATTTAGGAAACTTTTAATTAAAAACTCAACAATTTAAAAGTTTTGTGTTGGCACTCGGCAAAGAGTAAGATATTTGTTTCGAATTTAATCAGAAAACTTGGTGGTATAAAAGAAATATGTTGTCATTTGGCAAAACAAAAGGTATTTATCTTCGATAAAAGATCTCAGTTATTTAAAAGATATATGTTGCCACTGTTCAATGTGAAATATTTTTATTTTTGTGTTTTGTGTGTTACCATGTGGTAATGTGTAAGATTTCATTTTTCTTTCAAATGTATTATATTATCAAGTAAAAAACTAAGCGATTTAAATGTGATAAATGCAAGTTCATTGAAATTACTTTAGCTGGATTCATTAAGGCGTTATATATATAGACTTGTTTTTATAACTATTTTAAGTGGCAGGCTACTTAAGCAGCTAGTAGAATAAAAGATTAATCAAATTAAACTAAATAAAACATTACGCTGAAAATAATAAATTGAAATGTATGATGCTTTTATTCATATTTATAAATATTCTGTGTTTTTAGTGAAACAATGAAGCTCTTCTTAGTTTTAAGCTAAAATATAAATGATAGACATACCATAGTTGCCAACTTTTTCAGTTTTACCAAGAAATTCTTGATTTTTCATCATCTCTCCCAGTAAATTACCAAATCTCTCGGATTTTAATTTTGAGCCTTTACTAAAGGAAATGTTTCCCAGCAATAACTAAAATTAATTGAATTAATGAAACTTAAATTAGACAAATTCCACTCTCCCACCTCTAGTAATATTCAAACTAATTTTTCTTATTAAATTTTATTTCATCTAAGTTATACCTTTTATTGATTACCTTATATTTTTATATTATGTATTACCTTTTATTATTACACTATAATTTCATCTAAATTGTGTCTTATTTATTTGCATTTTTATTGACCTAATTAATTTTTTTTGCATTAAATTTCATTTGATCTGAGTTTTCTTAATCTATTATAAATATCTGTAGATTTTTATGAAGATTAAAAAATTTTTTAATTAGTTAGTATGTATTTAATTTTATTTTACTCTAGTGTATGGTACATTACTTAGTTTATCCACACAAATACTATGTGCATTATTTATTAATTTTGTTTTCATCATATTTAAAAGTACTTTGGTAAATTAAGTTTCACTAGTTGGGATTTCCTCAGTATAAAATCATAGGAAAATTTAAAAAATGAAAGTAACCCAAGAACATAATCTTTAGGCTATCTAATTTATTGCTAATATATTTTACATCAGACTTGTATTGCAAAGAGTTCAATAGATCTGTAACCTGAATCGTGCATTATAAAGTGAATTAAAGTCAGTCTGGAATTAATTTGAAATGGTATTGCTGCTCAGTGCGAAAACTGTCCGGTTTTCTTGCAAAAGGTCTCCCGGTTTTGTAGATTACAAAACTTTAAAAAAATGTATTTGAACTTGAGTGGATGAATAAAAAGTATATTTGTTGAACATTTGAACAAGACATAGGGAGAATCTGAGCTAAGCTAATAGTAGGAATTTAAAAAGAATACTTTCTGTGCCATTGCATGCAAACTTTTTTGGAATGCAGTTGAATGTATTTAGTTACATTTGCTCGTATGGGTTTTGTTAAATAATTAAACTTTATCAAAGTATGCTTATTTTGATTTCATAAAACATTGTTTCTCCGCTTATCAATATTTGTGCTATTTTAATTGATAAGAAAACTGTGTAGTTTCTTTCTAAAAAGTCAATCGAAATGTGCTGTGACTCATATGGAAAAGAAAATTATGTCATTAAGGGCAAAAATCATTAAATGAATATTGAATAACAAATCTTTTATTGGTACTCTATTTATATTTTTAATTTTTATATAATGTGTAAATGACGTCAGTGTTTTCTCTTATTAGGAAGTATTCAATTGAACGTAAAACCAGCAATTTAAAAGTGCCGTATTTTGTGAAAGAAAACTTTGCTACTGATTATCAAGGAAGCATACGTAAGCTTGAAGCCCAAGTAGAAGAAGAATTTATTGCAAATTTAAGAGGTTCTTGCTTCAAGGAGAAAAATTATAGTAAGAAAACATGATTAGCATATTTACATCCTTATCAATACCACATTTTTACCATTTCATACTGTTTGTAAACCAACGTTTTTTTGGCTTGTTCTCATTAGTTCATATTGCTCTTTTTTTTTTTTTTTTTTTTTTTCCATAGAGGAAAGTATGATTTGGAGAGCTAGAAATTTCCGGGATAGAACTCTAGAAGAAAAAGCAAAAGGCCTTAAGACACCTTCATGTGACACTCTAAATGATTTATACACAAATGAAAGAATATGGTAAATAAAAGTATTGTAAATAAAGTTATTTATCTGAAAAATGTTTTTGTTGATATAATTATATTTTTATGATTGTTAATATTTTGTTGACACAATACTCAGAGTCCATTTAAAATCAAAAGCAGCTGGAACTACATCCTTACTAGCATTTATTTCCTTTTCTTTTCAAAATTTTATTTAAGATTTTCTTTATTTATTCTCGAAATCATATAAGTACACATTGGTCTCTCTTGCAGACAATCAGCAATGTTCTGTTTGCATAATGTACCAAAACAGAAATTGTGAGAATAGTGTAAGGTATAATTTTCTTTGGTTTTTGTTTCTGGTTGTGTGGTAAAAGTACTTTTTTTTTTTTGTGGACCACTTTTCCTTATGTGATATGTTTGTTTCTTCTAACTAGTATTATGACATGATTTTCTAATTTTGTATTTTTCTCTATCATTTGCACATCGTTCATAAATTGTACTTTTACCCAAAGTAATATTTTTGCATATCAAATGTTGTAAAGATTCATTTATTTTGTGCTATGTTTGTTGCATCACTACTGACATTACCATTAAAATTATTGATGCTGAAATCATAAGAGGTGAAAGGGAAAGAGTATAAAAGAAAATTTATATTTCATATCTAGCATTTTTTCAAGATTTTTCTGGACTTAATTCTTGACCATTTAAAAGTACTTTAACCAGGTCTGATAATTCATAAATATATGTTACAATTTTAGAAATTCTAATTGTCTTGCTAATTCACCTGGCTTGTATGTATGATTGATAACATTTATCATGAATAAAGATGATTATCAGTAAATCATCTCCTTATTGGGAGTGAATTTTTTTTCTATATATAATAGTAAGATGCAAAAGTTCTGTAGTGCTTTATCATCATCATCATCATCATCATCCCTGAACATCCCCTGTATCTTTTTGAAATTGTAGTGCAAGTGATTAAAGTTATAAAAGATGTTCATTTTTAAATATGTAGTTGAAAAGGTAAAGTTTTTAAACATAAAAATAAAACTTAAGTACATGTGAGAAATATGATTATTGATCAGAGTTAAACAAAAGTATTTGTTGTTCAAATTGTAAAATTCATATTGTATAAGCTCATTTTCTAACATGGTTACAATATTAAATTTCTCATGTGTAAATGACATGAATTAAAATAAACTGCTGTATTTTGTAAGAGAAGGCATTTTTTACAAGATAATTATTAATTATTGAACTGTTATATGCGAAAATGATGGAATGCTTGTAATAATTATTTATTAATATAATCAGTATAATTTAGATATTTTGTGTACTTTAGTTGTATAAGGTTGTTATGTTGATAAAATTTGCTTGAAACTTTGACAACAATCAGTTCCTGTTGCTTCATTCAAATATATGCAGAAACATATTTAACTTCAAGCATAATGTAATGTTTCGGTCAGTTTTATCACATGATTATTGCAGCTATTTTTTATTAAAACTCATCATTATCAAAATGAGAGAAAAGTTTTATTTTATTGTTCTAAAAAGTATATGAAATGAAGAGAAGAAATAGTTCTTGAAGTTTGGTTTTCTTTATAATTAAAATGCATATATTAACAGTATGATTCATTGAAAATTCCATGTAATTGGGAAATTTTCCATTTTTTAGTGAAGCTTTGCTGTAAATGGCTGTTTCAGAATTATTTATAAATTCATGGAAAACTGATGTGTATATATGTATTTTTTAATTATAGTGTAAGTACATTGCATTTCTGAGCATGAGAATATTTAATCATATTTCAGTATCATTTTAACATTCTGTTTTGGTATCATTCACATGTATCAGTAAAGTAATCATATTAATTAGTTCCAAGTATTGTTAACATTTTTATTTGTTAGACCAGATATTTGGACCTAAGAGATACTTCAGGTTTTGTTAATGTTCACTAAGTAATTAATATCTTTCCTTTTTTTTGTGTAGTGGAAAATGAGGGTGCTTTTTAATAATTTAGAGTAACAGTAGACATAACTGTTCAGCATATCAATTAAAAGTCTTATTTATCTTTTTCCATTTTTAAAATTATATTTAAAGACAATGTTTTATTCATTGCCATAAATGAGACAGTAAATGATGCAAGAAATTAATTTTTATTTGTGTGTATATATTTTTATTTCTCTGATTTAGTTTTATGAAATGTTGGTGTGAGTTTATTTTCCCATTTATTTGGGAGTATGTATGATCTGTTTTGCTTAATGCACATTTTTTTTTACCTCTGCATAAACAATTCTGTTAAAAAAGATATAAGTTATTTATTCCCCCTTTTTTTTTTGTATTTGGACGGTGGTATTCCAAAATAAATATTAGAAAGTTTATTTTTGGCTGTGTTTTGCATTTCTCTGTTTAAAATAAACAAAAGCAAAAAATATAAGGAATGTTGAAACTGTATTAAATTAAAAAATTATTTATAGTGCCTGTTAGGTGCATAATCATGTCTTTCATGTGCATAATTATGTCTTAGCATTGACAGTGATAGAATTAAACCTCATAAGTGTTTATGAGAGCATGATTTTTGTTGTTTAATTATATATAATTACATATGTGATGAAAATATTTTTATACATTATTTCACATGGTCATCAATTATAATTTGGTGTCACATTTTTTAGTTTGATGCTATAATTTATAGTAATATTTGAAGCATTTTATATTTTAAAACATATGTACATTAAAATTTTTTCCTAGCATGTAGATTATTGAAATACTTTAAATACTTTCTGTCTAAAAACGGTTCTCCTGTATTATTTCATTATGTTTAGTGGAAATTATGTATATTTGTGTATATAGAGCGTGTTTCAGCACAGTAGTTACGAACTTACAGGAGAGATAAAGTATACCTAGGTGATGGAAAACCATTTAGCAATACATGGTCGGTAGCGCTTTCGTGGCATGTTAGTGACGATACAAAGCACAAGAAAGGAAGGACATAAACTGTTTTTTATGCTTAATGTAGCAGAAACTAAGAAATAAGAACAAAAACAGACAACGATCATCTTCAAAAAAGGTGTTCAAAATTACGACCTCACACCATGATGCAGGCCTCGCATATCTCGCAGATAGAAGACCTAAAGTTCCGGAAAATAACTAGTCTGTCTTGGACTTCCCCAGCAGCTGCTAAAATATGTGCAACAAGTTCCTCATCACTGTTAAGGATGGGGAGGGGGTCATATACCAATATTTTGACATACGCATCTGGTGATCTTGCTTAGCCAGTGCACCAGACCACCCTCGCTGATCCAATGTTAAGGATATGTTGCATTCAGGTGGAGACGCACATCAAGGTTGTAATGTGAGGATCGCAATTATGCTGAAACCATATGGCAGAACACATCGCAGCATGTGCTTCATCCAGTAGTTGTGGCAATACTTGCTGAGGAAAGATGAGATAGGTGGCACCTGTCAGATGTATAGCGCGACAAGTATGGTCTGACGAAGTAGTCCCCTATGATGCCAGCCTATACATTAATTGAAAAATGTCTCTGGTCTGCCCAGGCTCTTGTTGCATGTGAATCCTTCCTTTCTGGTATTTTGTGTCATCACTGCCGCACCAGGAATGCGTTTCTGACCATGCATAGCTACGTGATTTTCCATCGTCTAGGTCTACTTTATCACTCCTGAAAGTGTGTAACCGTTGGGCTGAAAACAAACATTATATAGAATAACGTATGTAAAAAGACTTGCATACACCTGTTCTGAAGAAGTGCATTCATATTTTTTAATAATAGTATAGGATGTATTTTTTTAAATTAGGAATTCAAATGAATGCTTTTACACTCACTAGTGCTTGATTGATTGCTTAAATTATATTCATTTATATTAGCATAAGGAATCTTCAGTTTTTGTAAATAAATTAAAAGGACCAGCTTAGTTAACAGTTGTAAAAGTAATTAAAATCAGATTTAACTCTCCAAATTATTAGTGTATCATTTTTCTTTTTTAATATCAATTGTACACTTTTTTTATATTAAACAGAAAATAAGTCATGGTTAATGGTGCAGTCTTACATAGTCATTAGTTAATGGTACAGTCTTACATAAAAGAATTAGTTATTATCTTACACAGACTGAAAATACAAATGCAAGTATTATCTGACAAATAACATTTAATTTTTTTAACTTTTCTATTTTGAGTTCAATGTATTGTCACAACACATCTTTAACTTCAAAAGTGTTTAGGTACTGCTTTAATAATGTTTTACTGCTTCATTAAAGACATCTTAAAATATAATTTTGGAAGTCTCCTCCCCAATGGCAGTACTGGCCATTATAGGCTTTGGCCACTACTAAGACCAGAATCAGTGGTAATTTTATAATAGAGGCAGCGAATAGGCAACCATCATTGTCTCCTATGAAGGGGCAGATGAGTTACATGCGTGTCTTCTTCGGAATTCGAACGCAGTCTCTTTGGTATGGCAATCAGATTTACTAGCGACTTTCCTATCTGGGTGGCATAATTTCAAGTATCAAACTATGTAGTAGAAAAGTTCATTCTTTTGGAAAATATTTCATTGCATTCTTACCTATTTCCCTAATGGATGCTAATTTGCATTAATTTTGAAACTGCATATTTCTGGTCAGATCTGTTTGATGGAATATATTAAATACAAACATGAGATGCCATTTTCTTGTAGTAGAAATGTTAAAAATTGAGAATATATATCCATAAATACTAAAGAATATAATATTGTTTTAGTCAGAATTAGTTTTATTATGGCCTTCTACTTGTGTCTCATTTATCAATAACTGGAGTGTATTAGATTTAATGATGTCTGTTGAGACTTTAGTATGTGCAGTCAAGACAAGGAAGTAACAAAGATTATGCTTGTAGATAATTACGTTGTTGCTTTCTGTATCTTTTAAGTAAGCAAGCAATATGAATGAATATGCTTTTACCAAAGAACTTGAGGCATAAAAGATCTGTCATTTGAACCATATATATATTTCTGAACTTGTGGGCCTTTTCTATGCCCATTACGTTTTAGTTTTTCAAGTGATTATAAAACTTTGTTATTCTCAGAAAACTTTTAATTCTTAGTTGATTTTTCATTATCTCAGAGCCTATATATGATAAAATTAATAATTTATCAAACTGCTATACAGTATAAAATCTGAAATCCAGACTTTGACAACTCTGGATTTGAGAATTTTCCAGATTTCAGATCATCAGTTTAAATCTAATAAGATGACATGTAGAAATTATAAAATTAAAAACCTGAAAAGTTGTTAATTAAGGGAATCAAAATTCACAAAACAAGTTTATTATTATTATTATTATTAAACATTTCTAAGTTGTTTAAGATGCTTCAGTTTTCAGCTAATACTTTCTCTTTATAGGCAGACATGATTTTTTCTTCAGTACTATGTTCAAGTCATGTAATTTCTGTGTTGAGAATTTCCACTAAATTGTCAATTTTTTTTTTCTGTCACTTTGTTCACTATCAGTAGTGACATTTTCTGGATTTAGTACCATACTGCATATTTTGCTGTACATTAGATGATTGACTATTGGGGCATTATCATCGCAGTGGAATACTTATGTTATATCATTTTAATTTATTAACACTTTTGCACATTTCTTCACAAAGCAAAAAATAATAATAAGTAATTTGTTAGGTTGGCATATCAGGGGTTTTAAATCTTTATTCCCCCTATGCACCCTTTTCACTATTGCTAAGTAGATCATCTCCCCCTCCTGTCCAAAACTCTAAAAGTAAATATATATATATTATATATATATATATATATATAGACAGATAAATAGATTTATATGGTTTTTAAATGTGTTTATAAATGAAACAATAAAAAGCATAGAACTGATAAATACCAAAACTTGAAAGAAAAAAAAAAGTAATTTTTTTGTACTTATAAAGCTAAAATACTAAAGAGAAAAATAAAAGGCTGCTTGCATTCCCCCCTGACACAATGAAATCCCCCCTGCGGTTGAGAACCCCTGTATGATATGATATAGAGTAGGCATGATAATCAGCAATAAACTTTGATAGAATGTTTTGGTTTGTCATGAACACCAAGAAGTAAGGTGAGTACGGAATCAAATTATTGATCATACAGACTTTTAATAAATGATTTTGTTCCTGTAACATGGAGGTGTTTTATTTAATGCCGAAGTGAAATTAAGAATCAGGATCCTGTACATGTTGTATTATGAAAAATGTCTACTTACTCAGAATCTCCCTTTTTGGAAAAAATTTCTTTAAAAAAAAAGCGGTCAGGAGATTTGGATTTTGTACTGTATATTACTTTTTTGATATAGGCTTATTGTTTCTCTCTCAGTTTTTAATGACATACCATATTTACTCACATATATTTCTCTGTATACAAGGTTCTGAAAAATTTTTTTAAGCATTCATGTTAAATTCAACTTCAAGGCGTTCAGAGAACGAACTGCCCTAAATTTTAAAATACATTTTTATAGGTAGTGATTGTTTTTGTCTTGCTGGTTGATTTACTTTTGGATGCAGGAGGTCTGACTGATTAAAGCAGTAATAGTAGAAAGCTTCAAGAAAACGAGGCTATCCAATGCGCTTAATGGTTCTAAATATCATTGCATGTGCCAGGACAGACTGAATAGCAACAATTGCAATCTGTACCAAACAACATAGACATCTGATTAGATATTGTAATATTAATGTTACTACATATTCTTATTGGAATGCAAGTTTCTCTTAAATACATAATATTGCAATTACAATCATTAGTTTATCAATCAATACTTTTAATTTGCTTTGTTCTTTTTCAGCAACATCCTTCAGAAATTAAATTATTTGCATATTTTTCCCCTCTCAATTTCCATATGCTAAAATTAGTAAAAAAAAGGAGGGATATAGGAGTAAATATGGTATTTTCTATTTGATTAATTTTGATGCCTTCTGACATTTGTATTTTTAATTGAGGAGGAAAAAGGTATATAGATCGAGAGGAGTATACCTGATTAAGGATATATATTTAAAAAAGAAAAACACTATAAACATATGCAAAACAAAATTTTGATCAATGTGCTAAGTCTTCTATGTATATCTATTACTTGAATTTCATTTGCTGATGTATATTTATTTTGAAGCATGTTGCATTGTTTCATAAACAAAAAGGAATTTAATTAAATATTTTTCCATTGTGTGTTGCCTGTTCCTTATTTATCTAAATTTTATAACATGTTTTTAATTATGTGCTATGTATAATTTTATTATCTTAAACTTCTGCTCTTTCAGTCCTCTTATTTAAAAAAAAATTGTTTTCAGAACGTAAACAATTTAATTGCAGACATATTTAGTATTCTACAGAGTGATTCAACTAAACATATACAAACTTCTAGGAGAGGTAGGTTTCACGAAGGCTAGTAAGAATCATTTAGCAGTGTAGAGTCAGAAATGCAATCCTCATTCGTTCGTGTACAGGGAGGATAAGAAATAAGAGATGCATATAAGAGAACAAAATACTTTTTATGATTGGTGCAAGAAATCATGCATATTCTAGAAAAAATTCGGACATGTCTCGGATTTCGGAAGCCAGTGCAGAGATACGTGTGCTATAAGAATCTTCACCATTTTTTGTTGTTGCTTTGTCTATGAATTTCATGGAAGAATGGTTGCCAAGAGCCTCAAGGAGGTTGGACTTCTACTTCCGCCCCATTTTTGAGGAAGAGCACCTCGAGGGGGGGAGAGACCTAGGGTCTCCCACTCCTCTTCCCTACCACGAAAACATGGGGAAGACTTTCGGCTCACCATATAATTAAAGTAACTCCATGATGCAAAAACACTATACATTTACAGGCATCCATGCCTTCTTCGGGAATCGAACCCAGACCCTTCGATACCGCAGCAGGCTCCCCTAATCAGTGTAACGTCTGGGCGGCATCTTCGTCATTCAAACGAGAATATTGTTCACTAGTCTTTTGAGGTAGCCCTTGGATGAGTAACTAAGGTATATCATTATCTGTGTCGGAGGTTTAAAAATAATAGCATTCCGAAAGAACATATGAGCAATTTACGATCGGACACAAGAATGGTGTGTCCATTACTGCAATGCTAATATGATTTTGATTTGTGTTTGTGCAAATCAAATTCAGAAGTTTGTATGCACGTAACTGACTGACCCTGTATTATATTCAGATGTAAATTTGCTTTGATAAAGTAATTCTTCTTTCTCATTTAACGATTAGTGTTTAATATAGCGTATGGTGTAAAATTGTGGAGCCTCTGCTTTAAATAAATATAGATATTGTACGCTAATTAATGAAAATTTGTTGACAGAAAGTACTATATTTGAAGGTATGAAGGAGCTGCTACTAATTTTAATAAATTTTAAGTTAAACTGGGGTTTTCTGGAGGAGGGGGGTTATATAGGTGCAAATAAATTAGTCTGAACGTTATTGAATATTTTAAAAGTATATGACAAAATGCATAGCTTTAGAAAGCGAGTATATTGCTTTAACTCCTAGCAACATTGTAGGAAATGTCATCTATAGTTCATAATGTCATACATCTTAGCCAAAAGAAGGGAAGTGTTATTACTTTTAAAGACTTTCGGAAAACAGTAAAGTTGTTTAAACTGTGTATTCATTAAATTTATTTTGGAGCAAGAAACATGAAAAATCAATTATGAACACCAGGATTCGAACTCCGAATCTTCTACAGTTTTCGTTTTTACCCCCTTCATGGGACAGGGCTACAGGCTTTATTTGTTTAAATATTGATACTAAATATGTACTTTAGTGTTTAAAAAGTAAAAATAAAATGCAGCTTTTTATATGATCTCTAGAGAACAAAAAAACTTTTATACGTTATTAAAATGAATTTTAGATTACATGTGAATTCGAAAATTTGTGGGTTCATATTTTTGCGTGCTTACGGTTTCATAACAGATTGAATGCCCACAGAACCGATGATAAGTTGATAAAATTTATTTTACCAAAGGAAACACTTCACAATTCTCGAACGTTCCACAAAAATATTCGTACAGCTCTTCACGGTATCACAGAGTACAGTCAGTAGTTACACTTCAAACTACTAAGAACATTGAACACAACTGAATGCGAAGCGCATCTAAAGAGCGAAGCTAACACGGATATCTCAATACCAGCTCTTAACTAGCAACTAAGAGCATATGCTCTCTTCTGTCTTACACAGTTTTTACCCGGCCGCTGAGAAATGTCTAGTGAATCCCATTTCTCGAAATTACTGTAAGGCGTATACTGTTAAATTTATTCAATTATAATGCTCATCACATTTATTTGACGCCGATTTAAAGGTAGCCATTTACTCAATGTTAGTAGACTTGCTCCTGTATCCTTACTTTTTGGCCACGGCTTAGCTTCTTTAAACTTTCATGTTGCATTACGGAAAAAAAAAAAAGGTTTCACTAAAATTGTTTACTTACATACAAAATTCGTAACAATATTTTGCAAAGGACTAGATTTACAATCTATGAGCTTAATAATTAGTATTGTTTTACTCAGCACGGAACTATTAATTGCCAAGATCATTTTTATTGATGAATTCGAATTTCTAGTAGTTCACTAAATTTGATCAAAGGGGAAAAAAGTTTTTTTATTAAACACGTATAAAAGATTGATGCAAGTTAGAAAATTTGAGTTCGCTTTATCTCTGCGAATTCCTGGTGGACTTTCTGGAAGCTGTGGAAATTATTTAAGATTAATGAACTGTTACCATCTAGAATCTTGTTACGTACAGACTTTATAAAATGTTTCATTTTGCATTTCCACACAGTGTTGAAACTGCATAAAATTATCTTATTGTATCAAATTTCGTGACTCTTAAATAAATTTATATTCTGTCACTAATTTGTAACCATGTTGCTGTCAGTCACTTAAGAAAATATTTAGAATAAGAATCACTTAAAAGAGAGATGAAACTACATTTATGTAAAACTGTGATTAGATTTGGACTTAAATATTGGACTTGTAACCAAAACATAAGATATTCATCTAGCTTAAAAAAAAATTTTTTTAAGAGCCCTTTGGTTTTGAAAACATTGTTTCTAATTACATTAAAATTAATATAAATCTGCCGATTGAATTCTTAGAAGTTTAAAATTTTTAATAATAAACTGATGTGAAAATAATCATCCAATCTGTAATGGTTAGACCATATCAATAGTGACCTTAATATTATTAAACTTACTGACTAGAAAACTCTAGCCAGAGAGCAGAATGGCAAACGTTTTCTAAGGAAGGCCTTGGTCTACCTTAGGCTGCCGTACCGTTAAAAACCTAAGTTATATAGCAGATGCGAACAGAATCCCATTTTTTTACTTGGGCAATTTAAATTTACAGCTGTGTTCCCATGAATAAGGTATTCGTACAGATGATTTTTGAAAAATATTTGCTTAATAAGCATAAAAGCAAGAAAAATCTTTAAAATGTAAACTTTAGTCTTTTTACCTCTTTGTATGAAGTAAAGGAAATATTGTAATCACGAATAATTCCGGGTATCATATTTCAACGAAAATGTCCATTTTGACGGCTATTGAATGCAATTTAACGATGTTTTTGCGTGCGATCTGTGCGTAAGGACATAATAAAGGACTCTTTTTTTTT
>KK121315.1:841578-867318 GCA_000611955.2 Stegodyphus mimosarum
AGTGTGATGATTTCGATGAGCATAGAAGGAGGAATTAGCTTGCAGTCACCGTACCAGAGCGTGAAGGCTTGCAGATGGAAATCACAAAACATGAACTTAACCACATAAAATTCAACAGCAGTATCACAAAAGCATAGCTTTATAACTTCCGATAGATAGCCTCGCGCGCTAAAGATAAAAATGTTGTTTTCTGTACAGTGTTGCCATTGCTCGCTTTGTAATCGTTGAGTTTATTAATCAAAAATTCGTTATCGTTAAAGTTTAAATGAAATAGATAATAAAACGAATTCGGAATTCGGGCGTCCAGGTGCCCATGTTCGGGTGGAGGACTACGTTATTCAAAATTTGATGGCTCCAAGTACCACTGTTTTTTCACAGTGCGAGAAACATACATACATTCATGCAGTTTCTTCATTATTTAATTTCTTTAAATACAACACAGGGCGATAATATTTGATGGAAATAATTTGAAAAGTGAAATGGGTCATTTATAGTAATCAACGCAAAGTGACCGTTTCGAAACTAATAGCCTTTCTGGGTTACTGTCCCTTTGGGCGAACAATTTAACTTTAGAAAGGAAACAAAAAATTAACTACATTTAAAATTTTTATATGTCTTATATTATAAAATTCTGTTAATTTCACAGAAAAATCAAGTTTTGATTTATAAGCTATGACTACGGAAATACTTGCACGGTATATAAGGGCTACGAATACAAGTCGAAAAAAGATCTGAGCATTTGAGAGTCACTGAAAGATATTCTAAATTGAAAATGCATTTCTAATTTTACGGTCCTGAATCTCAAATGTCTCAGAGGAACGAAACTTGTAATCGGAACTCATTGATGAACTTGGTTTGGGGCTTCAAAACACTTTTGCCTTAATAAGTTCTATTTGAAGCGTTGAACTTGTAAGATCTTAAGTTTGACTACCGTTTGTTTTATTTTAAAACTTTACTATCATCTCTTATTTTTCGCTTCCGGCCAGAATTAACGCGTGAATTTGTTTATGCAAATTGTACTTGCTAACGCTGTGGCTTTTTGCCAAGAGCAGAGTTAGAAGGGGAGAGAGTGAGCCGTTTTGCCACTAGACTTCACGCGAGCTTGCCATCAATTACTGTTCGCCCTTAAGGACAGGGCTTTTAGCCCTCTCGAAAACTAAAGACGTATTATAGTTTTCCGCAGTTTCCGTACTACATACGTAGTAATTTAAAAGGCCAGTCTTTATGTTAATCACCTGTGTAAAATATTAAAAGTTATCTCATATTTAAATTTCAGTTAGTTAGTAGTCTTATATTTTTATGTTCAGACCACAAGCAGTTGGTCTTTGAATCCCGAAGGGCGTGAGCGTCTGTGATATCGTGGAAAATAAACGATAATTTAACCCTTCTCATTTTGTCGTCTTTGCTACATTCCATAGGACATAGTTTATAGTCAAACTCACTGTCTAGTCAGGACACGTCACGTTCGCCAAGCAGATGAGAAGAAATACAAGTCCTGATAAACTGAGAAGATCAATATCTATTTTTTACTTTTATTTTCTTTGCAATACTTTCAATATTGTCAAATGTTTACTTGTACTAACTTAGGGTGCGACTTTTTTCGAGATTCGTATTAGTTAGGAACTTCATAGGAAAGAAACTGTAAACATGCATTTAAACTCCACTTTTACCTTTTTCTTAAAAAAAAAAACTTTTGTTAAAAAAAAAAAAAAAAAAAAAAAACCTTATGCACATGATATACATACGTATCTATTGCTGCCTTTCTTCGCGTTGTTCAAAAGTTTGTGTGATGCCTCTTAAAATTCCATATTCGTCTGTTTCAAAGGTATTCAGGCACTGTTATAATTTATGCAAAAAAATAACATTTGTTTTCTTACAGGAATCTGCGAAGACCGAATTCTCATTCTTTGAAACTCTTGTAGAAACGTGTCCTTGCGCTCAACTTGACCTCAACCCTACTGACCCCCAAACGCGGAAACGAGACGTTGTTGTTTTTGGGAGTTAGGCAACTAAGATCTTCCTACGTTCATCTCCGTTTTTGCAGTCGTGACACCATTTATTAGTGCAGTCTGAATCCTGCGATAGTTTGCTTGTTTTTATACTGAGGTTACGATCGTAGTGGATACTGGATGTGGCTTAGAAACAGAATTCTTGTGCTTGATAACGTGCGAACGTGACAAATTGGCCTTGAATGTTATCATAATGCATCTCCCGGAACAAGACACGCAGTTCTGTATGCGGTATGCATATTTTATACTTGTCCGAAATTTTTCTTTTCAGTAGCCAAAACGTGGCAAAAGGTTTTTTACGCATCTGCTAGGTTATATATAAATTATTATGAATTATTCATTCCGCAAAAACAACTTTGTGTTTGCATTAGTTAATCTAAGTAACACATAGAAAGCAACAATAAAGCAACTTTCTAATTACATGGTGAAATTCTATACTTTGATAGAAAAGGTCTAATATCACTTTTGCAAGTTTCTAGGGGAAGCTGTTTTAGTTTCGACAGTTTGAATCATATATATGCACGAATAAGTATTTCCCGAAGATTTATTTCTTATATTTGAAAAGACCTGTTACCCCAAAAGGGATATTAGTCCCGGAACTGCAAACACTTGAAATACGCTGTATCACTTTTCACATGGTTGCCACCAAATCTTATCGCCCTGTAATATATTTAAAGAAATTAATTAATGCGAAATCTGCATGCATGTATTTATGTTCTTCACATTGTGAAAAAAACGACGGTACCTAGAGCCATCGCATTTTGAATAACCTACTCCTCTGCTCTAACATGTGCACCCGGAAGGCCGAATTTCGTATTTTATATTTCGTATTTTGTAAACATTTAATGAAATTTTGATTAACAAACTCAACGATTTGAAAACTTGTAGCGGCGACACAACAGAATTAAAGATTTTTATCGCCATCACGCGAGACTGTCTATCAGAAATTCTAAAGATATGCTATTTTGAAATGTTTTATGATTTTGCTGTTGAATTGATGTTATGTGGCGTAAGTGCGAAGAACAGGATATTTAATTAATGAGATTAAAACACGTTAATAATGCAAAGGCAAAAAAAAAACGTTTTGCGAAGCCAACTTAGTGAGAAAACTGAACACTAGTATAATGAACTAAAAAAAGACTTAAAAAAAAAAAAAAAAACAGAAAAATGAATGCCAACACTTAGCGCTACACCGAGAATTCTAAACGTATATTGTTTTACTGCTTTTGAAATTTTTGTCATTTTGCTGTTGAATTTTATGTGGCGTAAGTGTGAAGAAAATTATGTTTAATAATAAAGCAAAAAAGTCAAAAAAAAAAAAAAAAGAAGGAAAGAAAGAAAAAGGTTAGTAAGAGTGAGTATAACAGCAGGCTGGTAGACTGCGAGCTCTTTGAGAGCGTGAAAAACCTTAACAAACCCTTTTTGGGCGACCATTCAAATCTGAAATTTTTCAGATTTGTTTTAATTACACTTTAATTTAATAAGCAAGTTATTGCTCATAATATTATGATAGCACTCTTTAAATGAATGCACCAGTGTCGTGAGAATGATTTTAGCTTAAAATGTAAATAGTAAAGAGATTTTACTCACCTTTTTTGTGATAGTATTCAAGACATTTATTTATGTGATTAATGCAAGAATAACAACATTGATCATTTTGGACTCCAGCATTTTGTCTTTCAAAATATAAAAGGCTTATCGTTATTAATTATTATTAATTAGCATGAAGAATTTTTTCAGTCTTGAAGTAAAGATAGCTTTTCTATTCTCTTGTGTATTCTCCCACCCATATGTTTTCTGCAAAAGATTGTACCTGCAAAAGTACGTCTGTATGTTTTGATGGACAGTTTTTTTTTTTTTTTTTTTTTTTTTTTTTGTTGCATACGACTCCGTAATCCTTCTATTGCGTTGGACGAAGCAGGCGTTTAGCTCTTCCTATTTCAGTATGACATCGTACAGCAAGGCATAACTGTACGTTTCATCGCTTCATAAAAACGGCAATTCAGTGAGCATGGTCCAAATTTCTTGACTGTTAAGTGTTTCTCTAGCGCTTACGTTTATCATTTTGTTGCGTAAAACAGTCTTCTCTTTTATTTCTTTTAATAACTCATAAGGTATATTCTCTTTCCTTTCCGCATACCTTCGTGATGCAATTGGAAGCACACTCGACGCGTATTAGAGAGGTCCAGGGTTCGAGTCCCAACGAGGGCATTGCACATTTTTCACATTGCGTACTTCAAAAAACATAATGACTCTGCAAATGGCGCCCGAACTAAAAGGTGGCGGACGATAAGTCGTCACCACCTCAATTCAAAACAGAGAAAGTTAATCCAATCTCACAGGAATTCGCTGCAATCAATAACAGCGCTAAGTAAACATACAGTTCGCTTTAAACAGCTACAACTGAGCTGATGTGTTTTAATTCGGCTTTTATAAGCTTTTTAATTATTCACTAGAATATTCTGGTAAAACCTATTTTCACGATTTTTGTGGATGGCAACAGCAATTACGAGATATTTATTTATTAAATATTAAATGCACGCGCTCTTTTATTTTTACTTTTCCGACGTAGCTTTCTCTTCAAAAATCGTCTGCGTTGCACCGGAAAATAAAACAATTTAAATAAATACGAAATCCGTAACAATATTATTCTCGACTTTCACATGCAATAGAATTTCGATTACTCGAACTTCGGTGATTTGAATTTTCTTTAAGTCGAGATGAAAATTTCCTTCCGATGAAATGTATTAAAAATTGCTATGAATTTCTCTTGATAAATCGAATTTATAAACTCTAAAATCTCAACAAACTGAAGTGCTGAAATTATTTGCTACTCCAGTAATGCTGAAACTATTTCTCATGTCTCTCTCTATATCTGCCGCCCATCAGCGGCCGAGAAGTCGCTGAACACTGGTAATTCGGTCCGAGGTTCGAATCCCGCGAACGGGCTGGCTGAATGGTCGTTTTCGCATGATAATTAGTGTTATCTCATAATGTATGTACGCTGCTGGAAGGAAAACAAACATACGAGAAAAAAATATTTTATTAACTTTCAGTAACATACTCAAGGGAACGTACGCTGTCTAATTCTCTATCAAAGTCATTACGAGTTCGTGCAACTGTTATTTTACTTAACGTTATCTAATGTTTTACATAGGTATGTGACCCTAAGAAGTATAATTTTTTTATTTTAAATATGCTTCAACATTTCTCATATATAGAAATAAGTCTTGCACTGTAAAATATATTTATATGAATGCGTATTGTCTTGCATCTTTAAATATATATGTGCACAGCAATTACAAATGACACGCCAAATAACATTTATCAGCGAACTCAGGTCATAGGAATCAGCTGTAATATTTATAAATTTGCAGTACTAGTTTCGAAGGTTTTGACTATAAAACCTTCTTTTTCAGTCGCGGAAGGGAAATTGATGAAAGGAAAGGAAAACCAGTGTTCACGCGGCACCAATGAAAAAATTTGACCAGAAAATTCGAAAAAGTTCACTCAGAAAGCAAAAACTATGGACCTTATAACTTTTCTTATAAGGTCAATGGCAAAAACACAGTTACTGAAGCCATGACGCCATCTATTGACGAAAAAGGAGAACAATTATGAACTAATTTCTTTAAAGCTGTGGTAAACTCGGATTGGAATTTTAATCATTATCTAGAACTGTAAGAATTTTATGAATGTGAAACACCTCTAGAGGATCTAGATCCTCAACTAAAGATGTATTTAAAAAAATTTTGGCTGTAGAAAAATGGAAAATATGACTTTATAACTAACAGTGTTGGGCAACTGAGCATTTATGTGTTTCGTTTTTCCCAAAATATGTTTCGTGTTTGCTACTAAAATCTTAAGGCTCTTTTAATTTGAACAATGTATACTAAACCCTTGCTGAACGTCATCAGCTCTGTGCGTACGTCAGCAGCGCTTTCCGTGAAATTAACTTTCTATGGAAAAAATTGTGTAAGGTATAATTCAAATTAAGAAAATATGTATAATTTAAACGAACGAAATATTGTTGCAATTAAAAGGAAAATACGATGCAAATGATAATTGAAGGAATTTTTATTTCTGTTTAAAAATTACGTGATGCAATTATTTTTTTTAAAAAAAATTGATGGTTTTGGCGTGGGACAATTGACGCAACTGTCTAAAAATTTTGAGGAATGAATCACAGTTTTTTAATGTCTTTTACAAAGTGTCTCTTCTTTCCTTATTTAGATCAAACTCCATTGCAAAAGTTATGAACTGTTCTTCCTGTTAGGTTTAAGAACAAACTTCATGCCGTCAGGATAATTTCATAGGTTGTAGACTATTCCAGGTTTTGACAACCGTCATTGGATGAAGGGGAATTTTATTTACTTTTGAACTTTTGAACGATAATAAATAATTCTTGCTGCTGTTGTTTTATCTCGGTACAAGTGTTTTTATTAATTAATAATAGTATTAGCAATAACGTTCTTGCAGATATTAGTAAATAAGTCTATCAGCTTAATAGCAGGAAAACTGAATCTTCTTTGGTCGCAGAGCCTTATTTCATGGAGAATGAAAATACTGAGATCCAGATAATCCACTGTAAGTTGATCTGTGTTGCTTTTGTTTAATTTGAGACATTCTGAGTAGATGTTGCTCCTCTCACTGAGATTAAAATTGGTGAAAGTTATGATACCGTCAACATATTTGTAGGTGAAGGCAAAAATGAATTTTCGTAAATCATTGGAAGGAAAAGAAATTGAAATTCTTTAGAAAAAAGATATGAGTTTCAGATTTGCGTCGAATATTTCGTACCCATAGGGATGCCTGCGATTTGCAAATAAAGACTATTTTGAAACTTGATGTAATAATAAAATAATGCGAAATTGAGATATAATTTCCGACCATTAAAATCTAGCAAATCAGGAAAAACTTCGGTAGTGCAAGAAGGCTGTTGTAGACTTCCTCAAGAAGTAGTGTAGTATACAGATTTTCGAAGTCCTAGAAATTGACATTAATAATTCTAAGTTCTTTAACTGCCTTAATAATCGGTAAGTTTCTGTTGATGATTTAGTTGTAATGGTAGTCTACGTTTGCTTTCTCAAAAGTTTCCTTACAGATCTTCTTCAGTTTTAGCGGAAAAATGGAGTCAGAATTCTTCTTATATCCCCTGGTACCATTAGTTATAAACCTGAATTTTATTGGATTCTTATGAAATTTTGGATGTTCATATAAGTTAGCAAATCTATTGTATTCAGCTTTTAGTGATAAATTAAGCCTTTTAGAAAAAGTTTGAAGTTTGTTTATAGCTAGTTTTTCTTTAATTTTAAAAATACAATAAGTAATTGGTGAATTAAACTCCTTTTCTTGACTTTATTTTTTTCAAATGATACTGAAATAGTCGTCAACTTTATCTAAATTGATGACTGTGAATTTTTCTTTGAGCTCAGATATAATCTTATTCAGCCTGGTCCTATTAATGTTTTCTTCGAAACTCTGAATATGATTTTGTGCCTCTGCTATTCTGCCTAGTACTTCTTTTTTCTGTTCCACAGAGGTAGAAGTAGGCAAACTAAGTTTTACGCTCAGTTACTTTTATTTCTTTAGCTGGCTTTCAAAATGAAATCTTCGATACCACTTTTCATGTTTTGAATGTTGTCCCTGCCACTTTTTGTGATCGGTCTAAACTTGGTTCATTTTTCCATCTGTCTCAGTGTTTAATCTAGAATTATATCCAAACTGCCAGTAATAATACTACGATTATGGTAAGCATAAAAAAAAGGTGGATATTGCGTTTTTTACAAAAACAGCTAGTCGTCGAATCTTCTTCGTGATAGATAATGATCCAGTTACGAAGAATTTTAGAATATTTAAAACATATCTGAGCTTTCGTGTCTATTGCTGAAAAAAAAAAGTTTGTGCTTTTTTTTTAAAGATTTTGTGAAAATTAATATTATATCGTAGAAGCAGGAATTTAATAATACAGAGAATCTTGGAGGTCTTGTCTTTACTATTATTTAGTCTAAATTTTATAAAATCTAAAACTAAGTCTTTTAATATGAGCTTTTCTCTTAAAGTTGTTGAAAAAATAGTTTTACATGAACATTATTTTTGTAAAAGGCATATAACTGAGTAATTAGACTTTTAGCAAAACTTGTATTATTTAATAAACCCGGAATTGTATTTGCAATCTATTTAAGTTGATGGTAGCTTTTGAAGTCTTTCATTTTGCTGCGTCTAGTAGTTTTATTACTAAAAATTCCAAACTGCTCATATACAAAATAATTAAAATGAAAATTAGAGTCATTCAGATACATGTAAAGCCCATAAGGATATAGAGTCTTCTCTTTCTCTCTCTCTATATATTATATGTCTTTGCGTGTATCAAAATTTTGTTTTAATTTGAAGTAGTTCCTTAACTGTCCATTTTAGTGTGGATGTTTCTCCTTTTCGTTCCTAAAATAGTAATTGCATATAATAAATCTCTATAAACTGGGTCATTTGAAAATTAATCCATGTCATATAATCCTTGCCAGCGCTAATGGCACAGATACGTAGCTATCATTACAACTATTATTTATTTTAAATCTGGGAATTCAAACTCGTTATCAAGCAATGGGGTTTAAAACTATTGATAAAGAAATGAAAACCAATCTGCACCAAACATTAATCTTAAGACATATCATATTTTTGCTCTTATTTGCAGTACATGTTCCCGCTTACTTGTCTCCTATCGATTATATCGTCATAATGTCGTTAAAAGCTACAAATGGGATCAAGAACGGGGCGCTTGTCAATGCTAATCAAGCTACAAATGTGATCAAGAACGGGGCCCTTCGTGCTATGCAATTCAAATTAAGAATGAGCTTCTCAAGAACCCAGAAATAAAATGTGTTCGCCCAGAAATAAAATGTGTTCGCCCAGAAATAAAATGTGTTCGGTTGGTCATCAATACAGCTGTATGTTTCACGCCATCAATTTAAAATCATCATATATGTGCGCGTGCGTGTATATGTATTGTTAAGTATATTTACTTCATGTTCATGCATGTTTTAAGCGTATTTTACTGAAAGTTTTGTACACTTTAATTTTCGATTACATAAATATTTGTCTGTTCTTTGCGATTTTTGATTGTCCTGAATTCAAAACGCTATATTTTTTTTAATATGTGTTTCTTCATAATAAGAATTGCGCTTTTCCCCTTGCTAAAAGTTTTTGAGAAAGGTTTTACAATGCTTCAAACTTATTCAGAACTTCCCATTTCACGGCAGAGCGCAGGTGTCTGCACTTACCAGGAAGTAAGGTCAGCGTTCGCATGTGTAGGATTTGTGATGCAACACGAAACAGTAGAATGGGGCTGTAAAGGACAAATACGTCATAATGTTTCCTACCCCCTCCGAATGATGGTCAGGGCTACAGTTAAAAAACAAAACGAATTTTTTGTTGCTTTTATTCTTAATTTTTTTTTTTCCCCTGTCGTGAACGCCCTCATTAGCTTACCTGGTTGAAACTGAGACAGGCTCCGTCAATGCGTTGCGTGGAGTGAATGAACTGAAAGAATAGTGACCAAAAGGTTAATGAAATAAAATGCAAAATGGGGGAAAAAATCTGAAAGGTTTCAGATTTTAAATTATGTCCAAAGGGGCGTTTTTTTTTTTTTTTTTTTACTTTTTGTGTGTTGCCTTTATTTATTAAATATCATGTTCTTCGCACTTAAACCATAAAATTCAGTTCAACAGCAATATCGCAAAACAATACAATACGCACTTAAACCATAAAATTCAGTTCAACAGCAATATCGCAAAACAATTTTTAAATGAGTTCATCTTTAGAATTTCTGATGCACAGTTCCGCGCTCTGGAGATAAAAAGTTTTTCTTTTTTCTTCCTCCCCCGGTAGAGTGTTGCCATTGCTCGCTTTGAAATCGTTTGAGTTTGTTCATCAAAAATTCGTTAAAGTTTAAAGTTTTACAAAATATGAAATAAATAAATAGATAATAAAACAAAATCCAAATTTGGGCTTCCAGATGCGGTAGGAAACGTACATTATTCAAAACTAGATGGCTCTAGGTACCGTTGTTTTATCACATTTGGAGAAATAAACATACATTTATGCAGATTCTTCATTATTTAATTTCTTTAAATATAATCCACAGCTGGAATATTTGGTGGCAACAGTTTGAAAAGTGATACAACGCATTTAGTGATTCGACGCAAAATCGCAGAACGAAAACAATAGATCTTCAGGCACAAAGCTCCTTTGGACTAATAAGTAAAAAGTAACTTTTATGAAAGAAAGGGACACTTGATTTGAAAGATATGGTGGCTAAACAGTAAGAATTCGTTACATCCTTTGCCATTAGATTATTTTATTTGCTGAAAAGTATTTTTAAACAGTATAGGCTTCAATGGTATTTGACGGAAGGCAATAAAAAATGCGTACTCAGTCACTTACGATTTTTTTAAACAAATTCCTGAAATATGAATTTTTTTTTTTCATTTTGGTAGACAGCAGAGAATTTAATTTGTCAAACAGCTTTTTCCCGTGTTTTGCCGTATTAAAATGATTATTTGCATTAAAAATCACGCGCAAGTTTTTATAATTGCTGAAAATTTAGTTTTTTGTTTAACAATGTTGAAATATTTTAATATCCAAAGTGAAGTTTCAGTTTTTTATGACAATTTCTGTAATAATATCAAACTTTAGAGCTTGTGTTTAGTTATTAACTATCAAATACCAGGTTTTCTGTACATAATCATTAATCATATAAATCGATGAATAAATGTAATTCTTTACGTATTTCCCTTTCCTAGCATGATAATCCCAATTAGTGATGACGCTGTCATGAGCATAATCTTTTGTGTATTAGTTTTTTTTTTAATACAAGGCTTAAAAAGCAAGGCTAAGTACCGGACCCTACGTATCCCGGCTTCGGTACATATCAGTTTTTAAATAAAATCGTTATTACATAGCCGAAATCCCATGTAAGATGAGCTCCGGTGTTTTGAATAATTGAATCTCAAAATAACCAGAAAATTGTATTCCTGATGGAACATTTGTTTTACCAATTTATAAAACTGTCTACTGAATGTACTTCTGAACTGCAGTTTCTCTTGGAAGAGCAAAATTTCCGGAAAACTTAGACACTCGAGGGAAAAATAATCCCCATTTCAAAAAGCTATCTTTTTAGAAAGAGAAATATTTTAAAAGTCTACCTATTGGATCAGGAAGGCTTTAAATGAATTAAAAGTTAAAATAAAAAGGCAATTTTTTCTTACCGCAAAGAATACTGTACAAAATCTTTGTTTTGTCTTAGATGAACTATGTCTTATTATCATTTATTTAATTACCTTAGCTATAGTTTTTCAATTTTTCTTTCATGCAAAGCACAAATTAATTTATTATGCCTCAGATTAACATTAATGGGTGTTAATTTATAAGCAATGAAACTTTTTAATAATTAATTAACTTTCTTCTCCGTTTCTGATAATCTGCCGAAGGGCGTAATTTAGAAATTAAGTCCTGGGTAAAGCACGGTCATAATTACACCTATAGCCTCAATCTTCTTGATTATACTGCGTGAGAATTTCGCCAAAACTACAACTTTGCATTACGAAATTCTACATCTTTCTTCGAAGTTAATTGGTTATGGTAAGATTGGAACCAATTCTAAGAGGATAGAGCTTTCCTCTTAGAATAATCTCCTTTCATGGAAATCTGTCTAAGGAAAGATAATGTTTTTATTACATATAGCGAGAATCGGAAACTCCAGGTGGTCGATTAGTTCATTAAGACAGCTATCTATAATCACCCCCTCACTACTGGTAGGTGCTCTTTCAGAGAGAATAGCATTGATTATCCTGGAATTGAAGCTGGAATGTTTAATGTGATAAGCAAAAAATATATATTTAGATGTGTTAATTTAAATTAAAACTTTTATTTGGCAATACACTACACAATTTAAATTAAAACTTTTATTTGGCAATACACTACACAATTTGAATTTTAACTACACTGTCTACAAAAATAAGATACTCGCGGTTACGCATTTTCTTTGTAACTGTATGAGGTTTATTTAATTTAAATAACCAGTTATTTTATGTTTCGAATTACTGTCACTATTCTCTTTCTGTTTCCCGCCAGAATGTAAACTAAGTTCGCGTGTATTTAAGTGAGGATTTGAGCAGAGTTTGAATTGCGCCGGAGCTCACTGGAGCCCGGGTCCGGTACTTCTCAGTTTTGGGTATAAATCATAATTCTAATCGTCTCGCACCGGAGCCGTAAATAAGAAAGCTCCAGTACTTTTGCGCAACTGAACAAAAATTCCAGTAGAAATTTAATCTCAAAAATTTTATTTTTATTAATAAAAAAATCTGAAAACTTTCAGATTTTATATTACGTCCAAACGGGCTTTTTTAAAATTTACAGACACATACACGTTTCGAGAGCATTTGGGCTAACGCCACATTGTGCTAAAAATGTTTAAAAACAGCATATCTTTAGAATTTCCGTTAGACAGTCTCGCGCACTGGAGATAGAATGTTTTATTCCCTACAGCGTTGCCACTGCTGGATTTGAAATTATTGAGTTTTTTAATCAAAAATTTGCTAAAGTTTTATAAAATATGAAATAAACAAAACAAATTCCAGATTCTTGTTTCCAAGTACACATGATGGACAGTGGAGTTCAATGTTGCTCAGAATGTTACCTCCAGTGGAGGACAATGTTACTCAAAATTTGATGGCTCTAGGTACCGTTTCCCCCCCCCCACACCGTGCGAGAAAGCTACATACATTTGCGTAGATTCTTCATTATTTAGTGTCTTTAAATATAATATTTGGTGCCAACAGTTTGAAAAATGATTCAGGGTTTTGAGACTAATAGTCCTTCTGGACTAAGACCGATATGGGCTAATTGTATAAAAAATGTTTATTAAATTTTAATTTAGCTTTTCACATTTTATTAAATTTTGATTTAAATTATTTAATTACTTTAATTATTGATTATTTAATTTGTTTTCATTATTAATGATTTTATTAATCATTGTATTTATTTATTTATTCTTGTTCCTCTTTTTTGAGTGTCTTGCATAGGGCTCCGACACTTCTAATTTTAGAAATTAAGCCCTGGGTTTCAGATTGTTAAGACAGAGCGTGTTTTGCCTGTTGAAGGCCACCGTACTAGGGTTACTAGTCTAAGATCAGGAGTTCCTGTCTTCGGCGTTGCACTCTATTTGATGGTAATTTAAATTCACGCCAGTAAAGTTCAGAGACAGCTTTGCATAAATTACTCTGTGTATCCTTTAGCTATTAGCTGTTTAAATTTAAATTAACATTTGAATTTCTACTTCGAGTTCTCGCTATAAATGCTAGCGGATTTGTAAGCACTAAGTGTGCGCTTCTGCTCATCTATTGAGTTTAAAATAAAAGGGTCTTTTAGACCTTTCAAAAGTTTCTGTGCTTACTTTGAGATTTAGTGATAAGTCGCTTTACGTCTATCAAAAGTTTGGTCACGCCGTATACTATAAATCTAAAAACGTACTAAATAAAATAAATCAAGGTTTTAAATATTATACATACGATTTTGAGTGAACGTCTGGGCTGTACATTTGTGTTATGTATGTAAGATGTTTGGCAAATTTAAATAAAGTTTAAAACATCATATGAAATCAGAAAATTATTGTATCAGAACGCTGTTTGCCCCTGAAGACTTGTCAGAGAGACGGATTTTTAACATAAGATATATTATAATTCAAACTTTCACTGATAAATGGCATATCGTACTTGAAGTATTAGACTATAGAAAAAAAAATATTAGACATTTATTTGTTTGTATTTAAAAACATATTACACTACTACTAATAATACAATAATCCACAAATTCTCAGTTGCACTTCTTGTTTCATTGTTTCAAAGAACTTAAATTTGCACATTTTCGAGATGTTAATGGCACCGTGCTATCTATCAGTCAAAATTTGAATTAAAATGGTTCTTATAGGAAGGGAGGAACAAGCTTTCGTAGTAAACCTTAAAAGGCTAGCCGCATTCTGATACTGCAATTTATTGATTTCATATTACTTTTTTAAACGTGTTTAAATTAGGGGACATTCTGTGTATTGCTTTTAATACCATAAATTGCTATCAGCATTTCCTACGTGTGGAAGTTACTTGTAAGTATAAAACTATTAAAAATAACTAAGACCTTGGTCGAAATCTTGTGACCAAAAGGAGATGAAAAAGGCTGAAAACAATTATATTAGTGCAAGGAATTAGAAACGCTTTTCTCTATTCATTAAATGTAATAATTTCCATATATTAAAAATATATAAATAGTAAGTACTTATTAAATTTTATAAATACATTCAATTCTTGATTTACCGAAGGCAAATTAAACGGGTTGCAGATTAATCGGACTTTGGTCTTAAAAGCTAAGTTCGTTTATTGCGGAAAGGTGGAAAAATTATGATTATAAGCCATCGTTATGTAACTAAATGAATTTAAATTCTAAATCAAAGAGTTTAAAAATAAGGTAAATTAGTCATAGTGTTTTACTGTTAACTACAATGTGGGTTATTCTTCTTTCTTTCTTTTTTTTTCCTATCAGTTGCTGTTGGTAACCGTGACTTTGCTTTCGCGGCAGTTGTCCTCACTTTTATCCCAGTATATCGAGAGATGTTTGCGTAGATTTTAGTCAAGACTCCAATTTGGAGGGCGAACAGATACCAGTCCTCTTCGTCAGGAGCAAAGAAATCTGCAGCAAAGGGAAAAGCAGGGTTGTATTTAAACCCAAAAGGAGTCAAGCGAATGAGAACACCGCGTCATCTGTGGGCGGAAATAGGAACGAAAGTTTAAAAATTAAGTTGATAAAATTTTAAAAGGGTAGGGAGGACTGGATTTGAATTAAATTCATTAAATAAACAAAATAAATATTTGTGAATGTGAAAAGCTTCAAGATAATCCAATTCGCCAGTGGAAGAAGCTTTTTGCATAGTTTTTGCTTCGGTAACTAATCATAGTTGGAAATTTAATCACAGTTTTGACTTTGGTTCTGCGAAAATTGTCCAAATAGCTTCTTTTATTGGCAAATTGGAATTTTTTGAGGCTTTTTGCATTCACAAAGATTTATCTTATTTAAGTAACGCCTTTACTTCCAATCTTTTCCTTCCTAACGCTTTTAAAATTCTATTAACTTAATTTTTCAATTTTTGTCACTATTTCTGCCGATAGATGACGCTACCTTCTCGTTTACTTTACTCCTTTTGGGTATAAATACTGTCGCGGCTTTTCGTTCCTTGCAGATTTCTTTGCTTTTGATGAAGAGGGATCTGTAAGTGTTTATTCTTGAAATCGATTGAGTCTTGATTGAAATCTAAGTCAAAAAGAAGTTTGTTGCTTTGCTTAATTTTATGTTTTTCTTTGACGTGTTTTTCTATTGCCGTATTGCAACTAGCTGGCACGTTCTGCTAGCAACTGAAAAATCTGCGCTCTGAGTCAATAGCTGTGGTCTTTTGATCATGTTTTCGGGCTTCGAAAATATCACATTAGTCTGTAGAGTAGCATATAGATTAAAAACTTGTAAAATGATAAATCCTTATTGCTAGGACTTGATTACTCAAGTGTTGACCCTCTTAGATGTTGCTAGTTAAGTAAGCTGAGAATGAAAATGACTTATCACATTCCCATGTATTCTGTAATGTTATAAAGGCTAATATATACAGAGCGCTGAAGATGGACCCCCGTCCTGGGTCTGCCTTATCGGGGTGAGTGTGTCCAAACTCCAGAAGACACCTTCATCGGCGACGCAGACCCCACAGTCCCTGCTCGGCTTTATACGTTGTTTTGGCAGGACAAGAAGAAACTTAATACAAAAATTGAAACGCTAGGACACCTTTGCCTCGGGGCACCACTCCCTCGGCATCGAAAGACTACTTGGTGCCATGCCTCACTCCGTCAGTCCCCGTCGCTGGAACTATGTGGACCAAATCCCCGACGACTAGGTCGGTGATCTCCGATCTAGCTCCACCACAGCAAGAGGAACAGACACGACAGTACCAGTACGGTCCCTGCCAAGCCTGAACCAACCTGAGAATAAACTCAGGTTCTAGTCCTGTGAAGCCAAATTATATACCCCAGTGGTTGAGACTGTCTAAGTACAGATCCTAGTCAGTACTTCCCAGGATTCCCTGAGTCAACCCCCGGGGGGAAGGCTAATATATACAACTATAACTTGTTTCTTCGGAATAGGCACTTCAAAGCTATTCCCTCCCCACCCAAGCCATGACAATAACAAACCATGACAAGCTTCGGTAAAAACGCCGAATATTCTAATTTGCAAAAACTCCTGTAATTCTGTCTGTACGGTGATGAATATGCATTTAATAATTCTTAATGAGGGGAGAGTTACTACGATTTTGAAGTAAATATTTCAAAGACTTTAGAAATTGGATGATTATCATGAGTTGAATCCCGGCGAGGGTACAGTTTATTTATCGTGTTTTACCGACTCCGAAGAACTATAATATTTTCTATAACATCATGCTTACTCTCAAAATATTTAAGAAATATTATACGATATTTTTTATCATTTCCAGGACGAAGAGTAACAACAGTGCGAACTCGTGATATCGAAGGCGACCCCATTGAATATGGCATCGAATCTGCTGTTTTCTTGGATGGATCCAGCTATTTTACGATCGACAAGAAAACGGGAGAAGTTTTCGTAGGAAGTCCGCTCATTGGATTGGTATGCGTTATTTGTTGATATAAGTACAATGAACATAAATAACCATTTTTAGCATTTTAGCACTATTCTTTACCCACACAAATTTCAATGACCTTAAAATTTTCTAACTTCCTCTGTACCATAAAGAACTTGAAGGCAAGTTCGAAATTTAATATAAAAGATTTTAAAAAAATAATTAACATTATCTTACTTTCCTTATTTTCTTTTTTAAAAGTTTAATTCTAAACAGGCTGCAGAATTTAGGGCCGACAAAACCTTGATAAAGAAACCGGCCGGTAGAACTTAAGCCATCGCACTGTTTGTATCGGGCGGCGAAAGGCCTAGCTCCGGCCCTGATCCTGAATATACAATATTATCGAGTTTCATCTCTTGATTCACTCACACGGCCATAGTGTTGGTAGACCTAGATCAAGGTTTCCCAAGCCTATGACGGCGGGCACCGTGGCGTCTGCCGAACGTTTAACGTGTGCCTGCCGATCACGATAAAAATGTTTTAGTTTTCAATAAAATTCTGTGTGAAAGTTTTCTCAGTTTTAGTGAAATAGAAATTGCGTCCAATACATATCAGCACAAAGCGAAATGTGACAGTCTCTCTTTTTATGTGCATGTATTATTAACTCTATTCAACTATAAATTCCCCTTGAAGAAGTAAATGATGTCCGTCGTCCAACAGATATTCTAGAATGTGCTCTTAGGGACAAAAAGGTCGGGCCCCCTGATCTAGATGATATATGACGTATGCAGGAAAGTACCGAATTAGGGAAAGAAAAAAATAGAAATAAGGACTACCTTTATGAATTTCGGATTACCACAAATCCTTTGTGTCTTCGTTAAAAAGTGGTTACAGACAGACGTGCTTGGGATACTTGGATATTTGTTTGTTAGGCTGGCCTCAGCGCAGTTTCTATAACACTGTTACCAGCACCTTAATCATCCTTGGGTAGGGCAAACCTCGAATGAGGAACTTCGTGTCGTAAACTCTGTGAGTGATGGCAATTAATTATAAATTAGGCCCGTGCCTGTGAGAATTGTACAGAATGTACATAGTAGGTGAACATGCTTGGGATAAAGTAAAGCAGAACTTTTATATCTATCGACAACTTTCTTTACACTTGTTTTTTGTTCCAATGGCGGACTATTAGCCACTAGTAAGACCGGAACCAGTGGCCTCTTTATTATGAAAACACATAATAGGTGAGTCACCGTTGCCTTCTATAAAGGGACGGACAAATTACATCCATGCCTTCTCCGGCGTTCGAACCCGGATCCTTCGGTACGGCAGTCGGATTCACTAGGCACTTTCCCGTCTGAGCGTCACGTTCCTTTTATTATCTCGTCTATTTTGCGTAGCCTTTGTGTTTTGATTTTAAAATGATAGAGGAACTTCGAACTTCAGAAAAGCCGGTTAATAATGCTGAAATAAATTATCAAAATGTCATTAAGACGTAATAAAAAACTTACCACTTTAATCATTCAACTCTATTATCAGATATTAATTTTTAGTACCAAATCTGTTATTCGTTAAGAAAGGAAAGTTCAACGCCACCCCTCCCTCCGTTTTCAGTTCCGCCAGAAGCCATAAATTACAGAGCGTGCCCATGCGCTGACAGAGACGTGCGATAGTAGCCAGTATCACCCTTTCCTTACTACTATTCTCATTTGAACCGTTCGTGCAACTTTAATTACAGAGTCCATTGACCTGGATGAACATAAATTTATCCGCTTGTTTTGGTTCTAGTGGGAATTTCGTGATTCTGTATTTTGGGATCTTTTATTTAATGACAGATAGGGTTTTTAGAAACGCCTGCTAGGGGTAGGGTCATTCGCTAGAAAGAAAAAATCTCTCTCTTTAGTAGTGGCTGAAATTTTTTTTTAAGCCTTTTTTTTTAAGTCTGCATTATCTTGTGTTATCAGAAACATCAATTAGTTAAGACACGCTTGTTAGGCGCCGCAGTAAACTCTCGATTAGCCGATGCGTTACGTCTATGGTTAACTCAAAATTCACGGTTAATTCGGAGGTAGTTAAAAGAAAACATAGGAAAGAGAAGAAGATCATATTATAATTGATATAAAAATAATAATATAAGTAGTTTGTAATTTCAAGCAGTGTAATCTGGAAAATAATTTCATTTGGTTGCATAAATTAAATCTTCAACGACTTTTGTGACGATTTTCACGACGAGAGAAGGGAAAGGTAAAATTTTTTCCAATTACATCACCCACTTTACAGTGTTGCTACTTTGTGCGTTATTTTAAAATGAACCATTACGAGGCAATTATGATGTATCTCAGATCTTTCTGAACAGTGCCGCTAATATATATAGTTTTTAATTACATTGGAATAAAAACTAAAGGTCGATTTTCGAATTTTTCAAAATTCAGATCTCTCAAATCCTTGAAATAAGAATAAGAAGAAAGAGAAGGAAAATTTAATATCAAATATTTATCAGAAAAGTAAAATTTAAAATCTGTATTTAATGAAAAATAAATTTAAGAATGCATTAAAAATACGCATGTATTTCTTTTAAAAAATGCGAATGAAATTTAGTAAATGAAGTGCATTCTTAACTTCTTGAATCTTAGCGTGCATTTTCTCAACACAGTTTGACTTGCATATTGCAAACAATTCGACAACCATGACCGAATTCTAGTGATTTTAGTGCTCTTGAAATTGCAACAATCACTCTCCTTGTTTAGTGAATACTTCTACTGAGCGTCATAAATCTAATTTTTCCAAATTAGGTTTAGGCAATTTCATTCGTCAGGTTTCGAATAATAATAATAATATAACTGATAATCCAATATGCATCTAAATTAATCAAATTATTTAGGTCTTATATCAGTAGGCTGGTCCGTGTTAATTCTACGGGAAAATTTAAGCTATTATTTCTTATGCAAAATCTTGAAAACGTTGGCAGTTTATTTCAAAACAATTTTCCTTTCTCGAATAGCGTATACAAGCCTATTTTCCCTAAAAAGTCATCCATGAAGGTATCCTTCCTATTAGGCAGTCAGCCATAGTATTTTTTGGTACGCACTTTCTCGGAATACCACTTCGTTTTGTCTTTGGCTCCCTTTCATTGGTTTATAAGATTTGTAAATATTTCGTACACAACTGATTAATTTTTTTATTTGAGAAACCCTTTAAGAATCTCGCCACTAAAATCTGATGAAGGTATACTCAGATTTCCCAGTTTACTTTTGGCAACAGTAGAAGAATTCGAAGCACCTTGATTTATTTGAAAACTAACAACTTCAGTCGATTTTATTTCTTTCTTATTATATTCATATATCACTTACTGTGTTCTTTCCTTTTTACAGCCAAACGTTCTTTATTATTTTCTTTCAATGAGTCTTTTTTTAATTTTTCTGTTTGCCTCTTGCGTTGTATTCTTAGTGTACGTTTATTTTTGGGCATTTTTTATTTATTTTTATAGAAACAAAATCAGTACGTCCCTCCCACAGCCGCTTACCGTGTACTTATTATCACAGAACTGAACAGTATTGTAACCTACAGTACACTTGTGACGTCATTAAAATATTATACATTTTTGTCTAACTTCACGACTCTACTGTCGCTCAATCACAATTCCAAGTCTCAATTTTTTTTTTTGGTCCAGAACGGCTCGAAATGGCATTTCGCGTCGAATCACTATAAATGGAGCAAGACTTTTCAGATTGTTGCCACTAAATGTTTTCGCCCTGTATTATATTTAAAGAAATTATATATTGAAGAATCCGCATGAATGTATGTATGTTTCTTGCATCGTGGGGAAAAAAAAAGTACCTAGAACCATTAAATTTTCAATACTGTAGTCATGTTCCCGAATATGGGCACCTGGAAACCCGAATTTTGAATTTCGAATTTGTTTTATTATCTATTTCATATTTTTTAAGCTTTAACTAATTTTTGATTAAGAAACTCAACGATTTCACAGCGAGCAGTGGCAACACACTGCACGGAATAAAATATTTTTATTTCCAGCGTGCGAGATTGTCTATCGTTAATTCTAAAGATATGTTGTTTTTAAATATTGTTAACGCAAGCAGGCGTTAGCCCACATGTTCTCGAAAGGTGTATGTATGTGTAAATGAGGGAAAAAAAGAGAAGCCCCTTTGGGCGTAATATGAAATCTGAAAGCTCTCAGACTTTTTGTGTATTGCAATGGTCTCCTTTAACTGTTAAATAAGCCTTAGGGCCTCATTGAGATATAAGCAAAAATGAAAAGGTCTTTACATTGTTGTACCCGTAAAGATCATTGCTATACCCGCAAAGATCAGTTATAAGGGGAGGGAGGGAGAGAAACCAGTTGTAATTGTTCATTTTTTGACTAAGAACGTTCGGTCGCATCGCGTGAGTGCGAAATTCTCATTAATTTATTTCAAACTTTTTTTTCGTGAAAATCTGTTGCAAGATAAAACTGTGTAAATTCGGAATGTTTGAAATACTCGTTGCTGCGCTCAGAGTTTCCTACATCTTAAAATGCAGCTCCTGTTTTTGACCGCCCCTGGCATATTTTCTTCATGATAAAACACCTCTGAGGTATTACATTGTAACCTGAAGCTATCAGGATGCAAATGTATTTACATTTATGTATTTTTAATTTTTAAATTTCAAAAACAATACCTCTTTATTTTCAAAAATTTTTTTCTTTGAAAGAAAAAAGAGCAAAAGCTCTTCTTGCTCAGAGGATCACGTTATTTGGGAGAGGCACGTGAATTAGAAAAGTCGCGTGACCTTGAAGGGAAAAGAAGAGAAGTGTAATACAACGGAAGATCCGTCTACGCCCTTTTTCGAAGCGATTTTATGCGTCCCTCCCCCTCCTTCTAAAAGGTGCTCCGGGATAAAAATCCACTGACCCAAGTCCAAGGTCGTTACCATGGACACGCTGAAGCGGAACCAGGTTTCAATGCGTGACCTGCGAAGACGTTAGATACGGGCTGAAAGAATGGGCTGCCCGAATTCAGCATGCAAACTTGCTGTTCCAAAAAATGAATTGGCATTACAATGAGATTAAAAACGAAAACTTCTCTTTCGATAATCAACTGTTGCAATACTAGAACATTATAGGCATAATGTGAGTGCTTCCAAACTTACGATGATGTACGTCTTAGTAAATCAGGCTTAAATTCAAAATATGGATAAGTCAAACGTGAGTACTTCATGTAATTAATTTAACAAACGTCATTGTATAGCTCCCCATCCTTTTTTGGATCACTCTTTAGAGGATATTTTTTGCTTGCCCCCCCCCTCCCCTCAGAGTGAGATTAACTTTTAAGTAAAATAAGCGCGTACTTAGGGCATCAAGGAAAGAGGGCATCACAAAAAGGTCCTTAGGGATTCAGGAAAGGGGGCACCGTGGAATGTAAAGTACAGCTAAAGCGTGATCGAGTGGTAGTAGAAATTAAGGAAAAACTGAAATAAATGCATGTGGAGCCACCAAAATCTTTTAAGTGCTTAGGGCATCTAAAAGTCTTAATATGGTACTAGGGCCTCACTTTGAATTTGTTCAACGCTTCCCACCACTGCAATTACAATGCTGCTTTGGCTATACTTTAAATGTGGTTCATCCACATTTATACATGTGGTTCATCCACATTTATACATATTTATTACATTTACGCTGTTTTGAATAGTTGATTAAAACTTACAAAGAAAACCTACCATATAATAGTACTTTATTTGGTATATTAATATGTTGGTCATCTTTGCAAATTTCTTACGACATAACAAATCGCCATCTTTTCAGATTTTGAGATTCTGTCTTATAAGTATAAACTACCAATAAAATTTCACAAGATAATTTCGTAAGATTTCCATTAGATAGATGTAAGATAATTTACAGAAATCTTGGAAATAAATCAGCAGAAATCCAAGATGGGTAATAAAATACTTTTAACCCTTATTTGGGCATTTTTCTAAGAAGCGTTTCGTGGTAAGGTGTCTGAATTGTTACTTAGAATACAGATATTGAACAATGTGAAGTTTAACCTGATATTTTAGTAAATAAACAATTGAATCAGAGTTTAAAAATTTTCTGCTGTGGCATATTAAATTTTGCTTTCAAACTTTTAATACTGTATTTATTGAAAAAAGTGGTTATCAGCTGTTTATTTAGAAAATTTAACTGTCAAGAAACATTTTCAGTTATCATTTTCTTGAAAAATATGCGATTATTAGAGTCAAAGGATTACATCATTCATTTATGGTCATTGCTTAAATAAAAAATTATTTTATCGCTTTTAGGAGGATTAAAATTATTACTCGATTTTCTCACAGTAATCCTCTATTCCATTTCTTTCTACTACTAATACTTTTCTTTTTTGCTTGAAACTACTTACAAAGGCAAACCTACAAAAAGCAGTGAAAAAGGAAAAGATAGTTTCATCGTTTAATGAAAATAGTATCATCAAGAAATTAAAAAAAATAAAATTAAAAAAAAATCTGAAAGGATTCAGATTTTAGATAATGTCCAAAGGGATTTTACTTATTGATATGATAATTTGCCGAACGAAACAAACATTAAACTAAACCCAATACAATTCCAATAATCAACCTAGTACAATTCCAATAACCAACATAATACAATTCCAATAACCAACATAATACAATTCCAAAAATTCCAGTAGCCAACCCAATACAATTCCATTAACTGACAAAGAAACATAAGCACTAAATTGAAAAGTGATTCAACGCCTTTTTGTTTCCGACGCAAAATGCCAAAACGAAAATAATAGTCTTTCGGCACTAAATCCCTTTGGACTAAAAAGTTTGTATTTCATTTTATAATTTAATAGATAAAAAATAAAATCTGAAAGCTTTCAGAGTTTACATTATGCCCAAAGGTGCGTTTTTTTAACGTTTTGTGTATTACCATTATTTATTAACACACACAAAACGTTAAAAAAACGCCTTTTTGGACGTAATTTAAAATCTGAAATATTTCAGTTCTTTTTTTTTTTTTTTTTTTTTATTTTTTTTGTACAGTTTTGCCATTGCTCGCTTTGAAATCGTTGAGTTTGTTAATAAAAAATTCGTTTAAGTGCTACGAAATGTGAAATCGATAATAAAACAAATTCCAAATTAGGACTTCCAGATGCCCATATTCGGTGGAAGATTACGTTATTCAAAATCTAATGACTCTAGGTACCGTTGTTTCATTACAGGGCAAGAAACATTCATACATTTATGCACATTCTTATTATTTAATTTCTTTAAGTATAAGACAGGGGGATAATATTTGGTGGCAACAGTTTGAAAAGTGATACGCCATTTTGAAATTAATAGTCGTTCTGGGCAAATTTTACTGAAGGTAGGATATTTGGAGAGGAGGGGGGGGGAACTGAAAACTTTCAGATTTGATATTACACACAAAGGGGCGTTTTTTTCATTTACACACACATAAACATTTTGACAGCATTTTCGCTAATGGCCCTCTGGGATAAAAATATTTAAAAGCAGTATATGTTTAGAATTTCCAATAGAAGTCTCGCACGCTGGAGATAAAAATGTTTTTTTTTTTTTCTTCGTACAGTGTTGCCATTGCTCGCTTTGAAATCCTTGAATTTGTTAATAAAAAATTCGTTATTGTTTTACAAAATATGAAATAAGCTATAAAAATTAGAAATTCCTACTTCGGGCTTCCATGTACCCATATTCGAGTGAAGGACTACGTCATTGAAAATTTGATGGTTCTAGGTTCCGTTGTTTTTTCATAATGTGAGAAACATGCATACATTCATTCAGATCATTCATTATTTAGTTTCTTTAAATATAATACAGGGAGATAATGCTTGATGGCAACAATTTGAAACGTGATAGGGACATTTATAATGAACCAACGCAAAATGCGCTTTCGAGACCTTATAGCCCTTCTGGGCTAGAAACAACTGACCTGCTAAATGTAGAACTTCAAGTTATAATCTAGTATCTCATGTAATATATAATTTATCATAAAAGTTCCAAAAGATTTTAAAAGCTTAAAAATGTAAAAATCATCCTAAGATTAAAGCAAATTACAATGTGATTTAGGTATGCATACTCAATCTGATATAAGTATGCTTAAAATAATTAAAAACTGAAGATTTGCGACAAGCTTATTAGTTTGAGAATTTTTGCCCAGAAATTAATTATATAAAATCTAGAAATTTGCACTTGAAATTATCTTCTCCAGACAGAGGAACGAAATGGTAGATTCGTTTGGTTTTTCCATTTACAGCAAAGCACTCGAAGGCTATCTGCCTAAGGGGAGCGATGCCTTCGTGGAGTACTTTCTTAGGGAAATTGGCTCGTATACACTTTACAAGTGGGAAAAAACCGCGAAAGCTCCCATGCAGCCAGCCCGTTGGCGAGATTCGAACCTCGAACCGAACTACCAGTGTTCAGCGACTTTCCCGTTCGGTTGCCGGTTGGTACCAAATGGTAGAAAAAAATTATGTTGCATTATTTCATGTTAAATTACCACCACGTGGAGACTTATGAACTTATTTAATAAAAAAAAAAGAACATAATTGTTCAAAATGTAGTTGCGCATTTATCTCACTGAATATCTTACACACGAGGTGTGTAATATATATTCCTGTCAGTAGACAGTAATTTCTATCTTGAATTTCTAATAGAATAGCAGTAACGATTTAATAATCGTATTTACCGTCGCTTCGGGTGTGGTCGTCGAAAAGGGCTATTAGTCTCAAAAAGGCTTTTTTGTTTTTTGTCGAATCACTTTCTAAATTGTTGCCACCAAATATTATCGCCCTGTATTACATTGAAAGACATTAAATAATGAAGAATCTGCATGAATGCATGTATGTTTCTCGAATTGTGAAAAAATCCTAGATCCATCAAATTCTGAATTAACGTAATCCTCCACCCGAACGTGGGCGCCTAGAAGCCCGAATTTCGAATTTGTTTTATTATCTGTTTCGTATTTTGCAAAACTTTAGCGAATTTTTCATTAACAAACACAATAATTTCAAAGCGAGCAACGGCAACACTGTAAAAAAA
>KK121315.1:869301-905416 GCA_000611955.2 Stegodyphus mimosarum
AAATCGATAATAAAGCAAATTTCAAATTCAAAATTAGGGCTTCCAGATGCCCATATTCGCAGTAGGATTACGTCATTCAAAATTCGATGGCTCTAGGTTTTATCACAATGCGAGAAACATGCATACATTTATGCAGATTTTTCACTTTTTAAAATTTAATGCAGAGCGATAACATTTAGTGGCAACAATTTGAAAAGTGAAACGGGCATTCAGAGTGATTCAACGCAAAATCGCAAAAGGAAAGTAATAGTCCTTCGGGACTAAATCCCTTTGGACTCAAAAAAAAAAAAACCACTGTTAAGCAAGATTTCACATTTCATTCATATATTGAATTTATAAATTGTGTTTTATTTATTGAAAAACAGAGTCAATAGAATTCTTTTTTTTTAATTTTTGCGCTGCCAATATAGCATTCTTATATAGATGAAATATAAGTGATACAGTTACATACATTATATCATTCACGATTGAAAAAATTTAATTATGAACAGATTGAAACATGTCTACCGTACTGTAAAACATTGTTATAGTTTAGATATTTGATTTCTTTGCCTACTCTGTTTTTTTCCTTTCACCTTGATTGTACTAAATTATTTTAAAACTACTGCTCTCAGAGTGAGAAACCAAAGGATACACTAGATGTTACAAACACAATTTAATTACTGACTTCAGATGCATGGAATATTTGTTTGTATGAACTATTTCCCGAAGAGCCATCAAATTCCCGCTTTGTAATTAAATTTTTTTTGAAATTGTTTTTGGGTAAGCGATATTACAATACCTTCTTACACAATAATAAATCTTTTTGCATGCAGTTTGATGAAAAAATTAAAGCATTCCATGCCTGTGATAAGTATTTATTACAATTACGCGTCAAATTGCCCAATCTGACTTAGGAACTAAATTAAAAAGATTTACTTTTCCTTTATGTACGCTATATTTATGAAGAATATTTTAAAATCACAAATTTTAACCATTGTAATACAAACATTTTATTACATAGTAATATCATATATTATTACGAAAATCAGGACTGCAAAATTAAAGCCATAAAAACCTTTAATGTTTTCTAAAATACGTACGGAAACTAGTAACACTAAATTATCAAGCAAACATCATTACAACACTATTCGACTCTAGTTCTCACTTGGCTTCCAGGACGGAACCGGTCTCCAAGAGAACAGCTCTCTGTAGAAAAGAAAAGTCTTTATTGTTTGGTGCGCTCGCCCTTTTATGCTCTCATCGCAATGAGATGCCCATGTGCTGAGTTCGTGACATCACACTAAATGCGTCAATTCCTGTCTGAGTCTCCGGAGGAGTCGATTTAGCCCGGGGAACATTCCTGAATGTTCGTAATGTGGTCTCGCTAGAACGACAAGTCTAAACATAACGGCCCATGTGCGCGTAGAACACCTTAACGTTTGCTTTCTTTTACACTGCATACAAAATGTTAAATATATATTAAAGCATGTATTTCGTACGATTCATGAGAAATGGTCAAAATAAAAGGATTATAAATCATATCAAACATCACCCTACGAAGGCTTCACCGCACTACCTATGCAGTGTCGTCCCAATATTGTTGCAAAGAACCCGAAATGACGGGGTCGAAGATCTCCTACTGCAAATTATCCATATCAAGGACTTTCGGTTCACTCATATTTTAAGTACCCTATGCTGCATAGGCACTATAAATTACAACCTCCTTCTCGGGGATTCGACCTCTGGCCAAACAATATGGCAGCTAGCGTGGCTGACTCCCTACACCGACCAGAGCGTTCGTAATAGGCAACAATTGCACAATTGGCCATTTCTAGTACTTAAGGCATGAGCAAACCTTAGCAAGCTATGGGAATCAAAACATTCATTTTCGTATGTTTTGTATTGTAAAAAACACCAGTACATCACGCTTCATTGAGCAAACGATGTGTTGTGTTTGCTAGAGGAGACACGAAACTGTACTTGCAAGTGCTTGTTCAGAATGTAACTTGTACTTTTCTATTATTTTTATTATACGTTTTCTTTTCTAATTTTTTTTCAATTTTTATTTATTTTATTTTCCTGGAACGGCTGCGGGACCCTGTGAAGTGCAGACGAAGCCCTTGGGCAACCACCTTCCAGACTTACATCGTTAGTTACATTATTCATCGAGTCGGTGTTGCCTTGGGGCTCTGCGGTTCACAGTTTGGGAATCGCTTGTTTAGAGGATTATGTGCAAGACTGCTAGAATCTTTCACTTCTGAGACTGACATTTTCTTCTGATACTTGGGCTGCTTATAATTCTCTAAACTGTTCGTAATATGACTGCCTGTAACCTTTTTTATCGAATATTTCGATTCCTTGTAAATGTATTGCTCATCGATTCTGAGATATTGGCTTATCTTCTTTTGGGCCTGCTCGCATATGCGTTGCCTCTCATTTTTTCAGATTTTGACACTTCCTGTGAGCATCTGAATTGTTTCTAAATATACTGAAATTCTAATCATTCATCCAGATTTCATTCCGGACGATGCGTTTCTTGCCTCTCTATCTGAGGTTAAGCAATATTTTAGCGGTTTGTATTGTAGTGTGTTTCTCCAGTAGTTTACACTCCAGTAGTGTTTCATGTTATTTCAGAGAACTGCTCCTTGAAACTGCAGCTTTTCTAGCGCTTTAGTTTTAAAACATTCTTTTTGTTTAATTGAAACTTTTGTAGTAAATTATGACATTGCCACTATGTGTTCTCTTGTGGTTTGGATATTAGCGTATTCCACTAGCAAAATGGATGGTTCATAGTTGGATTCCTGGCAAGGCCAGTGTTGATTTTTCAAATTTTCTGCTTCGAAAATTCTAGTAGTTTCCGCAGTGGCATTCAAGCTAAACTGCTATATTGAAAAAGAACTCACAACCTCCAGGAACTCACAACCTTCTTGTCTCCTGATCCTAGTCGCTCTTCAAGTGAAAAACAACACAATCGCATTCTTCGTATGTTTGCCCTAGTATGTAGTGGTTATTTCTGTCAGCTAACGAATTGGTAGATCCGTCTCTATTCCTGGGGTACTTTCTTGTTTTTCCTATCGAAATTCCTATTAGTTTCTAATCTTTGTCACTGAGATACGTAGATACCTAGATGCTAAGGGGTAGTTCTAAGATGCGTAGATGCTAAGAGCCTAAATGTTGCATTGAATACTGTCGTTTAGATAATATATTTTCGCAGGATATGAAAAACGCACCAAGAATAAGGCATTTAAGTGAAAATGGAAAACATCCTACATTGCAGAAGTCCTTATACTCTGTAAAAAACAACGCATCTCTGTAAATGGCTGTATTCTGTTAATAGTGTGCTTTTGACTGAAAATGATCTATGAATGATATAATTAATAAATATCCATATTTGGGCAATTTTCCAACCATAAAATTCGTTTAATTGACTTAGGAGATTTCATTTCGTTTGTTAATAACTTAACCAAAAGAGATTTCAGTTGCAGTTGTTGTATAACATTTAGAAGGATTTTGCGTCAAGCAGTTATCTTGTTATTTTATTTTTTATTTCCTCATATATTTGTTTTTATTTCTTATTACTTTATCTGTAATTTCACGTCTACTTTTGTCATCTCATTAGAATGCAAATTTGTTAACGTACCTACGTACCGAGTTTGAGAGAATGTGTTTGGTAGTTATCATTTATCGTCACTATTACTTCTCCCTGCGATTGAATTACTTAAATCAGTTTAAGCTTTGCTAGCCGGAACCTGCATCTTCAAGAGCTTATGGATTAATCAAAGCTTAGTAGGCGCGCTTTACTATGGAACAGCACACATTCGAGCAACACATAATTATAATTTTCTTTACGCATCTGAGGAGAGAAAAGAGCTTGAAAGTATATTTGTAGGCACAGGAGAGATTCGAACTCACAAATACATGTTTACCATACAGGAGATCGTGAGTTCGAATCTCGCGTGTGCCTCCAATTACTGTCGTTGCGAAGTTCCCGCTAGTTTATCTTTCGTACAAAGAAGTCAAAATAATGTCTACATAATGTAAACGACATACATTCTAATAGCAACAAATATTAATATTTTTGGTGTCAGTCCTCTTAAAGTTACTGGCGTTCTATTGGCAGCAATACGTCGTCTACAGAGCTATAGAACAAACCGATGAACAGGGGATATGATTTCAAAACGATGGAAAGCGCAGGTAGTCTCAACGACGTGTCTCTCATCATCCGTCGATCGTAGCTTTCTAGCGCACACACTGAAAGTTTATAACTTCAAATCCTTGTTTCATTGATTACTGTTCTCTTGTTGTTGTATCTGCGCTTCTTCCACTTAAACGCAGTTTTTCCTACTCACGCTTGTTACATATTCTCGTAACTCTTACACCTGACTGTGGTGGAGTATAATATTGTTGCGAAAAATTCGGCGGTTGCGCCTGTATGTAAGCTTTCCGGCATAGCACTAGGGTTGCCATAAAATAGTGTATGGTGGGGTTGCCAGATTGGCGACTTTATCGCCCATTTGGCGACCAAATTGGTGATATCCCATGTTCCAATCAGAAAGCTTCTAGAATAACTTCCTGTCGAGATATTTCTCGAAACGTGTGGAACCTAAGGAAAAGCTATATAAACCCGTGCGTTTCTGAGAGCCGGCGCAGTGAGAGTTGTGAGAATAGCTGCTTACTTGCTATTCTCACAATGAGTGCTAAGTGCTTACTTGCTTACTTGCTATTCTCACAATGAGTGCTTGAGTGCTAAGCTACGCGAGAGTTTTGTGAACGGAAAGCGATCGAGATAGTGCTTTGCCGTGAAGCTACCTTTACAGTATAGCTTGACAGTGTATTGGTGATCGTTTCACGGTGTTTATTATAAGTTTAGTGTTGCCGTGAAGCTACCTTTACAGTTACAAGCCTGAAGCTGTGTTGCTGATTGTGTCAGCGTATTTATTGTAGATTTTCGACGCTTTTAAAGGTAATTTTGGAACTGTGCTGCAAATAGTGATTCTTGTAAATAAATTGTGCTTTTTATTGTTCTGCATCGTGTTTTCATCAGATACTCTCAAATCCACGAACCCGTATAACGCAACAATATTTCTTCATAATCTTGCATATATTCTCCTTTTACCGATTGCATTTTAAAATTCACTTACAGTGTTTGAAAGGAAAGGTACAAGGTGCTCACTTCCTCATTTTGGTGCATGTTGATGCCTGCTTTTTCGTGGATTCTGACATTATAGTTTCAGCAATTCAGCACAGACATTAGTTTCAAATGTAATATGTCCAATGAGGTTACCTTGAGTAGTTCGTGCGATATTAACGTTCAAAAGATGTGTAATAGTTCATGTGATATTAACATTCATTATTTTAGGGCACTTTGCTTGAACTACAAACGATCATATTAGAAATGAAAGTTTACATCAACTTTTATACCGATAATTTTTAAAATTCAGCTTTGTTTAGGGCTGAACAAAGCTGATTTCAACTGAAGAAGCTCAGTATGTTTCAAGAGACATAAAGAAAGGTCCTTTTATCTTTAAGGACAGGTCTCTTTCTACTTAGGTGCAATGCTTCACTCTAAATGTAACCGTCTGTAGGGCCCACCAGTACCGAGCAGTAAAAATCGCTGAACATTGGTAGTTCGAACCTTGTTTGGAATTCCGGCAAACTTCATGATTTTCCTTAAGTGTAACGTGTATAGGAGCCAGTTTTAGTGTAAACTGGCCTTTAGTAGTATAAACTGGTTCTTTACGAAGACATCCCTTTCCTTAGGCAGATAGCAGCAGTCTGCATGCAGTTTGTTTAAATGAATATGGTGAATTCCAGCAGGGCTGTCTACCTAAGAAATGGATGCTTTTGTGGAAGATGTTCTAAAGAAACATGGTGTGCTTTTATGTTGCAGATGGAAACACCCATGTACTAAATCCGTACCCTGCGATTCGAAAGTGGACTTAATTACCATGATTCAGCAATCTTATCCTCTTAACCATTGGTGGACTAGACTAAATGCAGACAAAGAGCCAGAAAAATAAATCTGACTAGACTGCGTTATATTTCAGAGGCGTAAAAGTAATGCAGCAATACTCTGCTCTCCATTTCTTACTTTATGTTTTACATGACAATAAAACTTTCATTTAACACCTGTAAGAACACATGTTCATTGCAACACAAAGGTGCACATGCGGTCATTGTGACTGTTTACGCATTTTTAATGCTTTTTACCTATTTTACTATTTAAAAAACATCGTAAGGCAATAAAAAATTAAAGGACATTTAAACTAACAAACAAAGATTATTAAACATGTCTGACAATAAATGCATTACAATTTTGAAAGTTTTACAAAAGTAGAAAACTTGTTGTAACCAACATTGATATACAGGGTGGTCATAAAAAACTTTGCCAATATCTGCACTTCTTGCGTCCTTTCTGGTTAACCGATCGAGATGAGATTGCAAATATAGCTATTCGGAGGTATGCGCTCGAGAGTCTGGGAATGACAACACAGAGGCGCTCACGGTTACGGTTATAGCTACAGAAGCTCGAAAATATCGAATGGCAACGCCAACTTTTTCCGATCGCAAAATGTTCAGCCCATGTGAAAACACTAAATAGCGTTGAAACGGTACCGATATGTCCAAAAACGGATGTGTTACGCATGCACAAGAAAGAGTTCTGAAAACCGGCCAGCGAAACGCGATCTGGGAGCACGTAGAAAATTTGCATATAACAGAGGCAAGATACCAATCACAGAACGTCGATCGCCAGATATTCAACGTAAGAAATCGATAAAATGCCAGACGGGTATGCGAAGTTGTCATTCGGGAACTCGCACATGACGACGAAATTTCCCTTCCTGGAAAAGTTCGTGGTGAATTGATAAAACTGTATTATCAAAATGGGATGAATGCTACTACCGAAACTGCGTAGGCGGAGTGCACTCAATGACATCGTTATGCAAGATGGTGCACCTCTACATATAGCGAGGTTTGTTAGAGGGTCTTAGAACAGCATTTTGGTGATCTTATCATCTCATACCATTATCCTTTTCCGCTGCCTCCGCGATCCCCCCGATCTGACGCCTATGGATTTCTATGGTATCTCGAATACAGAGTTTACTTGTGCAATCCGCAAACGTTGTCGGATTTAAAGGATTCTATATCGCTTGAGACTGCAAACATCCCTCATGCCATGTTGCGTTCAGCGGTATTGTCCACCGTCTTCCGATGCAATGCATACTTGCCTCTAATGGCACCCATGAGGAAAAGGTTGATCTAAATATACTCTTCTGTGCGATATGTGTTGTCATCAGTGATCGGTGTCTTCTCTCTGTCATATGCAAATTTTCTTCGTCCGCCCAGATCGTGTTTCGTTGGCCGGTTTTCAGAACTCTTTTTTGTTTATGCATAATACGCCAGTTTTCGAACATACTGGGTACGTTTCAACGTTATTTAGGGTTTTCGCATGCGCTGAACATTTTGCGACCGGAAAAAGTTGGCGTTGCCATTCGACATTTTGAGTTTCTGTAACTATAAGCGTAACCGTGAGCGCCTCTGTGTTGCCGTTTACAGAATCTCGAGCGCATATAACCTCCGAATAAGTACATTTGCAATCTCATCTCGGTCGGTTAACCGGAACGGACGCTAGAAGTGCAGATGTTGGCAAAGTTTCTTTATGACTACCCTGTATTATATAATGGTGTAATGTAAAGTTCACGAACTCTCTCACTTCTAATCAACCAGTGTTGACACTGTCAGAATATAAAAATGTCCATCAATCAAATTGACCGATGTATATTATTTATAGGTGATAAAGTGGTTAAAAAAGACTGAATTTTGTCAAATAGTATTAATGATGATCTTAGAAGAATATCTATTTCGTAAAATGAGATTGAGAATTTGTAGGTATGATTTTCTTTTACGAACCGGTACCATGTTGCTGAAGATAACTGCCGTATGTTGAAGATGAAAATGGTGCGAGAGATTTCATCATCATCATTCTCTGCTAATCCAAAAATCGAGGTACGTGAATCATAACACTGCTCCCTTGGGGCTATCTGGGTGTGGAAAATTTTTTATTGTTCTCACCCTCAACCACCGACTGAACACGAGTCTTCTACGCGCCGCGCGTGCTGCTTATATTGCTGGAAGAATAAATGCGAGAATGGCGAACCCACGCATGTTATAATTCTTCAACAAAAGGGTGTGTTCCTTTGTATAAAGACGTTTTATTAACCGATTTCTTTCAAGATACAGGATGGTGCTTTACCAGCAAGTTTTCTTATTTTTTTAAAGTTTCCTGACAATGAGTTTGTTGTTGGTTTTATGGCTCAGTGATAGTGTGGGCACACATGCACACGTGTTTTCTTACTTGATGAATTTTCTTGGCTGTACGCCTGCTTACTCAGTTGCAGGAAATCGGCAAGCGTACGAAGTTTATGTACGTATTTTACCCTCCAGCCTGTTTAATGTGTCAAGATGTTACTTAAAGTATTTCTTAATACTTATCCAACCAACTTAATATTTATTTTGAGATGTCGAGTTATTATCGCTTTTCAGTTTCTATCTCCTACATGATTATAAGCCAACCAACACACACAAAATCAACATGCATTTGTTAGTAAGCCAGGTTTGTTAGTTAGTTAGTTCGTAAGTTAAGTAGTTTACGATCAATATTCAATGTAAATTTCCTGCCAGCGCTTCACTTCTTGGATATCTATAACAACTGAAAACAACTCCATATATTAAAGCCTAGAACGAACATGTAACTAAACATATAACTGCGAGACATGCAAACAGACATAATTAAAGACTTATTACTTAGCTATCTCTTTGATATTTTACGTAACCAACACCATAGATGTAGCGTTTGGAGCCGGTTATTTCGATAATATGAATCTTATCAATGTGCTTATTAATTTAGTAATTATCTTCATAAATGCTGAAGGTATTAAACTAAGTATCAGCATAAGTTGCATAAATTTTTAGATACTGAAGACGCTAAAGGAAAACGAATGAGTGTAAGTTGCATAAATTTACAGGAAATATTGAAGATACTAAAGAAACAGCAATCAGCGCAAGTTGTATAAATTTGAAGATATACTGAAGACAGTAAAGCAATAAAAATCAGCATTAAACTGCATAAGAGTGCAGAAACATTAAAGACACTGTAAAAATAAAGAGGTATTTTATTTCGGACTAGGAAATGTGAAAAGCATGGCGCATTGCCCTCGCCGGGATTCGAATTCCGGACCTTCGGATGGAGGTCCACCAGCGGCCGAGCGGTAAAGTCGCTGAAGCAAAAAACCTCTAAGGTTCTTTGGCGCCGGCTTGTTGCATTCTGATGTTAATTCGCACATGCGCTGAAAGGTAAGAAGGGTGGATGGATTGCACCTGTAAAATAAGCTTCAGGGATATACATAACGTGTCTCTTCGGCCTGAAGGAGCCACATTTGCTTTGAGAAACCTTTTCTTCTTCTCCTTAGAGGTTCTTTGGCTGTAGTTCTGTCCGGGTTTCGAATTCCGGCGAACGGGCTGCCTGCCTGGGCGTTTTCGTGGTTTTCCCTACGTGTAACGTGTATACCAGCCAGTTTACCTTAGGAAGTATATACAGGGTGTATCAGTACAGCGGTGACAAATTTTCAAGCGAAACAGAGAACACGATGGGAAATCACATAGCAATGCATAGTCGGACGGCACAAAAATCAAGAAAGAAAGGACATGAACAAGGTGAGAAAACATGCTTATTATTCGAAGTACAGCAAAAATAAAGAAAAAACAATATAAAGAGACAGCGATCGTCGTCAAAGAAGGTGTTCGAAATTACGACCCGGACCGTGATGCAGGAACCGTGCGTCATGCATCTTTCATGCGATTTTCCATTCGTGATGCAGATGTTCCATGCGCCATAGAAGTGAGGCCTGCATCACGGTCCGGGGTCGTAATTTCGAACACCTTCTTTAATGATGATCGTTGTTTGTTTTTATTCTTATTTGTTGGTTTCTGCTGCATTAAACATAATAAAACACATTTTGTCTCACTGTTTTTGTCCTTCCTTTTTTGCGTTTTGTGTTGTCACTACCATGCCAGGAAAGCGTTTCCGACCTATGTGATTTCCCGTCGTCTAGGTGTACTCTGTCTCTCCCGAAGTTTGTCACCGTTGTACTGGTACACCCTGTACATGTGCCCTCACCCTTGTCTTATACAAGTTGGGCACCTCAATGAAGGTGTCTCGTTTATTAATTTGCGTCATTTCATCCTCTCCAATTTAGTATTTAAAAAATAAATTTCACCTATGTGGTAGAAGTAGAATGGATTAATATTTCAAGCAAGTTCTCAAAATCCTCCACGATAATCCAACAAAATCCAGCATGGTAAATTTTTACTTCTCACAGATGTAGCCTTTCTTCCCCAAAGCGATCGCTGTAGACATAACGACTGAAAAATTTCCGCAAGATTTGAATAAAATAAGCAATTGGCGAGACTAAATTTCACGTATTCTGAAAAATTGGGTAGAGGGATTTAGAATAGTTTGAAATGCAAACCGGTCTATTTCAGTTAAATTCTTATTGATTAAACAGTCAACTGAGAAATTCATAACAAAGTAATTACTACCATTAATATTACTGATAATGAAAAAAAGTGGCAACAGAAAACCCATTAATGGAAGATAATAAAGGATATTCAGTTATTTATTTCTCCATTTACATGTTTTTAGAATCACATTATTTTATGAAAATAAATGACAAAGCAGTTGCTGTTATTTCTATGTGCAACTTAAGTGCCAACCAATTTACTGTAAAAAATTCTACACTCAGAAACCCTTCTGCTTTGACATACAGCCCTAGTATCCTTTGTTATAATTCATTAAAAAGTTAATAAGCATCTGAAAAACATCACGTGAAAACAGTTGGCAAGTTGTAAACAGTCTTATGTAAATCCAAATAGTATTTTTATTCTAGTGAATGGTAATAGGTACTGAAATATGTAATTAATTTAAAGTTAATCACTACTGCATATTTGTAAATAACTAAAGATTAAATACAATGCAATAGTCAAAGCTGATATTATGTTATCATGTTATACGATTCTTGAAAATAAATTACGTTTACTAGTTTATGCATACGATTAGCAAATGTCGGTAGTGCTTCTTACTGTTGTCGTATTCTTTCAGAATAATAGATATTAAAAGGCCCTCGCTTCCAGACATTGTGTTCAGTGATTTCCATGTCAAGTTTTTATTATATTATCTTGATATTTATTGTATTAACCAGTGGCCGCTCGTAGCTAAAATTAGTGGGGGTTACTGTTCCAAAAAATTTTAACCTTTGTTTTAAAATTGTGTAAACGGAAACAAACATGTATAAAAAGAAAATTTATTTAGAAACTTCCATGAAATCTTACAAGAGAAAAATTAAACATTTCTTAATTACTTTAACCTAAATTGTTACAGTCAAATCTTTATCTATTCATTTAAAAATGAAATCCATTCTTCTTGTTTTAATTTGCGCGAAAAGATCAATAATTTTCTCCTTGGTCTCTGAATGACAACTGAGGAAATTTTTCTCAATTGAAAGCACTGCAAGCGTATTTAGTCTTTTCAAATTCATAGTGCTTCTTAGAAAAGTTTCATTCTTTTCAATGTTGAAAAGCAGCGTTCTGCCTCTGATGTAGTCATAGGAACTGTTAAGATAATTTTTATCAGTTTCATAATTTCACTAACAACATCATCTAGATTATTTTCCAAGCTAAATTTCAGTAGCTCAATTAATTTGCAGTATTCATGAATATCAGACCTACAACAGTATACTTTTAGTTCAGTTTCAAGCTTTTCTTTGTCAATCATCGGATATGCTTCAGTGGTCAGTACTATTTCTTCTGCAGGATGTTCATTCCTAAAACTAGCGAAGCATTTCTTGTTGAACAATTTAGCAGCTGCTATGGGTTTAGTGGAAGAATATTTATCCATTATATCAATACATATAAAATCACATATTTCCTTAGCTTCAGCCATCAGTGTCTTTGAAGAATTCGCACAGTACTTTGAGTTCCTTAATTCTAAAATAGCAGTTTTGAAATTTGTTGTACATTGATTAATTTTAAACACACTAATTTCTATGAATTGCATTTGGTTATATATTATTGCAACATGAGGCATAATCTGATAAAAAAGCTCTAACCAAAACTTGAAATTATCATCATTTAGATATTTTAAAATTCCTGTTGCCTCTGCAATAGTTTGATCTCCATTTGATGTTGACTGAATTTCAGGAAGGCAATTTTGCTGTTGCAGAGGTTTATAATGCACTTACAGAATTTATTACTTGAGGATGTAAAGACATGGTTAAAGTTTTCTGTAAAATAAAAGAACCGAAGAAAATGAATCAAATAGAATAGCTGAAAAATAATCTAACCAAGAAGAATACGGTGTATGATTTTTAAACACAGCCCACCCGGAGTAAAAAAAAAGAACCACCTCTTAATGGCACTCCAGATTCGGCACTGCAATAGCGACAGCGCTCTTCTTCCTCTCGGTCTCTTGCGCCGCTTCCTAAGTGCGTATGCGCAGAACAGTCAAATACCACACGCAGGGAGTAAAAAGAAATCATGTTTCCAGAATTTCGGCATTGCAAGAGCGACAGTGCTCTTCTCTCTACCTGGCTAGCGTGCTGCTTTCTGTGTGCGCATGCGCAGAACACCAAACACCACGCCGCTGGAACTAGCTCGCAGTTCGATGCGAAGACTTTCATACTTTTTTCGTAAACTGGAAGATGACTACTGACATTAAGTTTGAGGATTATATATTGTAGAAGTATAAAGAAAGAACTTAAGAAAAAGAGGCATATTATATTAAATATTAAAAATAATAATAAGTGGAAATAGGGGGTGCTGCAGTTCCACAGTGCTTATTACGAACCGCCACTGGTATTAACACCCCATATCCTGTTAAAAGTGTCTGGAAAGCAACAAAATTGCAACTGTTGTAGCACTTGAAAATTTTAAAGCAAACATTTATGTATTCTCAAGAAATGGGCATTAGATAGAAAGACCTTTATATTTTTCGAGCAGTTATTTCTAATGGGTTCTGTTTAAAACAGGATAATTAGTCCAACGGGACATTGCCCCTGAAGGACTATTGTTTTCGTTTTGCGATTTTGCGTTGGAACATTAAAAGTCTGAATCACTTTTCAAACTGTTGCCACCAAATTTTGCAGCCCTGTATTATATTTAAAGAAATTAAATAATGAAGAATCTGTATAAATATATGTATATTTCTCCAAATGTGATATAAAACAACGGTACCTAGAGTCATCCAATTTTGAATAGCGTACGTTTCCACTCGAATATACGCATTTGGAAGCCCGAATTTGGAATTTGTTTTATTACCTATTTCATATTTTGTAAAACGTGAATGAATTTTTGAATGAACAAACTCAAACGATTTAAAAAAGAGCAATAACAACACTCTACGGAAAACAAAAAACCTTTTTATCGAAAGTGCGCGAAACTATGTATCGGAAATTCTAAAGATAAGACTCATTTAAAAATTATTTTGCGATATTGCTGTTGAACTGAGTTTTATTGTTTAAGTGCGAAGAACATGATATTTAATAAATAAAGGTAATACACAAAACGTTAAAAAAAGCCCCTTTGGGCGTCTCTGAAACCTTTCAGATTTTTTTTATTTAATTTCTTTTTAATTTACATCAAAAATTAAAAAAGGAACGCATCATTCAATCAAAGTTCTAAAAGCAGACGAGAGATTGCCCTCTCGAATTTGTGATTAAAATCTAGAATGCCCTCAGTTCTTTTAGAGTTCCCCAAGTGTACGAGAACGGATTAGCTAAAAACGAAACAACTAAAAAAAAATGAGAAAGAATAATGACAACATAAGGCAGGGCTTTCGGCAAGATGGAGGGGTAGGGTGGACCTCAAGGGGCTCGACATCCGGGTTCTCGTATCCTGGTTGCGGCGCCTACTGTTCTTTCTTGTCGATCAATTAGGTATGGAAGGTAGATCTGTAGACGGATTTTACTTCATATTGGTAATAGCGCCGTCACAAAAATTGCTTTTAAATGATGACTTAAATGCTTGGGACACTTTCTTTCTCGTTTCGTTTTTAGGTTTTTCCTTTTCAGTGTACATTAATTACTTTATATATGTGTGTTAAAAAAAGGGTGGACTTTACTGAACACATGCAGATTTTGCAAGATTCGTTAGCGCTAAGCTCAACCTTTGACATTGACCTTATTCCCTACAAACAAATTTGTTTTTACCAATCGAATGTATCCGTCATTCGAATAGATAAAGCAAAAAAGTCTAAGAAAAGCATTTTTGGCTCTCAACTAATGGGTTTTGATTTTTTAATTTTAATTTCTACTTATAATTCGAACAGTTTATATATGTGTTTTTTTAAGTATCCACAAAAAAAAAAAAAAAAAAAAAAACTCTTTTGAGATAAAATCCTTTGAATTCGCCATTTTTTTCCCATAATTCAAACTGAATGTGTGGTTTTTAAGTAAAGATATTTTGCTGTTGTTTCAGGAGAAATGTTTTTCGTACAACTAAATAAAGATGTATAGTTTTTGAAGATGGTAAAATATTCTTTATTGAGCTGGTCTACAGCAATTTAGAGAGACATTCAGACGCTGCACACACATAATTACTGAGAACTTTTTATATAAAGAATAGCATGTTTTTTGCAAAGGAATTTCGAGGCACTGAAAGGCTCGAAATCGTTCGCGACTCAGTTTGACGACAATGCGTTTTTTAGAATATGTAGTAGGCGATGCCACACATTTTATTAAAATTATACATAGATATATCATTTAATACTTATGAATCAGTTTAATTATGGAATGCCTTTGAATATTGAAAGCTGAAGATTATATTGTGATGTATTTATCCATAAGACCATAACTCATAATGAGACTAATGTTTTTTTAAAAATGTGTAAGGTTCCTCACTTTTATTCTGTCAGATTAAGTGTCGAGGAATCTAGCGAACTGCTAAGCGAATAATCGCTTAAGTTCAGTAAAAGAAACGTAAACTCAAAAAGGGTTAATTATTCTTAGTTACTCAAAATAAGATTAACAGTCGGCCCCTTTGTTTTTGGCTTACAACAAAGCCTCCACTCGAGTTGAGTTACCTCCAAAGTTGAAGCAAGATGCATTAAATTAAAATAACTGTTATAAAATTAAAATATGCCTTACAAATGTGCTACAAAATTGTTAATTCTATGAAACGAAATTACATTAATTAGCAATTGTTTGTTACAAAACCATATACTTAGTGATTATTATGCATTTTGAGATCTGATTTTGATTATTTAAGTGAAGTCTCTTGTATCAGACTACGGCCAGTAATGCAATACTTTTTAAAATCGAAATCTTTCGATCGAGCTTTACTTTTCCCTTGGCACTATTATTTACGTCTAGGAGCATTGTAGCCATATTTTGCAGCCCCAACACACAATATTATTTATTTATCTGCTTTAACTGTTTTATTCGCAATCATAATTCATAAAAAAAGTTTGGATTGAGAGACTTGTGTCAAAATTCAAGAAATTCTTCTTTTAAGACACAAATTTGCTTTTTTCATCAAAGATAGCAAGAATTAATTTTGAGACATTTATTTCAAAAAACGGATTTCGTATTCTTACGAAATGTCCAGGCGCGGTAAGATAGCTTCCCCGCAAGGCAGGTTTAGGGTTGCCAGAAAATGGCAAGGGAAGGCAGGGTTACCACATTTGACGAGAAATCCCCATTTGGCGACAAAATTGGCGATATGCCATAGACGGATGGCAAACCTTCTGGAACGAATTCTTACTGGTTTAGCCCAGAATGTTCTCGAATATAAGCCAAAAGCTATATAACCCCTGATGGTACGCGGAGAGTCGAATCGGTACGAGTCAGTGCGTAGCCTAGTGCCGAGTAGTCGAATGCATCGAGCGAGTCTCTTAGTATATCGCGAGCAGTGCATCGTCGAGTTTTATCTTAGAGTGTGTTGAGTTCCGAGAACGACTGAACGAGTCGGGAGCTGTACTCTAGTGCATTGTCGAGTGCATCTCGAGTTGTAGCGAGGAGAGTACGTAAAGTTGCGAGAACGACTGAGAAGAGTCGGGAGCTGTACTCTGGTGCTTTGCCGTGAAGCTGTATCCACCGTTATAGACTGATAGCTTGAAGGCTGTGTTGCTGATTATTCCAGCGTGTTTAAAGTTGTTCTTCGACGTTTCTAAAAGTGATTTTAGAGCTGTCTTGAAAAATACTGGACAATAAAGTGTGTTTCGATACTTCACCGAGTGTCGTCGTTATTTATTCCAAATCCACGAACCCACGAAGAAGAGAAATCCACGAAGAAGAGAAGAGGAAAACATAACAATATATTTTAATGTAAGCATAAGTTTATGCAGAGTATATAGCCTCTTGTAAGCAATCATTTTCACTATTTTTCTACAGTTGGTAGCAAGAGGGCTGCGTTAAAATCACAGCTCGCTAGTCTCACGGCCTCATAACCGGGTAAACAGAATTATTAAACTAAATCAACTTAATATAATACGGAAAGATATATTAAAGTCATGTAAAGAATACTATGTATTGACGGCGAAACGGCCAACTGTGAATTGTCCCATTCCCGTCTGGGACGCTCTAATCCACACTGTGACCATAGTTTGCTGCTGCGTGTTGAGCGCCCTCTATGCTAACCACATAAGTTTGGGCATGTGATTATTATTTTCAATGAAAAAATTGAAGTATAAATTTGTGTTCATTGTTTCCTTGTACAATATTCAGCAATGAAGTATATTTATTTTAAATGTGCAACCATACTTCTCACTTAATTTTTCATTTTTCTCCGTGATCCCGTAGTCATTATTGAAATGTGTGTACTTACAGCTAAAATAAACTGCTGCATTTTAATGCGGAATTACATATTAAACTTAATTCTTCCTTTCTATTGCAGGCAGGGAATGACTATTACCTATTCATCACTGCCAATGATGGCCATCAAACAGTAAGTGAATATTTATTGTATTCCAAATGCCTTTTCGATGTTTTTTCTATTTTCATTGAAGATGTTAATTCAGTATAAATTTGAAATGTATGTATTTTACGGATTTCTTAAAAAAATTCTTTTTTTAAGGCTAAAATTGAAGTCTACGTCAGAATTTTGAAGCCCAACGACAGTCCACCTCAGTCCATTGTGGAAAATCCCCTTCACGGACATGGTCCACCCAGTTCAGGTTTAATTCCTAATCCACCTTTCCATACTCTATCCAGGCATCCAGGGTTATTTCCTGACAGACCTCCTCCTCTTCGACCAAGACCCAAGTCTACTGTCCGAACTTCGACCTCAAAAAATGTAATTGGCATCGATGATGCAGTTCCTGCCACTGTTGTCTTGGACATATCTCCAGTGAATTCAGTGCCATCAGTGTCTCCAGAGGTGATCACTTCCAATATTTCTGTTGTAGGAGATTTGGAAGAAGACTTTAAAGGCTCGAAGAAAGTAGAATGGACCTCCACCGTCTTTCCTCTAATCGCCACGGTTGCGTTTGCTCCCGTTTTGGTGGTTATTCTATGGCTGTTACACAGAAGATGCAAAATGCAGGAAAAGTTGAAAGCGGTAACATATCATTTTCTTTACAATAAATGTCGTGTATTTTCGAATATAAACCGATTCATGTATAGGGCGAAAGATAAGATTTTTCTACAAAAATTCAGTCAAAACTGAAAAACCATGTTTAAAGTGAAATTTAAAATCAACTCATAAATCTGGCTATATGCGTCATCAAAAGTGCGATTAAGGCTGCATTCAGATGGCGACGTAAATGTCACAGAGGCATAGACACAAGGAATAAAATACGGGAATTCTGTTCACACCTGTGACACAGGGTCTAAGCCGCACCCACTTCGAGAAGCTAAATTTGCGCATGCGTGAATGTGTCTACAGCTTTCTCGCTCTGTTTTCCCATTCAGGTTTCGCGCGTTCGCTCTGATTGGTCGACGCTTATCCCAAGTTGGCATAAAGTTGAAAACTTCGAACTTTATGCCAAGAGCCCTAAACCAGATTTTGTGACGTATCATAGACTGGTTGCCTGGCAACGCAGATCGGCTTAAACTACTTATGCTCTTTATATCGTCGTCTGAACGCAGCTTAATTGATCATCTAACTTAGCTACAGCGGACAGATCTGTCAATCTGTACACTTATGAAAAGATTGAGATAAGCGTTAGTTCATCTTCAATTAAAAAAATAAGGATTAGAGTATTAGAAAAAAGGATATTTTAGGTGCCAGCTGTTTCTGTTTATAAATTCTTCGAATTTTGGTCATGGGCGTAATCTGCTGCTTTGCCGTGCCGAATTTTACTTTGGCTCTCAATTGTGACAAACATTTTCAGATAACCACAAGGTATTTTATCCTCATTTGCGCTTTTGTTTTTAAGAATAAAATACGATTCTTCCTTTCTGCTGCATAGAGAAAGATGCCTGGCAGGAAAGCTCCGTGTATTCTGCTAATTGTAAAATAAAATTTATCACTTTTGCCTAACAATGCTATGAATGAAACTGAAAAGTTATTATCTATGAGGCGCCTGACAACAATGTTATTGATGAAATGGAGGACGAACAGCATTCACTCGAACTTACCTCAAGAAAGACTTCGGAGAATTGCGAACAAATTCCAAAATAGTTGATGATACTAATAAAGTTGATTAAAAGTAAAATATTTTTTCTAATTATTCCACCTATAGAGTCATTTTGGGAAACAAATTATTTGTAAATCTTTTTGAACTCGTATATAGCCCACCTCCAAATTTCAGTAAGAAAAATATTTGCTAAAATGTTTCGGCTTATGTTCGGAAATAAACGGTAATTGATTATAACCATTTCATTTGCCTAAAGGAATTGCTGAGTTACATCTTAATGCAAATTTGCTATCGTATTATGGGATAATTTCTGTGGGAAAGGGACTATTCGCCGTAGCCGTTTCGACGTGGCCATTTCGTCGTCGGGACGTTTCGCCGTAGCCGTTTCGACGTGGCCATTTCGCCGTCGGGACGTTTCGCCGTAGCCGTTTCGACGTGGCCATTTCGCCGTCGGGACGTTTCGCCGTCAAAACATAGAAATCTTTAGATGACTTTATTATAGCTTGCTGTATTATATTACAGTTGATTTAGTTAAATAATTTTATTTACCTAATACATATTATAAGAGATATTTTTCTTTATATGCCTATGTTATATCTTATCGTATTATATAATTAGGTTTATTTAATTTAATATTTTTTTAACCATTGTTGTCTTAAATTTTAAAGAAAAAAAAATTTTGCAATTAAACACATCTTCTCGAATTACTGAAACATTACCTAGAATTAAATTTTTTTCCCGGAAAAGAACGTTCCATGCAAAAATAATATTTAATATAAAACTCTCAAACGGACTCAATGAAAGCTTTATTCCCAATTTTGACTCGTCTTGTAGCAAAGCAATTAATAAGATATCGGTTAAAACTCTGTTTTTGGCAGTGAAAATTTTAAATGAGTTGATTTCTTGTTATTTATGTGTGTAATTTACTTTGATGTATTCTTGCAGGAGAAGAAATTGTCAGACAGGAGGGAAAGTGAGATGTCAGATGACATGGAGGCGAATCCCCATATAAGCATTCTGTATCTACAGCGCCCACGAATGGCCAATTCCAATCGATACGAATCGGGTGAATCTACGGGGGTGAGTATTTCATCATGTTAGTTAAAACTTCAAAGGCGGCGAATCGTCCGCGGGGAAGAAATTGAAAAGATGCACTGTTGCCATTAAAATCGCTACATCGTGGTGTAAACCAATAACAAACCTGAAATTAGCGTGGAAAGTAGATCGTGCTAAGGTATGCAAACTAGCATTTCACGGTATACGCACATTATAGATAAGAATGATAATGACTTAAGACAGTTTTTTGTATAAATTTTACTAAGTGGAAATAAAGATATCGGGAAATCATATGAAAACTTAGATTTTGGCTTTTGTAAAACTGATTTTTTATTATCTTTTAAAATGTTGTGAAATGGATATTTTCCTTATTTAATGCATTTTTGTATCTGAAAGAATATGCCTGCGACAATTGCGATAACAAAAGCACCCTAAAACAGTATATATAGAAAAACGATAGAAACTCAAATTTAACTCAAAACTATAACTTAATTCATACCATATTGCAAAACTTCATTATTACCCTTTAGATTACATTCTTTTTGAAGACGATTGTTTTCAAAATTATTAGCATTCGAAACTCTGCAGCTAACATATTATAGGATGTTAGGAACGTAAATCATTCATTCATTGATTTTATAAAACAACATTTGTTGAAAAAGAAAACTTTTTAAATTATTTACTTTATAACTCTCTGAAAGATAAACAAAACAATCTTAGTCTTTATCAATTGACATTGATTTATGTTCTTTATTTATGATGGACAAAAATTAGAAACAGATATATCCAAAATGGAGTGAAAAATTAAGAAAATTTTAATTGCAAACTAAATTCAGCGGTGGGGGGAGAGTTTGAAAATAAAGAAAGCGCATTGCCATAAGTTACTCTTTCCATCAACATCGACGAAGTTTTTAATGGCAAATAATCTTGCAGCACTGGATTTGTGAAAGAAAGCTTTTTCTAGACACATTTCAGGTTTAAGTAAAATTAGTACGTTGTGATTAATAAACCATCATAACAATACAAAATGTTGGATTTTAAAAAATTTTAATTTTAAAATCTCTGCTCTTTATGATACTGAAATATATTCTGAGTTTCTATATCTGCTGATATTTTCTCTGAGTTTGCTTTCATTTATTTGTTTTTAGATTATTCCTGAAAACAGAAAATGGGAATTTCCCCGGCATCATTTGCGGTTCTTAGGATTGCTGGGTGAAGGATGTTTTGGCCAAGTCTGGAAGTGTGAAGCCCTCAATCTGTGTACAACAGATGGAGCCGGTCTTGTGGCTGTCAAGACCCTCAAAGGTAAGCATAAAACGAGTTGTCTTAACACGGGTAAAAATACCGAAGACCAGCGTCAGTTATGAAGTGTTTTCAAGGCATTAACCATCACCAAAGCATTAACTTTCACAACGGAATTCAAAATGTAAATAATGAACACCTTTGTGAAGCTCGCATTTGGATTCGAATATGGTAATCTTTGACAGCTGCCCAGGTAACGTTACGCAATTTGCTTTTCTAATTAATTTTTTTAAACAGAAAGGCAAATAAAACATTGCATCTTTATGTATAATTGCTTAATTTGCGGAACGACGCAAGCTCACTTCATTTGCATGTCAGTTTTGGCACACGCGAATTCTTTCACAAAGATGCTAAAACCTTTATAAAGTTTCTAGCACAGTTAAGAAAACATTTATCTTAAAAGCACTAAGGACGGATTTATCTTTTAAAACTGCTAGACATATACTTTCATTTCTAAAAGTAAAGTGACATTTGTGTGTAAAATATGCATAAAAATCTCAAACAAGCGCTTTGTGATTGTTCCTCTTATGTCAAATGGTCAACTGAAGTAAAAACATCTAAGTTTCCCTGACTGGTGCAGGTTCTCTGATCAGTTAGCGATAACAGGTGTCATGGATAAACCATGGATGCTTGTGTACTATATTTACAACGGATTGCCCCTTAAAAAACATCATCGAAACAAAGTCCTATTGAGAGGTTGCTGGCAAAGTCAAGATGTTTTTGATCAAAAACGGGACAGAGCTGGGTTAATTATTATTGTCATCTATATCTATCAAAGCCTTGGGCAACGATTTTTACAACTGTCTGCCTCTTGGTATTGATGAATTCACTGATATGATCGTGATTATGTACAGGTCACTAAAATTAGTCTCCACAGCAACAAAATGCTTTAAACCCTGACAAAACGCATACCTAGGTATTTTTATAAATACAAGCTGTGATTTAACAGCGGGATTTAATTTCTTGGCCACAGTTTTGCGTTTTCTGTAAGAGAATTTTATGATTCTATTCCGGTTCAAACATCAAAAACTTGACTGGCATTTTTTAATTTGAGTACATTAATCCAAAGGAAATACGAAATATGCATTTATCAGTACTAAACATTTATCTATTTCTTCAGGGATCCTTTATTTTTTCTTTAAATATTTTCGCAGAGTGAATTTTTATGAATTATGCAGGTGAAAATTTAATTTATACGTTAATTGGCATAACAGTTTATACAGATATTTCATATTACTGAGCATTTTTGGCTGTGAGACCTGTATAAAAAGGTGTATTATGTATTTCGTTTAATTTTACTAGAGTGTTGGAAGTGTTTAAGGTTTGACGCAACCTCTGTAACCAATAATCTTGTAAGATGCACCATTACGCTGCATCTGCCAACATCAGCAATATTGTTTGTTTACTATGATCCTAAAAAGTTTTTTTCATTAGTTACAAGTGTTCATCAATAAGTGTTCCCTTTCATTTTGTACTTCCGTTTCTTCATGTTGTAGTTATTTATACAGGATGAATCTTAATTATCTCCATTTATTTGAAGTTTGTTATTACAACTTGAAGAAAAAGGGATAATATTGCATGATTTTGATAATGGGGAGGTAAATAATAAAAGCTTTTACAGGACCTTGCAGTTTTTCAGTGTGTTTCCTCTTCTACTGTTTGTCGAAGAGACGCGGAAATATCTCCTCAAGAATCCAGTTCGGCCCATGTTTACTCATCGTTATTACCACCTTAATGATGACCGTAGTAATGCGTTTCTTCAGTTTTCTTTCTTCAGATTTCACTTAGGAAAACAGAAATTAATCTGCAGATAAATAAGGGAAATTGTTGAGAGCTGGGACGCATTTCTTTTTTAGAATCTGCTGAATGAGAATGAAATTATGCGATGAAGCTTTGTCATGCAGCAATAACCAATTGTTCAACTGCACTTTTCATGTCTAATATTCTGCATTCTCTTCAAAATCCTGACAATTATCCTGACAATTATGGCTGTATTATTATGTCTTGACAATTATGTAAAATTCGGAGCTCATCATCTGTTCCTCAGGAAAAAAAGTTCTCATGACTTAGCATTTTCGATCTAAAAAATTTGCGAACATGTTCTTTATTGGTTACAGGCGAAACCATTGTGGCAAAAGCATCGCGGATGAAAACATCGCAGCGAAAACAACGCAAGGCGTCCACGTCGTCGTACAAAACATCGTCGGAGAAAACAAATCAAAAAGGGAACAAGGCAGTTCTAAAACATCAAAAGTAATATAAAACATTGCCGTCGAAAATAAAGCTATTCAAAGTCTTCGCAGTTTAAAAACATCGTAAGAAAAAAAAAGCACCTACAAATCATCGCATGACGATAACTGCGCAGATATGCATTTTTCAGGCTGTAACAATAGTAAATGAATATTTGCATAATGGTTTCAGATCGGGAATATTTTTCTTTTTATATTTTTTAATTAACTAATAATTTTTTGCCGAAAAATTAAGAAGGCACTTACACATTCAGAAACTGAGTAGAAAGCTAATGCTGCTTATAACAGTTCACATAATTTCATAAATTGATAATTAAACAGTTTTAATAGTAGTAACTGTAAATCAAATTCGCTGAAACAACCTTGTATTTGGCGTACATTCACCAAAAACACTCAATCGATTTCGAGGGCAGCTACTGGTCCCTCCTCATCAGGAGAACAAAATATCTAGAAAGGGAAAGAAAGGTGAGTAACGGCTTTTTATACTCTCCGTTCTACCCGAGGTTGTTTCAGCGAATTTGATTGTCACATTGGCGTGTTTCTCTTCTATAGTAACTGTATTTGGAGAAGGTACATTTTGCATGAACAATTACGAATAAAACTTCATATTATTAGTGAACTATATAAAAATTCTTTAACTGCCGTACCTTGAATTATTTTTCCACTCATTTTCAGTTGTTGACTTTGTTTCTTGTTTTTTCAGCAAAAATTATTAGTTAATTTAGAAACATTAAATATAAAAGATTCAAAAATATGAAATAATGAAATATAAAAGTAAAACTATACTTCATTCCTCATTTCGCTCAATCATTATGTGAATATCCATTTACAACTTTTAAAGCCTGGAAACTACACGTCTCCGATGTTATCGTAATGTGAGGATTTATAGGTGCTTTATTTTTTAAAGCGATATTTTCGACGATGGTGATTCTAAATTGCGACGTTTTTGAACAGCTTTATTTTCAATAAGGATGTTTTGTTCCACGACGGTTTAGAACTGCGATGTTTCCTCCTTGCTTTATTATCTCTCGCGATGTTTTGTATGACGATGTTTTCGCCTTGCGGGTGGGATATTTTCGGTGGACTCCTCTTTATTTGAGGTTTCTGAAAAGGAGTTTCTGTGGGGCGATGAGTCTTTTTTCAGCCAAAGCAGACAGTTGCCATTGTGTCTTAGGTTCATAAGACAAGTTTAATTTCTAGTCACACTTTAATTGAGAAAACCGGGATTAATTTTGTCATGTGAATTTAATCATGACACGCAGAAATCCACTTTCTCATTTTGTCTGCAGTCAGGTCGTGGAAAACAAAATGAGAACACATTTTTCATTTTTAAAGATGTTTCAGATAACTTTGCGACTGATGTTAAGCTCATTACTATCATTTGAAGAAATAAATGACCATGTTTCTGTAGCTGATTCTATGTTCTTCTTATCCATCCGAAACTGCCAAGAGTTACTTTCCCCATATGAAAATTTCAACATTTTTCCCATAACATTTAAATGTCTTTGTTGTTGCCTTGTTTATTTTACAGCAAAACGTTATTGCTGTTTATTGCTAATCTTTCGAACTCCTGCTAGCAAATCTCCATTAGATCAAGCAAAGGAATGACTGCATAAAAAATTTTATTCATAAGTAAAAGATGTTTTAGGAGAAGCAAGTTAAGATGTTATAATAATCAGATGTTGTCAGTTAACCTTTGGTAAATTTAGCAGAATTTGTTAAAAATATTAGCCCTAAAACTTTGTAGATGTAATCTGTTCTAAAATGCCAAAGGTTATTTCAGTTTAATCCGAGCCAATATCAATTACCTTGTTTGTTGTTGATATAATCTTAACTGGTTTTGGTGTATTTTAAAGTTAATGTCTTTCGCCATGGCAGCGAGTTTAAAAGAAGAAAACGAAAGCTATGATTTAAAATTAAAGCAATAATAACAATAAAATCAGACAACAATCATAGCATTTGTGTGTTTTGTTTTGCAGAACATTGAGCGGAACATAACTATAATTTAATCGAAACGGTGATTGTTGGAGTTTTGTAAATTTTTGATTCTCTCTTCGCAAATGAATGAAATGATTTCTTTTGTTTTTATCAGAGAATGCATCAGAAAAAGAAAAGCTGGATCTGGTGAATGAACTTGAAGTGATGAAACTCCTTGACCCGCATCCTAATGTAGTGACACTCCTGGGTTGCTGCACCGATAGAGGTATGTTCTTTTCCTCTTTTATCCTTGGATGATTTAATGTCTGAATTATTTGCGGGCAGGTGGGCATTTTGCGTTGAGATATCGGTTCACTTTTCAAATGGTTGCCACCAAATATTAGAGCCCTGTATTATATTTAAAGAAATTAAATAACGAAGAATCTGTATAAATGTACGTATGTTTCTGGCGTTGTGCAAATTTGGAATAACGTAATCTTTCACCGAATATGGGCATCTGGAAGCCGGAATTTGTTTTATTATCTATTTCATATTTTGTTAGACATTCAGATCGTTGAGTTTGATTAACAAACTCAACGATTTCAAAGCGAGAAATGACAGCACTGTACAGGGGGAAAACATATCACCAGCGCGCACGAGTGTGTACATCGGAAATTCCAAAGATATCCTTATTTTAAAATTATTTTGCGATATTGCTTTTAAACTGAATTTTATGGTTTAAGTGCGAAGAATGTGATATTTAATAAGTAAAGGTAAAAAAAGATCCTTTGGGCGTAATGTAAAATCTGAGAGCTTTTAGATTTTTATTGGTCGGAAGGGGCAATTTTCCCAGAAGGACTATTAATTTCGTTTTGGCATTTTGCGTTAATTCACTATAAACGTCTTTTCACTTTTCAAATTGTTGCCACTAAATGTTATCGCCTTTTATTATATTTAAAGAAATTAAGTAATGACGAATCTTCATTAATGTATGTATGTTTTTCGCATTGCAATAAAACAACGGTACCTAGAGCCATCAAATTTTTAATTAACGTAATCCTCCTGCGAATATGGGTAATCGGAAGCTGAAATTTGGAATTTGCTTTATTATCGATTTCGTATTTTGAAAACTTAAACGAATTTTTGATTAACAAACTCAAGTATTTCAAAGCTTGCAATGACAATGTTGTACAGAAAAATAATCTTATAGCCGTGAGCCTGTGTATCGGAAATTCTAAAGATATGCTCATTTTAAAATTATTTTGCGATATTGCTGTTGATCTGAATTTTATGTTTTAAGTGCAAAGAATATGATATTTAATACATAAAGGTAACACACAAAATTTAAAAAAAGCCTCTTTGGACGTAATTTAAAATCTGAAAACTTTCTTTTTTAATACATTTTTATTTTTACGGACTTATCATTTTTTAAAGCCTAAAGGAACGTTAGCCCAGAAGGGCTATGAGTCTCAAAACGGGATTTTGTGTTGAGTCACTATAAAAGCTTGAATCAGTTTTCAGATTGTTGCGACCAGATATTATCGCCCTGTATTATATTTAAAGAAATTAAACAATGAAGAATTTGCGTGAATATGTGCATGTTTTGCGCACTGTGAAAAAACAACGGTACCTAGAGTCATCAGATTTCGAATAACGTTGTTCTCCACCCGAATATGGACACCTGAAAGCCCCAATTTTAAATTTTGAATTTGTTTTAGTGCCTATTTAATAGTTTGTAAGAATTTTTGTTTAACAAATTCAATAATTTCAAAGCGAGCAATGGCAATCCTGTACGGGATAAAACGCTTCTATCTGCAGCGTGCGAGACTGTCTGTCGAAAGTTCTAAAGATAAGCTGTTTTTAAATATTTTTCTCACGAAGGAACATTAAACCAAATATTCTCGAAATGTGTATGTGTATGTAAATGGGAGGAAAAAAAAACAAACAGCCTCTATGGGCGTACCATAAAATCTTAAAACTTTCAGATTACCCCCCCCCTCCCAATCTCAGAGAGAAACTTCTCTGCAATAATTTTTCGTTTGTCAAAATTTGTGCGTTCAGAAATATTTATAAATTTCTCTAAATAATAAATATTTTTAACAATGACTGACGTCTAAGTATCTTTTATTTTATTGCTTAAAAACTTTCCTGCTTGAAATACAAATAGTTTTTTCAATAGATATGTTTGTAATGGTTTCTACCTGGCTTTAGTCGATGAATGAATGTGCTTATGCGTAAATGTACACTACTCCCCCCTCTAAAGAAAAACTGGGGCAGTTCTAATTCTCCCGTTCTACTGGGCCGATTGACGAAATACAAATTGCGTTTTTCCTGTCTGGAAAGTGCGACTTGGGATATATATTAGATTTATATATAGCATTGTTCTAATATAGGTATTTTGATACAAAATCGGACTTTTTCTGAAATGACAGACCAAATGTTTTCCATATTTCGATTCTACGACTCAAATTATGCCTAAATATTAAATTTCGTAAAATTTAGTGCGAAATTTACGGAGAAATTTAAAAATTATTCTGGCGCTTTTATTTTCAGTTTGCGCCACTTGGCGAACTTCTTAATTTATAGCAACCTATTTTCCTTCCCTTTTTTTCATTGTACAGAAACGGGAAAAAAGTCATCTTCCATACTTTCAAATAATTTTAACAAAGTGCGTAAAGCACACTTGGCTTTATTATCGCTTGTAACAAATATGCCAAATTTCAAAACGCGCCAATATGTAAATTTATGTATATCTTAGGAAGTTTTGAATAAAAAGCTCTAATTTTTTGCAGTTACGCCTAGAAAAACATCTAGCCTAGAAATACATATACTTTAAGATGACGGTAAAAATTTTATAGGTTATAATTCAAATTTTTTTTTGAAAAACTTATAAAAAAAATTAAAAAATACAAATTGTAAAAATAAATCATAAAATGTGGGCGAATTTTATTTAGAATAAAACTAAATTTCGAAACGTGAAAGCAGAAATCAAATAAGTTTAATGAAAAAGGATATATCAATAAGTATATACCAAATTTAATTAACATGGAGGAGCTAAAATTTTGAGAGCTAATGTTTTAGAAACTACTCGGGCGACTTTTCCAAAACTTGGTACTTTGGCAGGATTTGAGTCGCAGAATCGAAATATGGAAAAACATTGGTGTGCTATTTCAGAAAACGTCCGATTTTGTGTCAAAATTAGACGTTAGAAGAATGCTATATATTAATCTAATACATACCCTATAACGTATTTCTCCCGCTTCTTCGCATGCCTTCGTTGTGTAGTGGTCAGCAAACTCGGCGCGTATTCGAGAGGTCCGTGGTTCGAGTACCGGCGAGGGCATTGCTCATGTTTCAATTCTCTTGCTTCGAAATGATGCTAATATCTCTACAACCCTAAGTTGCGCTTTCGTGACAAGAAACACGTAAAGTGAAGTTCGTCAATCGTTCCAGTAGAACGGGAGATATAGAACTGTCCCCCCCTTTTTTTCGCAGTGTACATGTTTTGCATTCAGATAACGAAAATTCAGATAGTAGAAACGCGTTATAGATGCTGAGTTACATTTTATGTTTGATCCACTAAGTTTTATTATTTAATATTCTTTAACTCTGTTATGCGCTTCAAGCTTCAAGATCCCTAAGGAAAAATTCGCAAGAAAAGTCGTGGTATGGGGTGCCGTGGACTAAGAGGGCAATGATATAAACGAATCTCTCGCCTTTTTTTTTTTTCAGTAAATCACAAAGATTTTCTTTATTTAAATCACTGTATTAAAAAAAGATTGACTCCTTTCATCAAAAATCATCGAAGTGAAGTTATTTTGTTTTAAATATCAGCTGTTATACGAAAGATGTTTTCATCTATTTGAACGATCAGAAAATTCATTCTGTGTGTGGATCGAATAATGCCCTACGCTAGAGGTATCAAAATATTTTGGGGCATATTATTAAAAGCAAATACACCAGTGAAAGAATGAAATTCGATCCAATTCGAGAGAATTTACCTTAATTTAGAGTCAATTTTTAAAGAAACAGTGCAAATACATATACAGGGTGTTTCAGCAAATCTGTTACAAACTTTCAGGAGAGATAGAGTACACTTTGACGAGATGGAAAATCACATAGGAATACATGGTGGAAAAGGTTTTCCTGGCGCGGCCGTGACAACACAAAACACAAGAAAAGAAGAACTTAAACACAGTGAAGAAACATGTTTATTATGCTTAGCACAGCAGACATCAAGACATAAGAACAAAAAATAGGTAACAATTATCATCAAAGAAGTTGTTCGAAACTAGGACCTCTGACCCTGATGCAGGTCTCACATTTCCCGCAGGTGGAAGGTCTGATGGTCTGGGAAATACAGGGCATGTCCCGGACTTCTCCAGCAGCTGCCACGATGCGTGCACTTCTAACAGGAGTTTCCAATGTCTTTATGTACCGGCCCCCAAAGGAAGTAGACAATGCAAGTTAGACTTGGCGATCTTGCTGGCCAATGTACCGGACCACTCATGCCGATCCCATGTTGAGGATACATTTCGAATGTAATTTAAGCACCTTCTTTAGTGACAATCGTTTGTTTTGTTCTTATTTCTTGGTTTCCGATGCACTAAGCCTAATAAATATGTGTTCTCTCCCTGTTCGTGTCCATCGTTTAGGTGTAGTCTATCTGTCCTGAAAGTTTGTAACCCATTTGCTGAAACATCTGTATACATATATGTAAAATGTAAAAAATACTATGGCTTTGCTCTACGCGAACAGACAACCTCTAATTAACTTTCTGCAATTTCAGGATCTTCCCCCAGACCTGTACTTTAGAGAACTCTCTGGCTTGTTATGTAACCGCTACTATAAATAGCTCTTAGCGCCATTTTCGTCAGAATGCTTCCTGCCATTGCCTGCTATATGAACGCTTCGCTCTGTCTCTTTATCTTCCCTTTGTTAAAAATATTTATGACGTCAAGGTTCTAAATTTAATATCATTTCTATTCAACTCACTATGGATATATAAATTGGAGCTCTTTGTTAAAAGGAAAAATGATCGGCCATTTGAACTGAATAAAGGTATGGAGTATTCTTCTGCGTCTTCAATTCTGCTGCCTTCCACTTTGCCCCGAAAACATGACATATATATAACTTTTCTTATGTGTATGTGTGTGAACAGACCTTCTTTAAACAAAACAAAAAGTAATTTAAGCACCAATTTAAGCATGCGCATAGCCCACCAGCAGCTGAGCGGTAAAGTCGCTGAATATTGGTAGTTCGATCCGGGACTCGAATGCTGGAGAACGGGCTCGCTGCATGGGCGTTTTCATGGCTTTCCGTATGTGTAACGTACATACGAATCAGTTTTCATTAGAAAGTCCTCCATGAAGGCATTTTGCCCCTTAAGCAGACAGCCCTCTAGTGCTTTGCCATAATCAAATAACCAAACACAAATATGGGCATTGAAAAAGAGCTGATTAAATAATTTTCTGGAGTAGGTTTCAGTATTGTCTGGATAACTGATTATCTTTAAAATATCTGAAATGTGTTTCATTTTTATTCGGTATATCTTTTATATATTATAGTTAAAACTAAATTAAAACGATTCCTAATTTTAAGGATAATTTTTAATAACCACAGTTATAAAAATCTGGTTTTATTGCGCATCTTATTTTACTAGAACTTATTTTCTTTCAGACCCTATGTTTCTCATCATGGAATATGTGCAAAATGGGAAGTTACAGACTTATTTGCGGGAGAGTCGAGCAGAGCGTTTCTATGGCAATCTACACGGAAGTAGTCGGCATCTGACATCACGTGATTTGACGTCATTTGCATACCAAGTGGCCAAAGGAATGGAATACCTTTCTGCGAAAGGGGTTCGTAGAGCGGTGTTTGAACTGCATTTACTTAATTATTCCTTTAGCAATTAGCACATGGAATAGATAACAGTTCTTCTTAACAATTAAAAGTATGATTAATATATCGGCTTACTGACAATTGAATTTAATATCGAAAAGGTGTATATGGTAAGTCAGAAGAAATTATCCTATTTTTATAATTTAAAAAATTAGCAAAATAGAAAAAGTGTTATCTGAGGGGAAATAGAAAATGTGTAGTAAGTTTTACTTTTCCGAAGTACAAGGCTTATTGTTAAAAAAACTCGTTCTGAGATAAAGTGAAAAAAGCGTTTAAACTGCAAAAAACTTCCTTAAAACCTTTGGATGATGTCGACCAGACACAGTGGTACAGGTATTTGGTTTTAGTTGGCCTTCTAGGTCTCCTAAATTAATCCCCTGTGAGTTGTTCCTTTATGTTTGTGCCATTCAAGCTCAGAGACCTAAACATACTTAAAAAACGATTTGCCCTGCTTTAGAAATATTTATCATTGGCACATTGAAATGTATTTGAAACGAAATTTCATATCGCTTTGACGTATAATTGAAGGAAGTGATGCATTTTTATATAATCATTAAGTCTTTGATTAAAGGACGTGATGTTTTATAAGTAAAATTTAAACATATTACTTTATATTCATGTCTTTTTTACCATTTTGTGTTATTAGTTTTTAAAATTTAAAAAATCTGAAATCGGATGATTTGTTTCTGAATTACCCTGTAGTGACTATCAACTGCAAGTCGCATCCAGTCCGTGAATTGCTTTTCTCTCGCTCTTGACTAAGATGATAAAATGTATTTTTACTAATTTATTAAAGTACCGAAAGTTGCTGGTAATTTAACCAAAATCGCTTGGAAAAAGAGCTATTCAAACTGGAAACCGAAATAATGTCTTTTAAGATAATAATTAGCATTGAAATAAAGCTGCTGAGAAAATGTGCATTGCTAAAACTTAGTGAGATATAATAGTTTAATTTTTGCATTTTAGTAAAATAAAAAATGAAAATTAACATTTAGGCAAGTTAAGTTAAATTTATCATGATTATGTTAATCATATCAGTTAAATATATCTTTTTTTTTTTAATTCTTAGACTGAAATGTATGTTTGCTAGGTAACCAACTATTAACTCAGTTACAGGAGAGAATGCACAACAAAATTTTCTTCGTAATTTTCACAAAAGATCTGTCCTTATCAGAAACATTTTTGGATTTCACATGCTTCTTGCTTTCTTTCTCTTTATTTCCTTTCAGTTTGCTTGCTGCTGAATAACTTATATCTATTCTTTAATCGATTTTTTTCTTTGCATTGTCTTCAAAATTAAGCATTTAATAGCTACTTTTTAAAAATTTAGTTTTTGCTTTTTAAAATTAAATTCTCTTTGTTAAAAAGGATGAGTGTAATTATAGTGCTGCCGTCTATCGGCAATGTTTTGTTAGATTTTATGGATATGGTGCTGCCATCTATTAACAAAATAATGAAATAGTAAGTGTTTCAATTCGTTGTTAAAGTAACTAATGTTGTTATGAAATGTTTAATGAATATTTTTAGAAATTCTGTGTTATTTTCGTCAGAAGTGAATTATGCAAGTCTTTTTTGCCTATTTCTCTCTTTATCATACTAGATTAAAACTATAATTTTTAGATTAATTCCTTTTTTTTTTTTTTTACTGATCAAATTTTGGAATAAGATTTCTTTTTTTTTCAAGCACTGACTAGATAGTGAATACGTAAAGATATTTTAGGTTATTTTTAATAAATTAAATTGCCTTTTCTAATAAATCATGCTTCTAAAATTTTAATTTTAAATTTCGGTTTTAATTTGAAGAAGTTGCGATCAATGCCATTCCATGCTGAAATAATACCTGATTTTCTTTTCTAGATTATTCACAGGGATCTTGCTGCTAGGAATGTCTTAGTAGGAGATAACAAAACATGTAAAGTGGCTGATTTTGGATTTGCAAGAGACGTCATCATAAACCATGTGTATGAAAGAAAATCAGAAGTAAGCAGATACCGATAATTATAAAAATATCACAATACTATTAAATGCTTCCCCATGTTAGAATGGTATTATATTATAAATGCATGATTGCTTATTATGGTGTAATAGTTAAATTTTAACCGTATATTTTGAATCCTTTTTTTAACTGAGAAATGTTTTGTAGCTTGTTTGAAACAAAAACCATTCGGTGCATGTAAATATGACATTTAAAATATCTTAGTTTTAAAAGATTCGTATGCCATTTTTTAATTTGATATATTTGGGGTGCCAACTAAAAAGTATTTACATTTATGTTTCCTAATCGCAGAGTGATTTCTGGTTGTTATTAGTTACACTTAATTATTGCTAGCTGCATCAGTTACATGGAATTATTACCAAATAGGATGGGATTTTAATTGTTGGTAACTTAATTGTTGCTAATTGCATAGTAATATGTATGTATTATAAATTAAAGGGCAGGGTAATATGATATATAAAAATAAATTGTACAAAAATACTCATAATTCCATAAAAAATTTAAAAACAGGTAAATTATGTAAGCAATACCTAATTTTAATTTACTAAAGTCATTAAGTTTTTTCGCATATTTCATAAATGTTCTGTTCATCCATCTTTGTTTTATTTTTGACATTTATGTGATAATTGGTTTCCCTTCACATACTTGCCAGTAATCATAATTGACCCAAGAAAAGGTCACATGAGATTAAGTCCAAATACTATAAGAATTGTTTTTGTATTATTGTGTTATCACCTTATCCTAGACATCTTGTTCACCTTACAGACAAATTTGCTTGATTCAGAAACTCTTACAGGTTGCTTCTGTCTTTACTTAAGTTTGACTCAGATGTTCCAACAGATGGTCACATTGATGGTCTCTATGGTAGTGATTTCTGCCATTATGTTGCTAAATAGAGATAATCATCACTGTTTCGTGCAACAGCAGCTAGAAATCTAATACGTTCAAGTAAATCCCTAATGTGAGGTATAAATATTTTCCATACCAGCAAAGGCCACATTAAACGTTTGCGAAATGTGCGAAAAAATATAATGAGTTGAAATGTATTTCAGCGTAATAAAACTTGAGAACATTTGATTGCCGGTTTATTTGTTATGACTATTTAAAACATTTCATGAATATAAATAATCATAAACAGTTAATAACTATATCCGACCGTAATTTTAAATTAATTTTTTGATTGAACTTCTTGCTTCTGGAAAACATAATTTTTGAACAAGTGTTTTAAACAACATCCGGTTAAAAAAATTGAAATTTTAAAAAATATTTTGAATTTACAACAATGATAAGACTTATTTTTAAAAAGACTGTCAAATATACTTTTAGGGAATTTCAATTTTAAAGAAGTAGAAGGTAAGCACACGAACAATGTCGCTTTCCTATTTTCGACCGCTGGAGTTATTTTAGGGCAATAAAAATTTTTTCAAGGTTCAAAAATGAATTAAAAATAATAAACAGAAAATAATCTCAAACTATTCAGGCCATTTAAAATTTCATCACCTCACAGATGTTTTTTTTTTTTTTAAATCCCATGCTATTTTTATTATCCTTTGCTATTTTTGCTGCAGTGCACAATTCTTAAAATTCATCTAGTCATCGGATTAAATAATTCTATAATGAACCCCCTCTCCTTAGGTCTATTAAACCCCCTTCCTCCATATATGCAAAATTGGGAAATATTGCTTTTGCTTAGTAACATTATATCGCATGGAACTATACAATCATTAAAACTATATCTGATTCGGTTTCAGATAAAATAGATAATATATTCATTTTTACTAGTGGAAAACGTTGACATAAGTGCCAGTTTCACTGCTACCTTTTTTTTTCCATTTTAATATATTAGTTTTCCTTATGCCACAAAGTATTTGCCCATTAAATTTAGCTTTTAAGATTTCAACTTATTTCTTCATTGCTGTATTAAACATCAAAAGTAATTAATTACTACCTTTGTTTTCAAACTTTTATGTATTTATGTATTTTTAAGCTCTATGTATAATTTGCACATCATGATAAATTTTTCCTGTAATACAGATTTTTGCAGTTTCAGTATGTATATCGAATGAATACCTTTGGCCATGTAAGGTGCATTTAATACTGTTTTTAATATAAACTAGCGGGCAAGCCCGCCAATTGAACGGGCCACAGCCAAAGCAAAATTTATAAGTTCTATCTATGGACACATGAAAAGAAAATATATAAAAACATTTCAATGTGAATGAAATCAGTTCATTCTTTTCAAGCAACAACCAATTCGTAAATAAATTTTTTGTTGCCAAACTTGCAAACAAAAACTTTGGACACTTCAGGTTAATACGTATGACGTCATGATTTAAATTTAATCTAATATAACAACTTTTTCTAAATATTAATAAAAGAATTAACGTAGCAAAAACATATCGTGCCAGTTATCCTAACCGGAAACAGAAAAATTGCTATTTATTTAAAATCCTGACATTAACAGCAGCTATTTATTCAAAATGCTGACATTAATGAAACATTTTCAACATACAATAATGTCAAATGCAATCATGTATTTTCTTCAGCGTCAAAATATGACTTTATTTATTCATAAAATATGACAATGCTATTTTTATTTTATATTGTGTGAAACTTACACATCTTTTATTAACAAGCTCAACGATTTGAAAGCGAACAGTGGCAGCACTTTTCGAAATAAACCAGATTTTTATCTCCAGCTTGCGAGACTGTTGCCACCCGGAAAAATATGGGCGAAAATTAACATTTTCAGAGGTGTTAATAGTTAGGCTCAGAGGTTCCAGAGGTGTTTCAGAGGTCATTTCAGGTTGTTTCAGAGGTGTTAATAGTTAACATTTTCAGAGGTGTTAATAGTTAATCTTAGCTAATTAAAGTCGCAAGAATATGAGAATGATCGAAATCTCTTCCAACGAATTTTTGGAATACTGTGGTACCTCTCTCCAAACTCAACTTTCCTGCCACAAACAAACAAACGGAGAGACAGACGACAGACGCGCAAAGGATTTTAATACTATATACACTCTTAGACAAAAAAAAAAGACGCACCACAACGCACCGAGAAGATATAAAGCAAATTGGACACAA
>KK121315.1:905780-926854 GCA_000611955.2 Stegodyphus mimosarum
AAAAAAAAAAAAAAAAAAAAAAAAAAGACGCACCAAGAAAGAGTTATCCGAATGAGGCGAAAATCAGTAGAAGTGATGTACATGTACAGGAAAGCAAATGATTACAGTTTGAGAAAAATTGGATGATTTATTGAAGTGATAGAGCTTCCCAAAGTGAAAAAGTCAGTAACGCGTTTGTCCACCTCTGGCCCTTATGCAAGCAGTTATTCGGCTTGGCATCGATTGATAGAGGTTGCGGATGTCCTCCTGAGGGATATCGTGCCAAATTCTGTCAAACTGGCGCCTTAGATCGTCAACATCCCGAGCTGGATGGAGGGCCCTGCCCATAATACTCCAAACGTGCTCAATAGGACGACCTTGCTGGCCAAGGTAATGTTCAGCAAACACTACGGCAAGCAGTAGAAACATGTGCAGTGTGGGGGCGGGAATTATCTTGCTGAAATGTAAGCCCATGGTGGCGTAACATTAAGGGCAACACAACGGGCCTTAGAACTTCGTCGACGTACCGCTGTGCTATATGGATACGACGGATGACAACCAAAGGGGTCCTACTATGAAATGAAATGGCACCCCAGACCATAACTCTTGGTTGTCGGCCGGTCTGCCGGAAGACAGTCAGGTTGGTATCACACCGCTGTCCGGGGCGTCTCCAGACTCGCCTTCGCTGGTCATCGGGGTCAGTTCAAAACGGGACTCTTCGCTAAAGACTATTCTACTCCAATCGGTGACAATGATAGTCGGCGCGTGACCTCAGCCCGCTTTCTGTGGACCGTCTATGATTGGTCCTTGCGGTCACTGAAGCATTAGTTGCAGGTACAATCGATAATAATGATGCATCTGGGGCTGTGAGTGCCGCTCTGATGATCGCTCGGTCTTCGAGTTCTGTCGTTTCTCTAGGCCTACTACTTCCTTCTTGACACTGCGTGCGGCCATGGTTCACCCTTTCCTGCGAACATCCTCTAATAGTAACAGCGCTCCTGCTCAAATGTCGAGCTATTCTCCGATAAGGCCAACCGGCTTCTGAGCCCAACTACACGACCTCTCTCAAATTCTGACATCTGCGCATATCGTTCGCGCACCTGTATGCGAGGCATAGTTACTGTCTACCAGAGTACACGGAATGAAATTCGTGAAGAATTTATGACCTGGAGTCTAGTCTAGTCGGGAACGCTATTGCCGGGATACCTCATAATATGAGGTTTATCCGGCTCACTAAAAATCCGCAGAGATCTGCACCAAACATAAATTTTCCTGACAGGTGCTTAGAATAATATGAGATGGGGAAACAAGTTAGAAACAGAACCAAACGGGGGTACCAGACACCGCAAGTAAATAAACCAACGAAAAGACGATGGAGAGGTATTCCTAATCATTTTAACATAGAAGTTAAATTTAACTAATAGGTGCATAATTAAAACACAGAAAATACATAGTACAAAAACATATACAAGAAATAAAGAGCATAATACAAAATGAAACAAGGCATGTAAATACAAGTTATATAACAGCTATAAATACACTATTTACACTATATACATGCTGCTGCAGTTTAAATCAGGAAATTCAAATCCCTCGTTAAATGAGCTGTAAAAGGCCTAAGATTATAATCTTCTTCTAAGGCAACATAGTCGAAAACTTTAAATATATTCAAATGATCACATAGTAGGGCTTTCTTGAAAAAATTTGTGTTTAATCTATGCAAATGATGATTGAGATACTCCAATGAAAGATCTTTATGTAAAGTCTCATTTGAGACGAAGTAATGAGCATTAGTAATTAATCGTAACGCTTTATTTTGGAAGACTTGTAGTTTTTGCACATCCTTTTTAGTATACGTCGCCCATGCCGGGGAAGCATAGGTTAGTATTGGTCTGATTACAGCAATGTATAAATGTCGCTTCTTAGCAAGATCTAAATTCGAATTCGATCCAAGAAGTGGTACTAAACTTGTGAGAGCCGCAATGGCTTTTCCTTTTATGGTGTTAATATGATTTTTCCATGTTAGTTTTTCATTGAGTACGATTCCTAGATAAGATGCGTGCTTTACAATCGGCACTTCAGTTCCAAAAAGAATAAGTTTAGCATTAATTTCTTTCCTAGTGTGGGTCTGCCTAATTATTAGTAATTTTGATTTGGAGGCATTTATAGATTTTCTCCATCTAATACACCAGTTCTCAATATTTTGTATGAGCTCTTGCAAGTGCATGATAGCTTGATCAGGCCGGATAGATTTGGCTGCTATGGCTGTATCATCAGCATAGCAGCCGAGATAGTGATTTGTGGTAATTCCTTCTTTCAGGAAGTCAGCGACATATAAAACATAAAGTAGAGGTCCTAAAATGGATCCCTGTGGGACCCCTGCTGCTAATCTTTGTCTACTCGAAGTTTCTTTACCAACTGACACAAAAAAGCTTCTCTCTCTTATAAAGGAGTAAATCATGAGTGCAAGTTCTTTACTAAAGTTAATTAGCTTATATATTAGCCCCTCATGCCAGACGCGGTCGAAAGCTTTCGCCACGTCTAGCATGAGTAGTGCTACAATCTGCTTAGTATGAAGAGCTTCTCCTAAATATTCTACAAGACGAACCAATTGTTTCGTAGTTGAAAGTCCTGCACGAAAACCAAATTGTTCAGGTGGTAAAATTTTGAGATATGGTTCCATCCTTTTTAATATAAGTTTTTCTAAGATTTTACAAAGTCCTGGCAACAAACTTATTGGTCTGAAACCATCTGGTCGCGTACTATCTTTTCCCGGCTTAGGGAGTAATATTACTTTGGCCTTTTTCCATAAAGAAGGAAAATAATTAGGGAGTATATTACTTTGGCCTTTTTCCATAAAGAAGGAAAATATGCATGATCCAGACATTTGTTCAAAATTTCAATATATCTCAAAATAATATTTACTGGCAAATATTTTATAGTTAGATTATTTATTTCATCAAATCCTGCCGCTTTCCGAATACGGAGTCTCTTAATAATGTTCATGATTTCTTCCAAATTTGTATGTTTTAGTCCATGGGTATCCTGTTGTGTAGTAATCCAATTATTAACATAATGCTTTACATCATAAACAAAATTATAGTCAAATGGTTCTTCATGTGGTTTGAATTGCTGTGACAAATGCTCAGCAAGTATGACCTGGAATAGTAATTTCTCCTCTTAAATATCCTGCCAGTTGCGCAGATCAGATGCGCTGTAGCAACAACTGTTCATTTACTGGCAGTCAAAATGTAAAACTTTGCATTTTCCGTCGAAACCTGTATGCATATCAATTTGTGTCCAGTTTGCTTTATATCTTCTCGGTGCGTCTTTTTTTTTTTTTTTTTTTTTTTTTTACTAGTATATAGATTATTTGCCTTCTTGTTTCTGGTTACTTCTCCAATACATAAATTACTTTCGTGCAAAGATTGTGCTCGCAGAAAACTTAAATTATTAAAATTAAAAAAAATTAATTATTATTTTTTTGCTTTTTCTTTAAATTACTTTTTCTTTAGTATTACACTCATGTCCATAAATTAAGGATAATTCGGAGTCACGCGGAAATCGAACTCTAAAATAAATATCTCACCTGTAAAATCACTACACACATCTTCAAGAATCATATGCAAATTTCAGGAAGTAACCAGATGACACCGATGGTACGTCACAATGACGAGAATGTAAGAGAGTGATATATAAGGAATACATGCAAAGAAGTAAAATTGTTCGCAGGCGCTTTATAAGCATTTCAGTGCAATAACCGAATAGTTATGACACAAAGAACACATTTGTATGATTTTTTACGTGGTAGAATTATCGGCTGTCTGAAATGTGGGCGTACCAACTGGAAGTATCAGACGAACTTGGAATTGCCCAGATTGTCATCTCCAGGCTTTGGCAACAATTACAAGATGATGGTAATGGGAGTAGACGTTACAGCACAGGTCGCCCTAGAGTTACAACGCCGAATGACGACCGGTATTTGGCAGTTACTGCCAAAAGAAACAGGCGGAGCACAGCCTCAGATCTGTCTCGTCAGCTCTCTTCAGCCACTGGTACGACAATTTCAAGGCAGGTTGTACGGACTATATTGCATCGTCTGGGAAACATACAATGTATTAACAATCATACCAACCATGTAATATTGGCTTTTTGTAAATAGGTTTTTTTTTGTAATTTGCTCCAGGGAGAAAAAATCGCTAATTTTTTTAATAATGTCAAACATATAGCATCTTTTTTTTTTTTTGCTCTGTACCTTTTGTTTAATAAATAAGCTTTACAAATAAGTCAAATTTTTGCTTCTAACTCTTCCTTTGCCTGATTTTGCATTATCCTTAATTTATGGACATGAGTGTAATTCGTAATATTAATACAAAATTAATTAATTAGTTTCGATATTATTTTAAACGTGTTTAAAAGAATATATATGGCAACATCGCGTGAGTCAATTTCATTTTGCTTCGTGTTCATATATCCGATTTAAAAAACGAAAAAATGTTTTCTTCTGCAAACTTATTGTAGATAGTTGCATTTCTAATTCAGTTTCCGTGTTTCGTAGTGGTACAAGCCTCTAACCCCAGGTATTCATGACTGTAATATTTTTTAGGCCGAATTACTGTATACGGAATTGAGGGCTAAATAAATATCTTATTTAATTATTTAAAAATGTGCCATTGCTTTGTTTTTATTAAATTATCATTTTTCTTATAGTTCTTACGTATTAGAGCAAACACTTTGGCACAACTTGGCGATTTGTTACTGGGAAAAAAAGAAAGTGTTGCAAAAAATTTGTAATTGCAAAAAAAAAAAAAAAAAAAAAATTACTTGCATGCATATTATGGTACTTACGGAAAATCCCGTCGACCACAAGACACGACGCCAATCGCGCCAAACCAAAAACCCCATTTACTAAATATAAGGAAAAAACCTTCTATTCTTATATTTCTTTCAAATTTATTATGTTATCATTTATTTATGTTTAATTTTTCTTTAAAAATTTCCATTATTTTTCCGTAATACCGCCATATCGAGGCCATTAACACATTTTTTTTTAGGCCGGTAAGATTCCACAACTTAATTAAATATTCAGCAGCCTGGTCTTGTGTGGTAAGCAGGTCCCAAATTTTAGTCTTTTTTTTTTCCAAAAAAGCGTGATAGAGAGAAAAAAAAAGGAGATTTTATTCAAGAATAATAACTTAACGCGTGTAATCAAGGTTACACCAAACCCAGCGTGTTTGAAGAAGACTTTTCCATTTTTGGTAAAAAATCGCGTAGTTTGGCGTCTTTTCTTTAATAAGCAAAAATTGTCGACCGGTTGTTACGTAAGTACCCATATTATTGCATATATATCTTGTTCTCTAATTAAGCCTTTATCTCGGATATTAATCAATAAACCTGCGTACAAATAATTTTTTAAAAAAAAATTCTGGTGAAAATGTTATGACGATCGCTTTAAAGGTAACAATAATTTTTTTAGCGATTTTGCGTCAAAATACTGTATTATTTTCAAAATTTTATGACAGTTTATTCCATTGCAAACAAGTCACATGAGCATAGTTTAAAACTGAGTTTAAGGCAAAAAATATCATGATATGTCTCTTAAAACTGTTGGGCCTTGGAATACAGTTGAAAAAACGCATAGTAAAATGACGATTTTGCCTGTTAAAATTGAAAAATTGCTTTGAGCATAGTTGCCAGAATTTGGCGACTTCTAATCTACTTCTGCTAATACGTAAGTACCATTATTGTTTTCCCTTTTAAAAAAATATTGGTGTTTTTTAGGGTCGATTACCAATCCGATGGATGGCTCCAGAATCTTTATATGACAACATCTACACTACAAAAACGGATGTCTGGTCCTTCGGTGTTGTCATGTGGGAAATCGTTACTTTGGGTAAGTTGTGAAATTAGGATTAGTTGATTTTCAGTTTAACAAAATTTAAAAGAAGACAATTTCTGACTATGCAAGATGGGAAAGAATCGTCCTGTGTTACAGAGGAATTATTTTGAAGAAAAAAATTACGAGAGCCTGGAAATTTGCTAAGAAATTGGAAGACTAAATTTCCCACTTATAAATAAACTATCATTTTGAAATATGTCTCTGAATTAGAGACCGATTTGCAAAACGCAAGGCTTAGAAAACCTCTTAAAAAGCCTCTCCTCCTATCATTACACTGTTCTACAAAAAATGAAATGAACTTTTATTTTATCATTAACTTTCAGCTCCTGAGCATGAATATGGTTTTCTTTATTTCTAAGACTGGCTCTTGCTTAGAAAGTAAAGCAGAATTCTTATTACGTTTTTAACACTCACAAGCAAAATTTTCACTTCGTATTTTGAGGATTCTGCATATTTGAAATAAAAAGTGAGCTAAGCTTTCTCGTTCTAAATTTTACCTGAACACGAGAGTGCATTAGAAGCTACAGCAAAATTCATTACGCATTATAACACCTATAAGCAATGCTTTCCTTGTGTTGTTAGGATTCGATTGAATTCAAGAGATGAAATACGTTTTTATTATATTTCCCTTGCAATTACAGCACAGGTAACGTTCCTACAATCGTGCATTTAGTGTATTCATATGGACGCATTCATATGGCATCTTCTTTTGGAATCCCGCTTTTAATTACATCTATAAGGTATTTCTCCCGCTTCTTCACATGCCTTCGTGGTGTAGTGGTCAGCACGCTCGGCGCGTATTCTAGAGGTCCGTGGTTCAAGTCCCGGCTTTTGGATTTTTTGGAAAAACTGAAAGCTTTCGGATTTTTTTGGGGGGGTGGGGTTAAGGTTTATTATTTTTTATTTCGCCAAAACGTAAATGTTTTTGTCTACAATGCACAAACAAAAATCGCGTCTGTTTTCATAACACATTTTGTTGAAGAAAATCGCGTTTTGACAGAGGAATAATTGTTCCCATCACGGAGTTTGGAAAGAATAATTCATCGTTCATAAAGTTTCTGGAAAAGTTATGTTACGTGCTTGAAATTTGTAGTAACCGAATTCACCTATTACAGTACATTGTTGTTGTGACTTATCTCACTTGTCTGACAGTAACATCAAAACAAGCCTACAAAATCCAACATGGCAAGGAGAGCAAGATTGCTCCTGTCGTTGGCAAAAGGCCAAAAGCCTTGAGCATCATGCAGGTGACAGTATGACTTTGCTCAGTTCCGCCCCCCGATTTTGATGGAGAGCACTACGGGGGGGACGGGTCCGAGGTTCTCCCATCCCTCTTCCCCTGGTATCAACCTCTCGAGATGACTTTCGCCTAGCCCCATATTTAGATGCCCTCATACCGTGCAGACACTATACATTTACAAGCATCGTTGCCTTCTCCAGGATTCGAACCGGAACCTTTCACAGTATGAGCTATAAAATCTATCTAAGCTAATCTTGGGTTTAAAATTAGGAAAATGTTTTAAAAGATGGAAAGCTTTCCATCTTTTAAAACATTCATATAACGTTATATACATTTAAATTTACATTTAAAGCATTCTTATAAACATTTTCATATAAAATGGTTGTTGCTCGAGAGCAACAACCATTTTATATGAAAATCAATATTCGGAGCGAAACAAAAACGTAGCGTCATCTGTCGAGGAAAAAATGTGGAAATCTGAAAATGCTAAGATGTTAAAATTTTGAAAGCTTTGGGAAGAAATGTAATTGAACTGTTGCCATTAGTTAAGGAAGGTAAATTTGTGTAGGTATGAGATGTTTCAAGGAAAGATATAATTCCGATCCTATTCATTTCTAATTCTAGAAATCCAATTCCTTAACTTTTTCAAGTTTCACTGCTATTTTCCTTAACAGATGGCGCTACATTCGGTTTCGTCTCCGCTTTTGATTTCCAGGTACACTTTTTGTTGCACCTCCCACCTTAACAAAAATATTTTTATACCTTGAAAAGTGAGATCTGCATCTGAACACCTCCAAAACTGATCGAATTTAATTTATATTATGTGCCCTTGCTCTTTTGTTTAGTTTAAAATTTAACACTAGTGTATTTCTCTTCCACTGAAAAATTGGATCACAAGTTTTATTTCTTTATTTCTGTTCCAGGGTCAACGCCGTATCCTGGTATGGCAGCCGCTGACGTCCTTCGTAAAGTGAAGGAAGGATTCCGCCTAGAGAAACCGGAACACTGCAAGCGAGAAGTCTATAATATTATGTTTTACTGTTGGGACAGGGATTCTAATAAACGACCGTCATTTACAGAACTCGTTCAGCTCTTGGATAAACTGTTGATCAGCGAAAATGATTATATCGAGCTGGATCGTTTCCCTGATCATTCTTATTATAATATCACCAGTTTATCTGGCGAGAAACTTTGATAGTTTCAGACACAGTTTACTCAGACTTAAGGCTCTTGACTTACCATATTTATAAATGTGATCTTGACGACAATGCAACTCAGGAATAAAAAGTGAAAGAAGTTGATGATGACTATGATGATCAATCATGATTTTAGAATCTCTATTTTTGTATACAGATTGCTTTGAAAACAAAACTTTCTAATTGTTTTACAGAATTTATGGCTTCCTTAGATTCTGAAATTTATTTTCAACAGCTCTGGATAGCGAAACCTTTTGTATAGCAAAATAATGACTGAGAAATATTAATAAACTCCTTTACAGCTAACAAAGAAGGTCTTTCAACTTGAAATGTTAAATCAACAGGTCCAGATAATTCCGCTTATCTAGAAATCTATGATGGTAAAAAAAAATTAGGCGCTGAGTCGCTGTAGATAGGCAATTAAAATGCCAAGTGCTGAGATATTTCGCGATGCAGTGTTATTTTGCTACTTTTCGAATTTTCTAAATGCCCCCAAATGCCCGATTGTTGAAATTTAAAAGTAAAATAGCAAATAGATGTGTATGTTTGTTGTCAATACATGTTAACTTAATATGTATAATAAAAAGTTAACATTGAAGTTGAAATATTTGAAAACCATGGGCGGAATATAAAGAGTTTTGAAACAGTCACAAGCAAAAGATGTTTGATACTGAATTTGCGCTTACACGAATTTAAAAGTAAACATTTAAAAGTTAAAATCAGCACTCTAGTTACAGATTACAGGAAAATGATTACAACAAAATTTTATTTTACATTAACTACATTTAAAAAACTAAGTACGCATTTGACAGCTTTAAATAATCGCATTTTGAATAATGTATCAGCTGTAAGGTAAACGTTGACATCATTTTATTTTGATATGGGAAAATATATAAGTAATTAACAAATAATTATTAACATAAGTCAATCATAAACAATTTGACAACTCAGCTTATCAAACGTCATAAATTATAAATTTGGTAAAATTCTGAGGAAGCGTTTTATTAATGTAGTTTTCAAAATAAAACTAAAATGAATACTGGGAAAAAGGAGGATATTTCTTCTCTAGGACTTTGATGTTAAGAAAAATAGCTAGTTAATTGCTGTAAATGCGGATTAAAAATTGTAAAAATAAATCTATTTGACATGCAATGCTATTTTGTGACTATAAAATTTAAAATGCTACCAAAATTCAAGATTTGAATTTCGCCATTGACAACTGAAAACTTAATATTCATTAATTTAGGAGTTTAACGATAGATATCCTGCAGCTAATTTATGTTTAATTACTATGTTTTAACGTATAGAATAAGTATATTCTTCTTACCTTCCAATTCAGCATTACAGGTTGGAAAACCTTCTTGTAAATAGTAGAAATCGGATGGCCTTGCTTTCGAAATGACGGCCAATGATGATTTCAAGTCAAAACATCACATCATAGTGAAGTGAGATTGTCCTTTCTTATGGCTGATGTTAATAAATGAATTTAAATATCATGGCTGATTTGAACATCACGACTGTGTAGAATTGCCATTGCGAAGTTTGTGGTTTGCTAATGTGCAAAGTTAACTGCCACATTAAATAATTTCCTCTGTTGTATTTATAAGAAAAAAAATAATTGTGATTCCATTTATACTATTTGATGCTGTATGTAACAAATCCAACCATTTAGAAATTCTTTTGGGATAAGTTTCAGCTAATAGTAAATAAACGCGCGTAGGTGCTAAGTATGGTAGTAAATTTATCGTGAGGGTAAAAAGATGAATGTATAGTTAGTTATTCGATTAACTTGGCTTAATAATTCGATTAATTTGGGTTTTCTCTTTGATATTTTGTTCTAGAGGACCCGTATAACACTTAAGTTTCTTCTAGTTTGATTAAAAACATCCCACATGACGAAAAGTATTAACAAGCTATAAAAACACTTGCTCAGAATATATTTAGTCTTGCAATTCGTTTCAAGCATTCAGAAGAATAGTTAAGTTTCTGAATATACTTCAGATTGTTTTTTAAATTTAATCGTTAAGGTTTTGGAAATATAGTTATTCAACTTGAATCATATATTAACTTATTTCAGTTATCAACTGCAATTGCATCACATCTAAACTCTTTTAAACTCTCTAATCTACTAAATTTTTGTAAATGCTAGGAAATACTTCTATGATATTGCAGCGTCTAAATTTTATGTCCAATTTGGCAGTGTTGTGTGTATGGAAACGAAAAGTATGGACAGAAAAAGTATTACAGTAGTGGTTTTAAAATTTTGTTGACTCGGGGAACCACTCGGAACACAATTTTCTTTTGTGGAAACCCTAAAACTCTAATAGTTTTGTGGAACCCCTACTGCCATCTAAAAATAAACGATAAAAATATTGAAAGTATGTAAATGTTACCTGCATTTTAAGTCAAAAATGAAAAGAAAATAGTTTTTTCATTACAAGTTTGCTCATAAAAATAAATTTACTGTATATTATTTTAGGTAACTCTGATAAATAAAGTAAAAATATTATTTAAGATTGTCGTCTTTTAGATTGTCAGTTTTATAATCCACCTGTTAAGCAAAATTCGAAAGAATTTTTTAGTTTGATTCGCGGAACTCCTGTAGAAAATACCTGAAATCCCAAGATTTCACAGAGCACAGTTTGAAGATTCCTGTTATTAAAGTAAAATAAAAGTCACTGTTCATTTTCTCAGCACAACGGGTATTTATACATGTGTCCAATATACTACGGTTCCTCAATTTCATATTTTTGTACTTTGTGAAAGATTTAATTTTTGAATTTAGGTAATTTTTATACAAATAAAATATAAAACTGAGACAGACAACTTTGTAGTTTGTATCATTTATTATTAGTAATATTATCACAGATATCTACAGATAGACACACACAAAATGTACACATATTTACATGATAAAAGTAATGAAAAACAAATCAAAAATAATCCAAAAATGAAACCAAATATGAAAAATTAAAAAAAGTTTTTCAAAACTACTTCTTTGGAAATTAAAGTTTAAACTAAATTAAATATAATAAGAATTTAAACTCTTTAAATCACCTGAGTTTTTTTTGGATATTTGATTTTACAATTTATAAAATATATAATTTAATATTGTAATATTAAACATTTTTTACAGAAAAAGAACAGTTTTAATCATTATTTGATTATTAGCTAGAACTCATTAAAAATTTCATGATTAAATATTAATTTATTATGCTTTTTTTAGACCTTATCCTAAGTATTAGTCACATGTATGAAATATATATAATGATAATATTCAATGAGCGTTCGTAATACAAACATTTCAATAGAAGCTAAAATAATTTGTAATCATATATTTTACAAATTTATTTACAAACGAATGCAAAAAAATAAACTGGAGATACAAAATACGTGCATGCAACGGAAATACATGTGGCTGCCGGTGTTTTGACCTATTAATTAACTGTAATTATGCATACTTGATTGTTCGAAGACTATAATGAGATTGACTAAATTCATTATTAAAAGAAGTACACGAGCATTCAGAATCAGTGACGTAGGCACTTAGAACCAACAGAGGTTTATTTCGATTGGATGAAATAGTTTCTCTATATTTCAATTATGAGAATTTTAACCAAGTCCATTTTCTTTCCTTAAACGATTTGTAAAATATGGAGTTCAAATGTCTTTTAAAACTTAATTAAACTGTTTCATTTAAAATAAATTCCACATAAAGGCTAAGTTTTAATATAACGTTTAGTTTCCATTTCTTTGAACAGAGGGAACTATAATTATTGCCTCCACTTTTCTTATTTATTAGCCAAAAGGGCGTTAGCCTAGAAGGACTAATAATTTCGTTTTGGCATTTTGCGTTGATTCATTATAAACGGCAAATGACTTTTCAAATTGTTGCCACAAAATATTATCGCCCTGTGGTATATTAAAAAAAATTAATTAATGAAGAAGCTGCATAAATATATGTATGTTTCTTGCATTGTAATAAAACAACGGTAGCTAGAGCCATCCAATTTTGAATAACATACGTCTCCACCCGAATATGGGCATTTGGAAGCCCGAATTTGGAATTTGTTGTATTATCTATTTCATATTTAGCAAAGAATTTATGAGTTTTTGATTAAGAAACTTAGATTTCAGAGCGAACAATGGCAAAACTGGCCGGAAAAAAAACATTTTTATCTCCAGCGTGTGAGATTGTGTCTCGGAAATTTTAAAGATATGCTCTTTTAAATATTTTGCGATATTGCTGTTGAATTGGAATTTTATGGTTTAAATGCGAAGAACATGATATTTAATAAATAAAGGTAACACACAAAACGTTAAAAAAACCCTTTGAGAGTAATATAAAATCTGAAAGCTTTGAGAATTTTTATGACTTCTTTTTTAATATTTATATTTGTTCATATGACGTATTTCCGGTAAAATGGGAGTGGAATAAATTTGTTCCTTGTAGATGGACTACTATCAAGTTCTTTCGAAACACGCAGAATTTTTCAGCAATTAACTTCAGCTAAAGATTTACTATACCTTAAATTTTTAAGTTGGGGCTTTTTTCTTCCATATTTAAGTAAATATTCACAAATAACATTTATTCGCAGAAGTTGGTTACATCTGTACTGATTATTACATCTGTACTGATTATTACATACGAATGCTTTGGGCTGCCACACGTATATCGGAAAGAAGATTATTCAAAGTAATTGTGGTTGCTTGTAAACAAAAAAACAGCTAAAAATAACGACATATCGAAAACCTAATTTCTAAATAAGTTAGTAAAAATGGCAAATGATATATGATATGTACAATAATCAGAAAGTACTTTAAATTAGAGCTTAATTAAGCACATTTTATTATTCAAGATTCTAAAATCATAGAATGTAAAACTATTAAATTAACACTGTCTTAATGCTTTCAACACTAAATTTTTACAAAATGACATACACAAAAATGCGTCACTTTACATTTTTGTTACATTGATTGTAACAGAAAATGAATGATATTTAAAATACGAGATTAATTCTTCAATTGGAAGCTCTTTTTCTGCATCACATTTTCAAGTTATTTTTGCTGATGCCACAGCTTGGAAACTAAAATTACTTCTATTGAATTTTCAAGCATGAATGCATTTGTAAAGTACAGCGGGCGATGCTAGTATAGAAGGATAAGAGAGCTCGAACACGGAGTTAAATTAACAATAAATGACAATTGTTTTTATTCAAACAATCCATTAAGCCATTTGTGATAATTCTGAAACATAAAATATCAGTTATTTTAAAATAAAACACTTCAATGCAGCAGCACAGATTTTTTTCAAATGAGTAATGATTTTAGTTAAAATTCATATCAGTCATTGCCTCTGCGTTATAAGAGTTAAATGCGAGGCACTCAATTCTTACACAGATTTTCCAATAAAGAATGACAGTACCTGTCATAATATATCCAATAAAGAATGACAGTATCTGCCATAATATATGCATCTGAAGTATGTACGACACATACATGTCAAGTTCAAATGCATCCAGATCAGTCTTAAATGTAATCAAATGGATACATTTGAAGACTCATCTGGAGAAGAGTTATTCGGGATGAAATAAAACTTAAACAAACATGATATTCTCAAGGACAACTTGTTTAAATTTTACTGTGCAGTGAAACGTAACTTAACTGTTAATCGTCATAAACCTAACTTCCTTCGAAAAATGTCCAATGTTTGTAAAAAATGTTATTGCCGTTCAATTCAATTTTTACCTCAGCTAAGAACTCCTGTAATGTTTTAATCGATATATTGCGTTTCGACATCTCTACGTTATGAATATTTTTGGTGATTTAAAAATACTTGGTAGGAAATGTATAATATTATAATTATAATAATTACAGTTGCTAGGAAAACGTTGAAGGGGGGAGCAGGTGTTCATAGAAAGAGGCTGGAAGAAATGATAATGCATGCCTTACAAAGATTTATTATTTCCTAAAAAATTCATATTTACTTGTCCTTTGAAACAACGTCGGGGACATTAATGTTGTTTATAAACAAAGACTGAACGCGAAGGGAGAAAGAAGGGAGTGAGGTTGTGATATCACTTCATATTTCACAATCACATATCATTGCGTTTTCATTTTGTCATAGATGCTGAATGGAAAGGCTGAAATGGAAATCCATCTTACCTATTCCATTACAAGAGGCTGAAATGGGTTATTTTCAAAACTGGTAAAGCCTGAAATGAAACGTAACCGCTGCCATAAACGATTCGACTGAGCAAATTGTAGACACTGGTATATTACAGATTTAAAGATGCCGTTGGTGCACAGACGGTACAGTAGTTAGTGACGTTGACTGCAGTAACCAAATGATATTTGGTCCACAAGCAGTTGAGCGGTAAAATAACTAAACACAGGTAGTTTCGATCTGGCTCGATTCCAAACGAAGGTCGGGATGCATGAACGCTTTCATGGTTCTTCCCATGCGTAACGTGTATGAGCCACTTTTCTTCAGAAGTACTTCACGAAAACATCGCTAACCTTAGGCAGAAAACTTTAGTGTGCTTTGCCATAACAAACTAAACCAACTTAGTTATGTTTATTCTTTCATAATTTACAGTGCATTCTTTTTGTTTTGAATATTGATTGAATTTACATTAACAAATGAACTTATTCTCCAGATTAAACTGCTTAAAAATCCAGTTAAATCATAAATAATATTTTCTATTAATTATAGATTGGATTTTTTATTAATTATTACACTTCTTTCTTGTGTTTTTTAACTGCCTTCTAATTAAACGTTATTTGAGGTACACTGCGAAAAATAAAGGGGAGGGGGACAGTTCTATATCTCCCGTTCTACTGGGCCGATTGACAAAATTCAAATTGAGATTTTCATGTGTCGAAAGCGCGACTTACGATACATATCTTAGATTTATGTAAAGCATTGTTCTAACACAGGTATTTCGACACAAAATTGGACTTTTTCTGAAATGACATGCCAGTTTTTTCCTATATTTCGATTCTACGACTCAAATTATACCTAAATATTCAATTTTGTAAAATTTGGCGCCAAATTTACGAAAAAAGTAAAAAAATTATCTTGGTGCATTCTTTCAGTTTGCGCCAAGACAATAATTCACTTGGCGAACTTCTTAATTTATAACAACCTACTTTCCTTTTCCTTTTTTCCATTGTACAAGAGCGAAAAAAAGATCATCGTTCATACTTTCAAATAATTTTAACAAAGTGCGTAATTCGCGTTATTATCGCTTATAACATACATGCCAAATTGCAAAATGCGCAAACATGTGAATTTATGCATATCTTAAAAAATTTTGAATAAAAAATCTCTAATTTTTTACAAGTGTGCCTAAAAATATATCTACTTTAAGATGACGTTAAAAATTTTATAGGTTACGATACAAAAATGTTTTCGAAAAATTTATAAAAAATATTTAAAAATGAAAATTTAAAAAATAAATCATACAAAAAATGTGCGAATTATACTTCATAAATTTCGAACTTTGAAAGAAGGAATCAAGTAAGTTTAATTAAAAAAGAGAGATTAATAAATATATATCAAATTCAGTTAACACTAAGGAACTAAACCTTTGAGAGCTAATTTTTTAAACTCTTCGTGCAATTTTTACAAAACTTGGCAGTTTGGCATAATTTGAGTCGTAGAATCGAAATATGGAAAAAAATTGGCATGTCGTTTCAGATAAAGTCCGATCTTATGCCAAAATACCTATATTAGAACAATGTTATAAGTAAATCTAATACATATTCCAAGTCGCGCTTTCGAGACATGAAAAATGCAAGTTGAATTTCGTCAATCGGCCCAGTAGATAGGGAGATATAAAAGTGTTCCATTTTTTCGCAGTGTACACAAATTCAGAGTTGACTGGAATAAAAAAGTAGCAATAAATTACTATTTTTTTTGAACTTTTAGAAAAATGATACAAATTAACTGATGGAAAGCTCCCTCTTTATTCCCCTCAGATTCAATTCTTCTATCCTCCTCCTGCACGTACTTGGAACCGAGCCCTATAAAGGCCGTGTACGCTTGGACTGTATTCATACATGTTGGCATTGTAACGCTGTATATTTAATACCTCGGAAATTAATACTAGCGACATCAGCATTTCTTCTTAAAACAATATACACACATGTATTTGCGTGTTATGTAAGTGTGTTACGAATTGAAGTTTTTTTTTAATTCGAACGGCGGGCACTTGGCTTTTTCAGCATTGGCCACTCCTAAGAGGCCAATGTTGAACTGCTGAAATAGTGTATCAAGTGCACTAGGGCCGGAAATGGTGGCCATTTTGTTGTGGAGGCACCTGCTACCTTCTATGACAGGACAGACAATTTACATCCATGCCTTCTCCTGGATTCTAACCCGGGCCTTTCGGTATTGCAGTCAGCTCCACTAAACCACTATACCATCTGAGCGGGGTAAAGAATTAAATTAAAAATGATCTTTCATAAGACATCCTATTCTAATTCTGTAAGGAAAAATATTGGATATGAAAATGTACCCTTAAAATTAATTCATAAAGCCAGACATATGATTATTTTTTAAGCTTAAATTTAGATTAGTTCATCTGCATTTCTAGGAAATGTTTTTTGGAAAGAATAATTGGACGAAATTATATTCATAAGAATTTTATATTTGCGAAACGTATCTTTTATTTTTTATTTGGCGCGTCTTCGAGACTGTATTGTATTTTAGCACCACAAAATTAAACGGTGATAGATCATTTAAATATCTGAAATGAATTTTAGCAAGTTCGCTATTACATCGGAAAATTGCTAGAATGAATAAGAAAGCAAAACTGATTTCGCGGGAACACATGCCTTGTAATTTCGATAAATCTTGCTGCAAAACATTTTCTAAAAAGATACTCCTTTAAATATATATTTATGTTGAAATTTTTGTTTTCGATACCTGAAAGATTTCTGAAAGTAATTAAATACCTGAGAAAAGAAAAAATTCTCAATTCATAAAAATAAACCGTAGAAAATTTTCTTGTTTAAGACAAAATATAGGAAAATCAAAATGATGACTGTGGTGTAGTAAATAATTAAGCAGGACATTAAAAGAAACGCTACACGGTAACGATAAATTCTCGTGAAGTGCCAACATAAGGTTTTATAATCTGTAATAAGTTCTTAGAATTTCCAAAATGCCTGATTCTGTATCGGCCAGGTTTTGTTGTAACAGAAATATCCCACATGACGGTCGACATGCTCTCCGCAATCAGCGAATTCGTCCTTTGCCAATAATATCTGGAAAAAAGTTGAATATAAAATTATTTAATATGCATTAAAGAATAAAATTTGTATTCTGTTATTGCTATTGCTGAATGTCTGCAACTTTTTTTACAACGAAACTGTTGTTACAACAATGTTACAAGAAGTGAATTTAAAAAGTAATTAATTAACACATTAAACGCTACGTTAAGCGACGTAGTATGTTACCGCTGGATTTCATCATTCTTTTTTATTATTATTATTTTTTTTTGGCAACATTAAATGAATGGTAACATTAGCATTGCGGATGAAAAATATATCTTTCAAAATATCAAAGGAACTTAACTAATTTAATATAAATACAACTGCAAATATCTAAATAATTACTTTTCCAACATTTTAATTATAGGAAAACGTAATTAATAGTTGATTGTCTGCAACTGTTACCCAAAAGTTCGCTTGTGAACTTTTCATATTCATAATGTTTCCCGAAATTGTTTGATTGTTTTGTGCCCTTATTCATGATACTCATAGGACGTCCTTCATTTCAGCATTTGTAGGAATTAACCGATTTCATCATTTTCTTCTTCAAATAGTTTATCACATGAGGTGTATTTGGATTTGTTTCAGAAAACGGTTGATTCAGAAATCTTCCTCCGTCCTACAGCTTGAGGTTTTCAGAAATATCCACCCAAGGGTTAAATTCCTCACAATTCATGTTGGTTAAGATCATTTTGCTCTTTAACTTTCTTTATTACTTCCTTGTAAAGTATTGTAATCACGAAAAGTTCCGGGTACCAAATTTTACCACTATCGAATGCAATTTAACGATGCTTTGGGTGACATGTGTACGTAAGGATAGAATAAAGGACTCTTTATTTTCCGAACGAATTATAAAACTGATTTGAAATGGATTCAGAAAAGACTTTTTCTTGGCATCTGTACGTACATACGTATGTACTTCGCATAACTCAAAACAGAGTAGTCTCGGTAGGGTGAAATTTTGTATATAGAACCGCTATAACATGCAGTTGTGCACTTTCCTTTTTGGTTGCAATCGATGGCACCAAAAGTATATAAATATATATATGTAATATAAAAAAATATGTAAATCAAAATAATAATTCAAACTAACACCTAATTCCCTTTAATTCTCTCTGTCTGTTTTAAAAATCGTAATAACTTCTCTGGATTGCGTCATTTCTAGATCATTCTATTTTGCATGGCCTGCGCAGCTCTGATGACGTAATAATTGGCAACTGAAACTTTTAACTCAAACCAAACCTTTTTTCTTCGTGTGCTTCCATACTGGCTAACTAGGCACTTCGGCTTCTTTCTGTGCGCTGCTTGGTCGCTATTTCGTTGTGCGCGCTTTCTATCGCAATACTTTCCAAAATGTAAATGTTCTTGAATAGGCACGACTAGAGTGCCAAGTGATTGTGGCCACGAACGTCAACTGGAATATAAAAATGGATTTAAAACCGCCTCGACTGCAAGTTGCTTTATCTTATGTAGCTATTATACATCGACGCTGCTTCGTCTTTTCCTTGCATGCGATTATTACACATACATATGGTTTTAAATTGAATTTCTGTTTCTTGGAGATGGTATATGAAATGTTTTCTTATAAATTGTTATGAATTTCATATATATATACCTACTCGGTTACTCGGCTCAGTGAGCTTAGTTTTTTTAATCTTATATGTTGGTAAATTTTTCATTTTTTGCTTTAAAAATGATTAAATTATGTTGTTCTTATCTTCTGGTTAAGGTTTTTATGCCTTTAGTTAATCTACATGCAATATTTGTAGAATTATCAACAATTTAAAAGTTATTTAAGGGCGGCTAAGCCTAATTCTTTTACCACAGCATTCATATTTGTTTACGTTTCAAACTTAGCAGAACAGTAAATTAATTCTTTCTGCACCTTCAGTGTCTTTTTTGCCGAATGAAACTAAAAGGAAACTTTTAGTTTTGGGCACCGAAAAATTTGCCTTCTTGCCTTCCTGCCGAATTGCTTGTTTTTGCGTAAAAACTGTAATTTTAATTGAAAAAGAATATTCTTTTAACTCTACTTACTATTTTACGTTTTCTATATCTTTCATATTTTCAGTTTTTTATACATTTTTGTCTTGGCGCAAAGTGAGAACTGAATTAATTGAATGAGAAATATATCTCAAGTAAATTCAATGAAATAAGTGTTTCATATTAGCAGCAAATATTGTCGCCAGTCTGTCTCGGACAGAGAAGAATGTTTACAAGTAGCTCATGCGCAACAGGTAAGCAGTGCTGAATCGTCTACTTTTATACATCGTTTTAGATTTATCAGAGTATTTGAATAGAATATGTGAACAACGATTAGATAATTCTTCGGATGATATAATTTTTGTGCATTCTGAGTTATAAAATGAATGAACGCTGTTAAGCGAACCTAGCGCCAGTGTGTCGCTATGGTAAACAAATATAGTGAATTTCAAAGAGTTCATTTATTCTACTGTGATTTATGCGCTATCGAAGGAGTAGATTTAATTCAATTCAGTAAGTTTAAACGAAATGCAGGAAAAATGCGTATAATTTAATATTCCGTACAAGGAAGCCATATGGTGTACACATCAATTTTTTTAATATTATTAAAAGGCTGGCATGCCTAAAATATTTCTTCGTTGTCTTTTCTGACTTAATCTGATTGACCCTTTCTGAATGCAGGTTCCAATACTTAAACGTTGACAAAATTCAAAATAAAGGTGCTTGGCTGCTTAATAGAAACAAAAACTAATTTATAAATAATTCTTTAAATTGTTTTCCAGGATAAATATCGAACGAAAATTAAAATAGGCATCTAATAACATGCATGATATTAAATAAATAACTTTCTCAGTTTTGAAATTACCATTCGTTTTCTTCAAAAAATTGCCAAACTGTGCCAAGGTGGTTGCGATAATACCAAAGTACCCAAATAACGAATAAACAAACAAAACTAAGTGAATGTTTGCTTATTTGTTTTACCTTTCAGTGAGGAGTTTTACCAGACTATTATGTTCCACCAATGGCCTAGAGAGAAGAGTACCAAACGTTGCTAGCTGAACCCGAAATTCCAGACGAAAAGGTTGGTTGCATAAGTGATTTTACCTATGAACAAGTTGATTACATATGGTAATTTTACCTTTTACTCTAATGTATGATTTTACCTATACTCGTTTTCATACTTATGACATGAAAACGAGCCAGTTTCCATCAGACAGCCCTCCATGAAAGCATCTCTCTATTTAGGCAGCGTGCTTTGCCGTATCCAGACAGTCCAGTCCGGAACAGTACATTGTTTAATTACAGGAGCATATTATCAGTTCTACACTTTTAGCACATGAGAATTCTGTAACTTTAAGTTCCGTAAATCTTTATTTTCGGACTTGTTTTCAAATATAAACAATATATGGATGGACGGCGGAAGTTCTTACAATCAAGTGCAGTACTAATTTGTGGTGCGCTTGTAAGAAATAAAAAGCATTTCTTTTAAGTACTTTTG